>CAUZXS010005757.1:0-379431 GCA_963585895.1 Sepioteuthis lessoniana | reverse complement strand
AATCTTGGATTATGCATGTGTGTGTGTGTGTGTGTGTGTGTGTGTGTGTTTGTTTGTTTGTTTGTGTGTGTGTGTGTATGTGTGTGTGTGTGTGTGTGTGTGTGTGTGTGTGTGTGTGTGTGTGTGATAGAAAAGCTAGTAGATAGCTTTGTAAGATTAAGCCAACATCAGTACAATGAACAAACTTATAAATAATAGTTTTACTTTGATGGAGGTGGTGGTGATGGTGGTGGTGATGGTGCATATAAACTAATATCTTTTACATGAATTCTTATCTTTTGTCTTTATCCAACTGCTTACTGTGCAACGCAACGTGAAGTCTCATACACGTTTTCTGAGTGCATTAAAAAATAATAAATTGTTCTCAGGACTGGGAAGAAATGGTGAGAATTTCTAATTCTAGCTGCTTTGGGAAATAATGAGATATACATATTTAATGAGGGTCATATATGTTGTTTGGTTAGTTATAAATAAAAGTAACATCCTCATTTCATTTGAATTAATTAAATTTTGTTCCTGAATCTTTGTTACTGTTTTTCAGCAACTCTTTGACATATGCAAAATTCAATTTCCAAAGTTTTTCAAAATATAGTAAAAACTATTTTCATTTTATAAAGACATATGATTCTTTTGATAATTGTTATAGTTCACACCGGTTAATTTTCAATTTATCATAAAAGAAACTCAATTAGCATGATTATTAGGTTTTATTTTGATTTTTTTATGATTTACTGAAATTACTGAGATTCTATGTTTATGGTTTTCTTTACACTTATTCAAACAACTTAATAAAAATGCAATTATATCTAATTTAGGAGAGTTTATTTCACTTTATTCATCTTGCTTTTTATAGAAATTCCCTGATGATCATGTACAATCCTTAGGTAAGCAATGTGGATCAGAAATAAAGAATGAATTTACAGTGAGATTTGAATTTGTATTCCTTATCCTTGGGAGCCTTCCTTTCTTTAATTGCCAATTAAATTCCAGAGGGCATACTGTAGTAGTCATTTACATAAAAAGATGTACACCATACACCACCATTTTGTATGTTTATTTTTTTTGACTTGTTATATCAGATGTGTCTGAATTTCTTAGATGAAGCATTATCTAGTATTATTGATTATTTCATTCATTATATTTCTTTACTTTTTATCTGAGGTTTATTTATTATACAATGTTAATCTAGCAATTTCAATAACAAAAATAAGAAGAAAAAAATTAGTAATGATTAGCAATAGTCCATCTAAGAAATTCAAATACTTTTATGAAAATACACTTTAAATTCAATCCATTTTAGATTAACATCTAATAAAAAATCAGATTGAAATTGGAATCTAAATTAAAAAAAAGATTATCAATAAAAAGCTGGATATTACCTTTTCTTTGGTAAATTGATAAGCTTTGGAAGTATTCAATTTTGATTTAGTCACATAATCTTTAGATAATTTCTCAATAAATGAAGTCCTAATAGTAGATAAAAAGTGATGCTAGAATCTCAATAAGTTGGTTCAGTGGATTTCATAAATCATTAAAACAATATGAAAACCTATAATTAAAATTTTAAGGTTATGGCTCAGACACCAAAAACCAAACCAAAAGGGATAAAATGATGAGTTTCTTTTGATAATTTTGTTCAGCCTATAACATTGTGAATTGAATATTTGGGTCAAGACAATATGAGACAACTCATTAAAGATAAAACTATTTCCTTAGAATAGATTACATAAAGATGATAAAAACTCACTTAAGTTCATGTTCCAAACATTTATAGAGACTCCATCTCTTTCTTTCAAAAATAGTACTTCTAATGGCCACTAGGTTGCATGACCAAAGTAGCATTATAAAACTTGAAACTCTCTTTCATTTCTGCCTCAATAACCAGAAAGCACACACAAGTGTTTGTGTCTCCTGACAGTAAGGACTCTTATCTTAACAAACCTTGTATTGTGTCCTGCACAGTACCATGATTTCACATAAGTTTTCAAACAATAACTTTCATTCTTTAAAGGACTCTTCAACTACTAGATATAACTTCTCCATAATGTGCTCTTTGTATTTCATGTAATTCCTGTATTCTTTCTCTTAAGTTTGCTCAGGCAATAAATGTTTTATTGTTAATTCATTGTGAATTGATTTATATTGTTTGGCACAAGGAAATGTTAAATCGTAGTACATTTCCTCTGCTACAAGTGTCCAAATTGTGTTCCTCATTCTCTAATAATTGTGATGGTGAGTTTTGGTACTCAGATATGTGAAGACCAACCTTCAAGTCATAGATTCTAAATGCCTACTCAATCCTAATTCAACAAATGTACCAAAGGATGACAACATCATACCTGTGAGTAAAATTCTAATGTAAAAGTTCTTAAATGTCATAAGATATATATAAACTGAAAAGTTGCATTAAAATTTGAAAATATAAGAATAATGATAGAATATTAATATAAGAATATATTATATTATAGGATTTACAATGTCACAGCTTTTAATACAAAAACAGCACAGACAATTTATTTCATGATTTCCCACTAACTTATATTAGATTAATCCTATAAGCCATTTTAAACACAATTACATTCCAAAAATTGATTATTGATTAGCACTGATGCTGATATGTGTCAAAGCCTATTTGCTTCAGTTGATGGCTCCATATTTATAATATGAAATCTACTTATTGAATATTATCAATATTGTCCCCACGAATTTTAAAAATTCTGCATTTAGCAAGATTAGATATAAAATATTGTCTTTCATACTTTTACTGAAATAAAATATGAACATATACATGCAACATCCAAAACATCCAAAATAGCTGTTATAGCAGAGGGAGGTAAAATCAAAAGATTAAAAAACATTTTCAAAAATAGCAGTTCACATATGATGGAGAAAGAAATACATGTACTCTTATAAATTTTTAAAATGTTGTATCGTGGTAAGGAAGAGATACACAGTGAAATAAAGAGGTAATTATCTATTAATTGAAGTGGTACAGTCCAACAAATATTATAAGTCTCACTCTGTGGGTGTTATGTCTGAAGTTGGTCTTACTACTGACCCAGATCTTGCGGAATACTCTCCTGTTTAAGAAACATGATGTCCTTTACACACTACGGTACTGGAAGTCACATAGTTTGAGCCACTATACAACATAAAATAATATAGAACATTGGAAAGAAGAATCTGAAAGGTATAATAAATAACCAAGAAGAAAATAACACTAAATGTTGAGTTTCTATTAAGGAAAGAGACACAAGATTTTAAACACATACAGTCCAGTGTTTGAGTTTTATACAGGGTATAGCATAATGGATAAACATTAACTAGAGTTATGAATTTAGTCCCTAGTCTAAAGAGTACAAGGTTTTACCAGCTTTGTAAAGGAATGGTGGAGAACTATATGGAGGAAAATTAATAGTTGTAAGTTCCCTAAGAAGTATATTGGTTATGGAAGAAAGCAAAGCCAATGATCATTTGATTACTGAAATGGTTTCATTAAAATTTTCCTAAAGATTACTGAATGTAACATTCTTCTGAGGAAAGTCAAGGAGAAAATTAAATAAAATATGATTAAAACAACTAAAATGAGGATGCTGTTTTTAAAGTCTTATTGAGTATAAAGTAAAGTTCCTTAAAATGATTTATTTTCATAAGAAGGGAAAACAGAATAATTTAATGATTCAATGACAAATAAATGTTTAGGATTTTTACTCTGATATTAAACCATGTAAATGAAACTTTCATGTATAATTCTACATTAATTTTATTTTTATTTTATTCTTTATAAGGCATATATTAGGGTGGGCTGGAAAGTTCAAGGGCTGAAAAGTGCATATGATGATATATCTGCTGTTAATGACTTTTTTAACCAATGGGATTCAAGCACAGATAGAAGTATGTGGAACACAAGGGGAGGACCATGTTGAAAAATAAACCTCTTTTGGTCACATTCCATGAGAATATTTTGGTTAGCTGATGAAGTTTTCGGCTGATTTTCATAAGCTACTTATTCGTTCATGTCAGTTATATAAACTTTGTACAAGAATGCTCCTTTGATTTTGATCCAATTTTGCTGTTCTACTCCTCTTCCTTTTTCCTCACCATCCCCTTTCTCCTTACCACCTCCTTAAATCTTTTCATAGTGAGGTGCAGTACTGCTTATTTTTTAAATAACTGTACCATGCAGTGACTTAAGAAATTAGTGCAAGTAGGTAATCATTAGGATGTGGTAGCCCAACCACCTTTGCCACTCTGGATGGTAAATGTATCAAACATCTGCAAAAATCAATAATTGACAAATGACAGGTCAATAATTGCCAAAAACAAGTCTGGGAATTGTGTGGGTATATTTGTACAAACTTATCTATTTGTGCCTTTTGTTAAAAATTGTTTTTATTTGAATCTGTGTGGAATACTATTTTCCCCCATGTGGTGATATTTTTCTATCATCTTGTGAAAAAGGAGACAAAGATATCCTAGCAGTCTTGTTGGTTAAAACTTGCCAAAACTTCTGTTTAGAGGATTATTTTTTAATTTTTTGAGAAGTTTTCCCGAAGGAAATATTTCTGAATCTGAAATTTTGATATATTTGGACAGAGCATTCCTTCATTTTGAAAAAAAGTTACCTTTTTAGGTGAATTCCTGAGGTTTTAGGGGCATAAAACTCCAGATTTTAATTTTGCATCAAACAGTAACTGACTGCAAAAATACAGCCGATGAAAAGAAAGAAGAAAAAGGAAAGAAGAAAAAAGAAAGAAGAATGAATTTATTCCAGAAATTTTGCTGGTTTTTCTTCTTCAAGAAAAAAGAGAAGTTTTGTTTATTCTTGTTTTCATGAATTTGATAAAAGAACAAATAACTTATTCATAAAGAGTTGTTTTATTTACATGAGTAATGCTCTTTCAGTTGTTTTCATAAATGAGCTACTAACAGCACACTAAGTTTTTTTTAATTGTTACTCAGCACAAAGAATTGATGTGCAATTTCTTCTTTTTATTGTATTTAATTTTGCTGGAGATTTTTGTTTTGTTTTTATATTTCTTTGTATTTGCTCCTGTAAATTGATTCCGAAATTTTTTTTTATTAGTGCCTTTCTGTTACTTAATGTAAGTTTTAGCTGGAAAAAGTTAAAATTTATGATATATTCATTCATTAGTTCAAGGCAGTCATGAGAGATTTTTGAGATTTACTTAGATTCTAAAAGTCAGGTGGGACCTTGACTTAAATAGTAGTTGGGAACTTAAGTGAACCTGTATGGGGATTTTTATAAGCCCCGAAAAGCCCGTTTTATTCCTACGTTTTGTAAAAGAATAAACCGTACTTCAACAGCAGTAGGTAATTGGTGACAGCTTTTGAAGAAAGGAGGACGAACGACTTGTACATGCAACAAAATTTATATACAACAATAACAACAACAACAACAACAACGATAAACAGGGATTTACACCAAATGGAACAAACAACGAATTGGAAGAGTTCAAAAAAGAGTTCAAGGTTCCGATAGATGGTAGGGTTTTGTAAGGTTTGTAAGGTTTAGTTGTAAGGTTGTTATCAGATAAAGTTATAAGGTTAAGGTGTAAGATAAAGTATGGTTAGGTTTGTTATGTGAAGGTTGTAAGGTTGTAAGGTGAAGGTTTGGTAGGTTTGATGAAGGTAAGGTGTTTGAAGGTATAGGTAGGGTTTGATATGGTTTGCAGATAAAATGCTTGCTGGAACTTAACTGTCTGTGTATCCTGTTCCTTTTGACTCAGCATGTGCATTCGTCGCTCTTGGGTCCTGGCTGGTGGAAGGTACCAACTACGTATGCCGTCAAGGGCTGCTATGAAATGGACCTCCTGCTAACAGCGGTGGGAGTGGAAATAGAGAGAGAATCTCCAGTGGAGCTCCTTTTTATAATGGACACCACCTGACCCCAACGGGTTGCTGCTGTTCAGTGAAATAGGATCACCAGTTCCTTAACAAAATTTCTACAACTGACCCTTCATTGAGGGAAGTGGGGGCAGCTATTTATAAGTGGACAAAACCACTCCACATCTTCCTTTTGAGACTAATCCAAAGAAGAATATAACATTTTTGAAATAAACATGATTAGTTTTTGTGACCAATATGTCTGTTGTTGCTTCTTGCAATTAGGATTAAGTGATTACTTCCTTGATACACTTGAGAATATTACAATATCTTACATTCTGAAATAACACAATTTTTTTTCATAAAAAGAATCTTATTTTTGTGTAAGCACAAACTGACACTTGCCTTATCAATATTTGATATTTATGACATCAGTTAAGCTAATTCCAAAACTAAAATTGCTTTCATCGATTGCTATGTAAGTGTTTTGTTTACTTTTTATTCTACATCAACTTAAGTGATTTATGATTGGTAACTATAGTTTTGTTCCAGTTAGTTTGAAATTCAAGTCCATCAATATAGGTACATATATACATTCAAATATAAAATATATTCCTCTTTCTAAAACAATTTATTACAAAAATTTAAGATTATATGCTTTTATTTTTAGAATAAATTCATTGTTTAATTGCAAAACCTTGGAGAAAGTATACATTCATTTTTTTTAATATATATAACTAAACAACCAAATTATCAATTTTTTTTAAAAGTTAAAATAATCCACAAAAATATATCTATTCAAAGTTAATTTTTCATATTCAATTTTTTGCAGGATTACCTGGCCAGATATGGGTATTTGCATGATTTCAATAAAACCAGTCCCAAAAACGTCTTTAGTAAAACAGCAGCAGTTTTGTAAGTATACTTTATTAAAATATGAAGCTATAGGATATTGTTAATTCTATGTTTTAAATGAATTTCAAGTTTTTCTTTATGTGAACTTGAATTTTAAGCAATATAGATAAAAAGTAATACAATCAATCTTTTTTCAAATATAATAATCCCATAAGTCCTAATTAAGTATAAATTTTATCAAAAACAAAATTTGAAGAAAAGATTTGCAACATATCAAAAACATTTTAAAGAATTATTATGCATCATTTTTTTTTTTTTAAAACAATAAACTTTTAATTTTTGTCTTCTAAAATTTTCTTAAAAACTAAATGAATAGTCTTGATAACAATGTATATATATTTTTAGGAAAATAAAAGTATCTTCGTGTATATTTATGTGTATGCATGAATCTAAATATGTATGTATGTATGTATGTATGTATGTATGTTTATGATAATGATGGACTCTCCCATCAAGTTCATGGATGGGAGAGTATCTGAACTAATAAAGTTCATTGATGGGAAAGTATCTGAACTAATAAAAGCTGTTGGGCTCTTGCCCAACAGCTTTTATTAGTTCAGATACTTTTATCTCTAATGATATTTCAAACAAACCTCAGATTTGTATACAAGTCTGCAGATAGTACATACAGAAAAGTCAATAGATGAAGTAGTTGGCATGATTGATTGAGCTTTTACCTTCTCTCTCAGTACTCTGAGATGATGCAGATGCATTCTGTCAAACTTCTAAATGGATTTGGGTCATTTTTCTATTTAAACATTTAAGCAAACTGAAACAATTTGTTAAAATGTATTAATAGATATACAAAGAGTTATAAAATTGTTTTTAACTTATCTATGTACCTGAGATATGGTCTTAGAGCATTTCTGTTTTTGTCATAAAGCTAGCTATAAATGATAATCTTTGGAATTATGTCATCTCTTATTCAGATGATGATAACACACACACACACACACACACACACACACATGCTATGAAATAAACTGTTATAAGCCAAACCTTACTTGCTAAAAGTCCCTTATATCCTAAAAAATAAATATCTTAACAAATATAAATTAAAATCTGACTCCTTTTAAGTACTACTGTTATTGTTTACTCTTAACTGTTGATAAATTCATATATATATATATATATATATATATATATATATATATATATATTTAGTATGAGTGCATCATGACAGTTATATTCTTTCCTTTTTCATGACATTATTCAATAATCTTATTTTACTTGATTAAAAAAACAATTTTACAAGGTATCATTTTCATCTTCTTTTAAAATACCCGAAATTATTATTTATTTTGATTTATTTGCTTAATGATCAACTTGAATATCATACTTTGATTATTTCTTAAAATTTTTTTTCAAGTATTACTTAAAAGAAATAATTTCCATTTGTCCACTTTTTACATTTTTACATATTTTTCCCAAAGATTATGTACAAGGGTAGATATTTGTCATACATGTTAAACATGAAAATTGCTATTAAAATCAACATGAGTTTAAATGACAACTTCTAGTCTATGTAATTTTATACTTTCAAGTTATATAATTTGAAAACTTTTAAAATTCCCAGTTTTAAAAACAAAAAAAATCAAGAAAAAATACATATCAACATTAAAGAGAAAATTTATTTTTTGATTATTTTTAAAACAATAGAATTACAGAAGATTGAATAATATCTAAAAGTATAATTCTTATAGTCTTAACAGATTTTAATATCATTTTAAAAATGAGCAGCCAAAAACATTTTATTTACCAAAGAATAAGCAGCAGAATGAAAAATGTTCCCTATCGATGCAAAACAGGTGGATATTTGATAAAATGCTATTTTTGTTGGGACTTAAATGAAAATTCAGTATTTGTTTATTTATTTAACTTATTTACTGATTGGATTTTTCTTCCTAGTATTTTTTATGTGAGAGTTTTTATTTAGATAATTTAAATTCATTTTTAATCAGTAATAATTAGAATATGAGGAAAAAAAGCACAATATTGTATTTGTTCTTCCTCATCAATTTTATATTGATGAGGAAGAATAAAAACAAAAATATATTTTGCATGACAGAAGTATAAATGTTGATGGAAATAAAGTGAGAAAAAAGCGATTATTGATAAATCAATGGAAAATAGTTGAAGCTAATAATTAAAAAGTTATTTATGCAATTACAGAGCTTTTCAGAAATTTGCTAATTTAGAAGAGACAGGAGTTATTGATGAACAAACTGTACAAAAGATGAAGCAACCAAGATGTGGGGTTGTGGATGTGCACAACACTTTGGCTAATTACAAATTGGGTAAATATCAGCTTTTTTTTTAATCAAATTTTATCAAAATATACCCTTTCTACCATTATATTCAATTCTGTTATAACATCTAAAATTATAATGTACACTCATTTCCTGTATTTACACATACATTTACATTACATTTTTCTTTTTGCAAATTTTATTCTCATCATGTATCTCAGTGTAAATAAAACATTTTTGTAGGTCCATCAAAATGGAGTAAAAATGACCTCACTTATAGAATAACTAAATTTACAAAAGATCTTCCAGAAAATGTTCAGAGGTAAGATTTCCCTGAATTTACTTTTGATGTCAGATACAATACAATTTTTGTTCAGTTATAATTACTACTAGTCATAATTTACCAGACAATTATCTGATTAATGATTTTCCTTTCATATCAACTTTTCATTTTCTTTTTTTAACTGAGGAGTCCAATTTTATTTTTGATAATTTTGTTATGAGAATAGTGTGAAGGTTTAAGCAAATTATGTGTACCAAGTTCATAATTAGAATGTTGCTGAATATTGTAGCAGAGAAGTTTTCCAGGTATTGTGATAAAAAGGTTAATACTGAAATGAATCATAAATATAAAAAACAAACAGATAAACAGGTTGAATTGAAACCTGTTGTATTTTTGATAGTGAGTACTGGTTTACAAAAGATATGTTTCTGTCTGAGAATAAATTTTTGGTTGTGTACTGTGTATGTAAATGTTTTAGTATTTTTAAAAATTCTTACTTGTTCTCAGTCTATGAAATTCCTTTGGGGATAAAAACAAGTTATCATTGTGAAATTTTGGGGCTGATACTTTTGGTTCATCTGTCTTCTGAAAACTGATAAACTGTTACAAAACATTGCTGGAGATTTTGGTCTATTTATACGCACTAGTGTTTGCAGGTATAAAAAGGGAAAACTTCTTTCAGGAAATCATGACGCATGTAGGTATTTTTCTATTTTCAGATTTGATTATACATATAGGTTTGGAATTATGTAATTTTGTATAAAATCCATAATTTGAGGAAGATCCAAGATCTTTAAAATTTGTTATGAAAGGAGTTTTTACTTTTAATTTTTGTATGATAGTGGTGATTGAAACGATGATGATTAATTATATCATTTTAAACAAAATCATAAAAATACATATAAATATTGTAAACATATGATATTCTTAGAATTAATGTACATAGGTGTTTTGTGTTTTCTAGAGAAACTATTATTGTTGGGAGGTTTAAAGGAGTAATTAGTTTTGAAGAAGTGAATTCTGAAGGAGTGTAATTTTGAAGAGTAGTGAAGAAGACCTGTAGTAGGAGTCAGTCTTTATTTTATTTTATCACCACTTTATTTCTTAATTATTTGGGGTCTGGATAAGTTTCTAGATTTCTAGAATTATTACTGCAAGCAGAAGCATATAATTACGAAGAATAAATTCTGCAGGAGAGCTGAGGAGACTTGCTGTCACTCAGACTCCAGTGAACGACCATCAGCTAATGCTGTTGAGAAGTAAAATAATAATAATAATAATAATAACAATAATAATAATAATAATAAAATAAATATTCAGACACACACAGACACAGACACAGACACAGACACACACACACACACACACACACACACACACACACACACACACACACACACACACACACACACACACACACACACACATGCAAACAAATACACATACAATATTTGACAAAGTCAGAAAAGTGTATGCATTTGAGTAATACCACAGAATAACATAATGAAATAGAAAGCAGTAAATAATCTTAAAATACCAAGATTTTACAAATAAAACTCTTATGGATGCAGAATGAGAGAATGAAATATTTAAAGATTAACCACATGTCACTTAAAAAGTCAAAAATTAAGTTGATGAAACAGGACTATTACAGAATATCTTGATATACTATCATGAGTTCAAAAACTCAAAAACAAAAAAAAAAAAAGATGAAAAAAAGCATCAATCATAAAATATAATGTTAAAGAAACAGGAAGTCCAGAAAAGAAAAAAATAAATTAATAACTATGTTTGCAAAAACCATTGCTTTTATGATTATGATAATGGTCAAACTATTATTTATCTATACTAAATACTGAACAATATCAAAATTATATACAAATATAATTTGATAAGGTTAATAAGATAATTCCCATGGCAAACAAATAAAAAACATTACCTGTCTGAAATACAAAAACTAATCATGAATAAAAAATATCTTTCATAGATATGTATCAAGCAATGACTTTGAATTTTTCACATTAAAAAATAGTGAAAACATATTTATCATAATGCTGTGGTTATATAGGATTAACAAATCAATTCTTGGATGATCTGAAAAAGAATTAAAATCTCTAAAAACCAAGAAACAAAAGAAACAAGAAATCAAGAAACAAAAGAAACAAGAAATCAAACTAAAAGTTTCAGCAAAATTAGAAAATCAGCAACGTTTACCTGAATAAATTTGTAAGTTTTCAAAATAATAGAGTTGAAATGTTTGAGATTTCTGAAGTTCTTTCTAATGCTGATAATGAATTAAACCATAATTTTTTACGCACACAGATACATGTGATTATACATATCTTATTATGATGGAGAATATGTGTTTGTATTTGACCAAAACTACATCACCATTGATATCTTAATTCCCTTTATATTCTCCATGTTTTTGTTTTTATCTAAATCTCAGTATTCAATAAAATTGTTTTATTTTATTAATATTGTTAGCCTGATCTACATAAAAATAACATGCAATTGTATTTATATATACCACTCAATAGTGGTTAACAGTTTGAATGAGAAGGCTAATTTGCATATTGATCAAGAAAAATTTGATTTTAATAAATATTTGTTTGGCATTTATGGTTTTATTTGAATAAATATAAGCAAAAATCCTGTTGATAAATCTTAAAAGAAATCCATCAACAAAAAGAAATAACAATAATTTATTCTTTATTATCTAATTTAGTTAAATATTTAAATTAGGAAAATTTAATAATGAAAGCCAGGAAAGATAGGAAGAGCAGTTCTATTCTTCAATTATACTCCATCAGTTTCAAATAAGTATAATTTAATCTTAAATAATATAAAATGCTTTTTTTTATCTTATTAATTTTTTTGCTTAGTTCAGTATTAATATTTTTTTAAATATTTATATGCATATAAAGCAATATTATGCATAATTTTATACAGAAATCAATTAAAATGAAATAAGATCAAAATAAGTGTAATTTTTTTAATGTGTTCTTTTTTTAGTTTTGTTAGTCTTTCTAATTTAAAAAAATACTTTATTACATTAAAATGTAAATATTTGCACCTATAGGGTATGTATATATATACATATATCTAATGAACATTTATAAATGTTATTGTGTGTGTTTTTCCTAACTAACTTATCACACTCTAAGAAGTTTATGGAAGTCGCCTATTCTTTCTCTAATGTGGACTGTTACATTAAGCCTACAACTTTAAGTGAACTTCTGAAGGAAGCCATTAGATTTTACTTTTTTTACAGAAGCAGAAGTCTAGAATTTAGTAGTAATTGTTCAGCTTTAATTATATAGAAAGTGAAGTTTCTTATATGTTTACCTCAGTCTAAAGTAAGTGAGTTATCTGATGCATAATACCCTATGCCAGAACTATACTAAGGTACAGCAATGTATGCAGTAAAGTGGTTCCTATGATTCTGTTATATCCCTCTTACCCATTAAAGGTATGATAGTTATTTGTTTAAATGTTAATTTGTATCTAGATGACGTGTATTTCACTAACACTTGTTTCTACCTCTCTTATTTGAACTCTGTTTTGTCTCTTGGAATATGTGTCTGGGAATTTGACAATGTAAGATCTTGCTTCTACACACTTCGTTAATACTGTTGCTGATTGCCACTTATCATTTACATGATCTAATATTCATACAGTTTGTCTTGAAACCAGTGGTGGTATATATAAAAAAGTATGAACAAAAGGCATGAACTAAAAAGATATTACAACAAAATGGCACATTATTATATGCTGATTTGTTGTGATATCTTTTTTGTTGATTCTTGCAGTACTTTTCAAGAACATGAATTGTAGAACCATGGAGCTGGTATCTTGGCAATTAAGTTTATATTCATAATGCCATTGTTCAACAGTTCAGCTGACTGGTTGGGATTGATAGGTGTTGCTTGTAGACAAAACATCTCTAAGTCCGGATCTGTTCCTGTCTGCCTTAACCAATATCCCTTTGATATTTTGGATCTGTCTCTCCACAGAACCATTCGATTTTGGAAACCTTGGTGATGGTGTTATATGATCAAATTGCCATTGTTGAACAAATTTTCAGAATGCTTCACTGGAGTATTGCAGTCTGTTGTCATTGATAATCCTGGTGGGAATAACATGATCTCTGAATATTTATTTCATTGTTGAAATGATTATATTGCTTATACTCTGGCCTGTCATTCATGTACAGTAGGGAATTTTCAAGCAGTTATGAGTAACTAATTGAGAATTGGATCCTTTCTTGCTTCATTTCCCATATCATTCAGGTGTTTGTTGCTGAATCTCACAAGATCAATTCTAACTTTTAAGTCAATTATGTCCTTGTTTTTAGTACTGGGAAGACAACCAAGTGTATCTGCTAGAGTCATTTCTTTCCTTGGTCTATACTCTATGTATATTTGGTATTGCTGCTGGTTGAGTATCATACATTGTAGTTTAGGGTGTGAACTAGTCAGAGGTTTTTTTTAGTATCCTAACCAGTGACTTGTGATCAGTGAGTACTCTGAATTGATGCCCATAGAGGTTTGTGTGGAATCTTTGTACTCCAAATACAATTACCAGAAGTTCCTTTTTTTATTCAAACATTGTGTTTTTCTGTGTCTGACAATGATTTTAAGGCATAAGCAATTTGGTTTGTTGTTCTACATCAGTGCATCTCCAAGTTTTTTCAGGCTTGCATCTGTCTGTAGAGTTGGCATCTCACTCATGTCAAAATAAGTAAGGGTTGAGTTTTGGCTAATCTCTGTTTTGAGACTTTAAAAGCATTGGTTGTGGCATTCTTCAAAAAGAAACATTTCTTCTTTTTCAATAGGCCTCTCAGAATGTATGTCTTGTCCGCCAGGTTTGGAATAAATGGCGACAAGTAGGTAAGAAACCTAGGAATTCTTGTAATTTTTTCTTGCATATTAGAAGTTGTATCTTCCTTAGGTCATTGATTTTCTCTTGCTCTGGACTAATGACATTTTCACTGTTGCTATTATGTATGTTTTAAAACAATACAGTTTATTTAAAAAATCATTTGCAAGTTTACTATTATTAGAATTTTTGCTTTGATATTTGTAACAAGATTTAGAAATCTTATTTAAACAATTTTCATTTTAAGCATGAAATTTCATTTTTTTAGAAAAATTTTATATACTAATTTGAAAATTCTGATAAAATCTTTTGAAATTTTACTCTGTAAATGTAATTCACAATTAGTCTATCAGTGATTAGCATTTATACATAATAAATTATTAATTTTAGAGTCATGCTTAATAAAATTACATTATTAATCTATGTCAACATTTTAAGCAAGTTTACAAAAGAATCACCAACCTGAAAGAGAAATTATTACATAGTAAAAGATATTATTTTGTTAATTAATTAATTTAATCTATTTTTGTAAACAGGGATAAAAATATAATTATACTCTTCATATATAATCAACAAAAGCATTTTTTAGTTCTTGTGTTATCATATTCATTTTATGTTTTTAATACACTATCCAGAGTTTACTTGTTTAAATTTCTATTCAGTATATTCCAGGTTTCTTGGGGTTTTGATTTATTCCAGGTTTCTTGGGGTTTTTGATTTATTTAATAAATGATAAATTAAAATCAGAGGATAAGCAATTTGTAGAATGCAAAATGCATTTGAAATAAGTGCTGGTTTCAATATTTTTCTACTCTATTTTCTCCCTTATTTTTTATATTTTTATATTTTGCAAATTTTTATTTATATTCAGAAGTGAAATAGCAAAGGCTTTCAAATACTGGAGTGATGTAACACCACTAAAATTTCAAGAATTGAAAAATGCTAAAGCAGACATTATGATCAAATTTGTTGTGAAAGACCATGGTGATGGTTATGAATTTGATGGTAAAGGTAGTGTATTATATTTTTTCTTTTCTAACTTTTTCTGATGTAAATTTGTATACATGTATTAAAACAGTAATGTTCCATTTTTAAAAAAAATCTTTATATTAATATGCACATCGTAAATATTTTAAAATTAAAGCAATATTTCATTTGTTGAAATGCTCATAATTTTCTTGATATTTCATCAAATGAGAGTTTTATTTATATGATGATTCATTTACATTTGAAGATTATTAAAAATGTTTGCATTCATCAAGTTTATATTTTATTTGATTGATACGCATATTTTGTTGTGGATTAATGTTAGAAAGAAAAATAGTAAAATTTTTACATGTTCATTTTATTGACTTGTACAAAGTAAAATTACATATATTCAAAATAGATTCAAGATATCTTTTATATTGATTTAGGAAATATAATTATTTTGGTAAATAAAATATACAATTTTCATATCAAATAGAAAATTTAAAAATATTCTCTCAATATATATTCTCTTGATAAATATTCTATTTCTGTTGATAGCATTTTGTTTTAAATTTGCTCGATGTTATTAGAATCTCAGTTTAGTTCAACTATATGTTTACATAATTTTAGGAATTAAAAAAAACTTAAAAAAAGAACAATCTTTATTTACAAACAACCCCCGATGATGGACAACCAAGGGAATGAAAGCACTTAGGACAATTTCGGTAAATTCATCTACCAACTCCAACCTAAAATCAAAAACCACACACACACACACACACACACACACACACACACACACACACACACACACACACACACATATATATCAATGAAAAAGGTCCACAAAAAGATTTATATCTTTTTAAGAATTATTTATTTCGTTCTTATGTATGTTTTCAGCTTTTGCTTTCATCAGAGAACATTTCATATTTTTTTCAGGTGTGGTATCGGTTTATATAGAGATCACTGTTTTGTGTTAGATTCCTTGTAGGACGTTGGTTCTTTCTTTCTCTTCTTTCTCCTCTCTTTCTCTTACTCAGAGTGTGTCTCCCGTTCTCCCTTGTTGGTACATTTTTTTTATTTCCCCAATTAGTCTTTGATATTTGATATAATATAAAGTTTATTTTGTTTTATTTTATGTTGTTGAGAGTGTTTGTGTGTATGTTTGTGTCTGTATAGTTGATATGTTATAAAGTTTATTGGTCGTTTTTTGTGAATGGAATTACCACGACCAGAAAATCCGGTGAAAATCCGTGCGACATACGGAAACACTGAACAGCTGTTTCGACCTTATTTCGAAACTCTGCATTCTGTGATCGCTGGTTCGATCTCCAATGGAGGACATGACAGTATACACTGCTGATGAGACCTAATAAGGTCGACACAACTGTCCAGTGTTTCCGTATGTCGCACGCAAGTGTTCGCCAGATTTTCTGGTCATGGTAATTCAGTTCATAATATAATTCCTCTTCTAAAAATGGACATCTGGTTGTTTTTTGCTTTGTTTTTTCTTAAAGTGGTTTAGAATTCAACTAACTACTACTTTTTTTTACTTTTTCCTCTCTCTGTTTGTATTTGTTTCTGTCTGTTTTTCTTTTGAAGTAATGTAGTTTAAAATTTTGATTGGAAATTACATTTTACTGTTAATTTTTTTGGTATATATATATATATAAATATGTGTTTGTGTGTGTGTGTGTGTGTGTTTATTCTTATTGGTGTGTGTATATAGTTTATGTTTTATTCAACATGGATTTGATTTTTCTATGAAGTTTTTTCTTTTATTTGAAGCTATGTGTAGTCCTTGGTTTGATATACAGGCATTGTTTTAAATTTTCCATTGCTACATTCGTATAGGTGTTTAGATGCATTTAATTTTCTATTTTCTGGTATTTTAATGTTGCTTTTCTGGAGTTATTTCCTGGTATTGAGAGCTTATGTCAATTCTATCCATACTTCTTTACATTTGTTACATTCGATTATGTTGACTACGTTTTTTGAGTTGTGATTTAAATCTTTAATTGTGAATTTTGTTTTAGGGTTTTTAAAGATATAGGATTTTCTTTTTATAATAATATCACATACTCCACATCTTTTATTCTTGCATTTAGTAACTTTTATTCTTGCATTTAGTAACTTTTGTTATGTTTTCCCCGAATGTAGAAGAGGTGAGTATTTTTAAAGATTTTTGGGTTGTCTCTGGTTTTTAATGACTTTTGTTGTGTTTAGAATTTCTTTTGATTTTTGTCATTGTTTTTAAGTCTTTCTAGATTTTTTTTATTTATTTCTGTGAATAGTTCTGGATTGTTTTTATTGTAGGTTGCGATATATGCTGGGGCTTTTGGTTGTTATGTTTTGTTGGGGCTCATAGTTCTTTTTGTCGTATTTTTTGTGGAACCCTTATTTTATCAATTTTGTTGAGTATTCTCTCTGGTGGAGGATTATGTGTAGCCATTTAAGGCGAGTTTTTCTGAGGTTTTGTGGCATATTCTACATGCTAGAGTGTAAGGGGAGGATTTTGTGCAGTTTTTTCGGTGGTGAATATTGAAGTGGAGGTATAATTGCGTTTCTGCAGGTTTGCGGTAGATATCTGTGATGATTTGGCAATTTTGTTTTTTTTATGAGAATCTCTAAAAATGGTAGTACTTTTGAGCTGTGTTCCACAGAAAATTTTATTTTGGGGTGAATGTTTCGTAGTAGTTTGTGTAATTCGTTGAGAGATATCTGTGAAGTGTCGTCATGCTTTGGAAGGTTGTCCTGTTCGATATTCCAACCACCCGAAGAAGGCCGGAGCGTACAACGGCCGAAACGTTGTGATAAACATGGCGATAAAGATGAGATCAATGATTTGAAAAATTTCAATAATGTACATAATACCTTATCTCAGAAATATAGACAAACTCTATAACATATCAAATATACATATGCAGACACACATACATACACACACATACCCTCAATGACCCAAAGTAAGCAAAAAGCTTTATATTATATCAAATATCAAAGACTAATTGGGGAAATAAAAAAATGTACCTACAAGGGAGAACGGGAGACACTCTCTGAGTAAGAGAAAGAGAGGAGAAAGAAGAGAAAGAAAGAACCAACCCCTACAAGGAATCTAACACAAATCAGTGATCTCTATATAAACCACACACACACACACACACACACATATATATATATATATATATATATATATATATATATATATATAATGTACTTTTAGTACAGCATTTCCATTAGTCGGAAGAATGTCTGATCAAAGTGAGTCAATTTGGTCACTTAAATATATATATGTATATATGCCTCTCTTTTGTTAAGATTTAGTAGTGACTGGACTGGTTTGTTTGTTCGTTTGTTTGAATTTTTTCATAGAGTTATTTTATTTTCAAGAGGCAGCCCTTCAAATCAATAAGCAACTTGTCAGGTTTATTTGTTTGCATAGGTGATAGTTGTCAAATTTTTATTCCTTCCTTGTCAGGTGAATGTTTCATACCAAATCCAAATAGCACATACATTTTTAGACTTTTTATCAATTTGTCTTTGAATTTTTTTTAAATTATCGATTTTATTTTTATATTTCTTTCAATTTTTTTTGTGATAGTGAATTTTGTTCTAGTTGTGACCATTTGAGCAGAAGTTCTAATATTAGATTGTACTGGCCCACAGATTTGATCCAGGATCTGTAATTATTTAATCGAAAGTAAAACAGCCATTTGATTTTCAAACATATTGTATTTGTCAGCGTGTACATTCCAGTAAATAAATTACATTTTTGCTTCTGCTATTTGATTCGTGGAATTGGATTGTTTTTATTTTCCAGACTCGACCATAGTCACGTCTTCCAATAGCAAAGAGATTACCGGCCTAAGTAAGAAAAGTGTGACACAAGGAGATAGGTTACCAATGGTTTTTTTCACTACACGGATAAATGCAAGAACAAAAATACTTAAACAAATAACTGTACATACATGACACAGTCTCGACTTTACAGCAGAAACAGTCTTCCCTTGACTCATATATCTTCCTTTTCAAGGCTTCTGCTGCTGCTGTCTGTGTGTTCGTGTGCGTATTTTGGTTGTGAAACTATTGAATAAGTTGATTGATTTAATATATTTGCAGCATAGGCTGTTCTTGATATTACATGGTTGGCAAAATTTTGCGGATTTTTTGTGGGTTTCCTATGGATTACTTAATTGTTTAGTATGTTGTTGCTATCATTTCTCTGAGGTCGACGATAGTATGGTATGCCTGGTTCTTGAAAAATACCTTTTAAGCTAGAGTATTGGAAATGTATTGCACTTTGAGGATGGCACATTGCGTACCCCTTTTATTTTTATCATATGTTTTGACCACGTCCTTTCCTTTGAGTTGAGTGCTTTTTAATTTCTGGCATCAAGCCCTTGCTTCGTACCTTGGAACAAAAATACGCTGAAGGTAAAGGTTCCGGTGGCTGACTCTGTACGCGGGTCTACCACGTGGGACTGGTCCCCTCTGGGTAGTCTTTTACTTCCCACCACACAGAAAGAGATGTGTCACTACGGTGACTGTAAACCTTGGCTCCGGCAAGTAGCTAAAGTGAATACACTTTTGGACATTATAATTAAACTTTGAAGAGTTGAATTTACCTTTTCTTTTTACATCCTAACAGGTGAAAAGTGCAGGTACCTACAAGGATGGTTATAGAACTTGAACTGTATACGCACTTTTAGACTTAGTGCTTCAATTTCGAAAAGTTAAATTCGCTTATTCGCCTTAATCCCACTATATGCGACATACGCTTGGGAGAAATTATGTGCTAAAGCATAGTCTAGACGAAAAGGTATTTCAAACATGCAGCCTTTTGTACCAATTTTCCAGTCAAGGTTCCAGAAGTATAACAGAAGAATCTTAAGAAACAACTGAAGGCAGTCTGAAAGATGCTATTAGCACCTACTTTCTATTATAAATTATAGTTTCTATCGAGAGAAACTTGACAAAGGCTTGAAGCCTTTACACTAACGAGACCGACTCGGGAAATGTAGCACGAGGACAGTTTCCATTCGCTTCTTTTGAAGCCTGTAAAAAAAGAAATTGTGGTTTCTATCGAGAGAAACTTGACAAAGGCTTGAAGCCTTTACACTAACGAGACCGACTCGGGAAATGTAGCACGAGGACAGTTTCCATTCGCTTCTTTTGAAGCCTGTAAAAAAAGAAATTGTGGTTTCTATCGAGAGAAACTTGACAAAGGCTTGAAGCCTTTACACTAACGAGACCGACTCGGGAAATGTAGCACGAGGACAGTTTCCATTCGCTTCTTTTGAAGCCTGTAAAAAAAGAAATTGTGGTTTCTATCGAGAGAAACTTGACAAAGGCTTGAAGCCTTTACACTAACGAGACCGACTCGGGAAATGTAGCACGAGGACAGTTTCCATTCGCTTCTTTTGAAGCCTGTAAAAAAAGAAATTGTGGTTTCTATCGAGAGAAACTTGACAAAGGCTTGAAGCCTTTCCACCAAAAGGCATTAAAGTTTCTGGTGGGATAAACTTGACTGGGTTTAGAAAGTGTTCCCACGGACAAATTGAACCTTTTCCCCTTTGCATTGTTCAAACTTTCTTGTGGGTTGTTTTGTTTTATTGAAAGCCATTGTTCTAACTTGTTACAAGGTGCCTAGAATTTGAAATATTGTGACCCCCGCATGTGGGAAATATATGCACCCTTGTGAAGAGTCGCCTTTCGGGGTAGCTCTTGTAAATAAATTCTTTCAAGTCATAATCAAACAAGACCATTTGTGTTTTCTTCCTGTTTTTTCCCCTCTCCATTTTCTTTCCGACACAAGTTAAAAGTCAAATTTATCTGAAAGTGGAAAATTTCTGATAGGGATTTATACAAAAAATGTCCCAACAGTTTTTGATTATCTGGGCTTATCATGGGAGAGTTTTGTTGAATGAAGGGGATGCGATTCATCTCCATTTTCGATCTTAATTCTAGGATGTTTTGTTAAGAGTGGAGATGGCTTTAGCTGTCTGGTTTTTAGTTAGTGCATAGGAATATCCCCGTTTTGAAAACTGTTTAAGTTTATTGCTTTGTTCTGTATAAAAGGTAAAGATAACTATACCCGTGAATCAACAATCAAATATGGCGCGCTCCGCTTATCGTTCCTCTTAGCGAGAGGGGGAAATAATAAGGAGTGCATTAATAGATGTAGTATGGTGCCGAACGGGATAGAAATGGCTTAAGGTCAGATGATTTAATTCATGACATTTTCCTCTTCAAGGAGTATTTAGAGAGAGGCGGCTAGGGAGTTCTCTATCAATTTACAAAGTTTTTGCATTTGTCAGCGGTTCTCCGTATTGTAGAAGACTTTCGCACAGGGTTCTTTTGTGGAAGGCTTCATTTTTGGCGTCAATTCCACTGAGTGTGTCAATTTCCTTTGGTCCAGGGAATAGAGTCCTCTCATTTTCATCGATAGGGTTTTCATGGTTATACGTAGGCAATTCGTGGGTATCTTCAGGGTTTGTAGAGTTAGTGCAAGTGTCTTCCCCACTATTAGATTTAGTGGGTATATTTCCTCCTCTCACTAAGAGGAACGATTAAGCAGGGCGCCTCATATTTGATGATTCACGGGTATATTTGTATGGTATTAAAACCTTTTCTAACTGTTATCAGTCTCTTTATATTTACCTTTTATACAGAACAAAGCAATAAACCAAAAGAACAGTTTTCAAAACGGGGACAGTCCCATGCACAAACTGAAAACCAGACAGTCAAAGCCATCTCCACCACATTGACTGTTGTTTCATCACCTGAAGGTAGAGGTACATGGGCATAGTGAGCATTGATGTCTACAAGAGTAGATGGGGTTACGGGGTGGGGATCATGCTTACTTGATTTGGCGTGGTTTCTGATATATACAAGCCTTGGTTTTGCCCAAGATGGATTAGAGAACTCAGAAGTGGATTTCCGGCAATATTTAAATAGTCTATCATGGGGGTTTGCAATAGATGATGTGCAGAATAACGATCTGATTGAATGGAATGTCACAGGTTGGACATTTCCCAACGGAAGAGTTGTATGTTACGGGAATGGAAGGTTACCTGAATAGCCTTCCATAGGGTGTTATATAGCTTCTCAACTTGTCAATTACCTTCCGGATCGTATGTACTTGTTTTTGATGTTGTAATGCCCTTTTTATGCTGGTTGCTTCTTCTGTGAGGAAGCCGGTTGCCCAATCGGTGTATATCATATCAGGCATACCAAAGACTGAAAATAATTAGTTTAGGGAGTGGGTGACGGTTTTGCTGATAATATCTTAGCAGGAAAAGACAAATGAGAAGTGGGAGAATTCATCGATTACAGTAAGTAAATACTTGTTACCATGTATCAATGGTGGTAAAGGTCCTTTGAAGTCTATATTTAGTCTTTGGAACGGCAATATATATTTTATCAGGGTTCTTTCGCAACTGGTTATGAATTTTGGTTTCAAATACTGGCAGGACATATAGGAATTTTTTACACTCCTTATTTGGTCTAAGGAAAATGGGAGAATTCTTGCTCTAGTAAAATGGAAAAGACGTGTAAATCTAGGATGACACACATGGAGGTGTAAATTACAAAGATCTTGCAACATACGAATGAAAGTGGAAATGCAAGGGAATATACAGTGGTAACGGTATTTTCAGTTGCTGATGATAAACAATGCTGAAGTTAAATTGAGACAGTTCGATACACAAACAACATATTTTATAATTTTTTTTTTTTTTGATTTCCAAATGTCAAACATGAAGCTAATACTTTTTTGATCAGTTATGACACTGAAGTGTCCGCCAAGTAGGAAGTGACGTCACTTCTGTAAAGCTTCAACTATGGAAGCAGCCTCTTTCTCAACAGCATGTTTAATCTCATTAGGGTTCAGTGTACGTGAGAAAAATGTAACTGGTTGACCTTCTTGGTTTAAAGTTGCTGCGATCCTTTTCCACTTCAAATTCTTTATCAGGGTCAACATTTACTAAAGTAGCATCTTTTCAATTGTGATTCAATGGTACAATTTCGATAAAAAAATTTTTGACTAAATTTGCTATAATTAGAAAATATACCCATTATTCGCCTTTGGGATTTTAGATTAGAAGGTAGTGGCGTTTTATGAAGTGGTTTGTGTCGATTGAAGTCGGGTGATATTTGATTCTTTTGAAAAGTGTACTCAAGTATTGTAATTGATGTAGCTGAAATGATACTTTTATTGTTGTTTAGTATGATGTATTTCTTAGCTAATCCTAGAATATTTGGAGGTTGTAGTCGTGTTCTTCTTGGGCTTTCCCAAATATGGTAACGTTATGTACAAAGACAAAATATCCGACCATTTTTCTTTGTCAATGATGTTATCAATGCACCGCTGGAATATTCTTTCAACATTTCTAAGACGAGTAAATAATTATTGTTTACCATTTACTTTTAAAACAGTGAATTTACGATCATTGGCACTGATGGGGATCTGGTGATAAGCAGATTTGAGATCAAATGTTGTGAAGATGTTATACTGAGCTAGATGATCAACCATTTTAGAAATATTTGGACAAAGGATAAGCATCTAGTTCTGTGGATCTGTTTATAGTGTCGCTATAATCAATTACCATTCTTCTTTTGTGGTTTTTGTTTGATATTACAAGTATATTGGCCTAGCGGTTAGAGTGTTCGCCAATGGCCCGGGAGACCTGGGTTCAATCCCAGGTCGAGTCATACCAAAGACTCAAAAAATGGTACTTGATGCCTCCTTGCTTAACACTCAGCATTATAAGGTACGGATCAAGGGTAAAGTGGAGCAATCCAGGGAAAGGGGTAGCGCCCTCCCCTACACCTTTGTGTAGTAAGCTATCGAAAAGGGAGCCTTCGGGTCACCCTCGACTATGGTCGCCAACTTTACTTACGGAGATACTGAGGGATCTATCATACCTTTATTCAAAAACTAGTTGTTACTTCTCTAATAAATTTATTGCCACTAATAGTATGACAACGTGATTTAGAGACGATAGAAGTCGTATTAACAGAGAGATGAGAGAAAAGTGGGAGAGGTGGTACATCTATGGATGGGAAGTGGTTATTATTTGTGAGAGCTCCAATAATGAGTTCATATTCTAGTCCATTAAATTTCATGATCACTTTATTGAGCTTTTTAGGGTGTCTTTTCCTGTGATGATGTTGATGAATAGGTCCTTAATTACTTCAACTCTCATGCCAGAATGTATCTTATTGTTATGAGAGATATCGACTATTGCTTCACCAACAATTTTAGCGTGTTGATTAGGGTCAACCAAGGCTTTTTGTTTAGGTATTACGGAATGATTCAATTTTTTTGCGGTACTTTTGTTTATAAAGGTTCCTACTCTGAGTCTACCATAGCATTAACTATGGCTCCATTTATTTTAGACTTGGTTAAATTGAAGACTTTTGTTTCTACTCAAGCGAGATTCGGAGAGTCCAGGTCAGTGTCTTATAAAACAGCAGATATTGAAGATTTACATACTTTGGCTCAATGTCCTTTTTTGGGCATTTTATTGTCAGCATTTTGGACAGGACATAGATGACGCGGATGGCGTTAGTTTCCACAAAAGAAGGAAATTTTTTTGGCCTAGAGGGGTTTTTTGTATAGTAGCCAGGTTGATAATTTCCTCTGAGAAGGTAATTATATTATCTTGTTCATAGTATACAGATTATTTCTCTGCTTGTTCCAGTGATCTGGTTATTTCATATGCCCCCTGAAGTGACAAGAAAGTTTTTTCCAGTAAATGTCGTCGTATTGATGTAGAAGTGATACCATTAATGAATGCGTCTCGTGTGTATTTTTTTTTTTTTTTTTTTCTTCGGTGGTCACACCTTGGAAGATGCAAGTTTTACCTTGGGTTTCCAACTGTTGCAAGAATGATTCTATTGTTTGTGATGGTTGCTGTTTCATTGCAATGAGCCGTATCTATTGTATATGGTGCTTGTTGGTATGCGGCTTCAAGAGCTTTCATAGCAGTATTATAACTGTCGGTGTCGCTAATAATTTCTAAAACTTCCGCCATATGCTATTTTTGAGAGCAAAGTAATTATTTTGGTTGTTTTACCTTGTCGTTGTCGTTAACGGCGTGTAAATAATTAGCAAATGTAAGTCTCCAATGTTTAAAGAGCTTTTCCGAATGAGGAGTTGTAGGTTCAACACAGAATCTTTCAGGGCGTAATAGTCTGTCCATCATGACTTTTTGCTTGGTATTAAAATTCCTGTATAGGAGGTAAAGATAAAGAGATTGATAACAGTTGCAAAAGGTTTTAATACCAAACAAATATACTCGTGAATCATCAAATATGGTGCGCCTCGCTTATCGTTCCTCTCAGTGAGATGGGAGATAATTAGGCATTCTTTAATAAGATGTAGTATGGTATCAAACAGGACAGAAATGTTTCAAGGTCGGATGATGATTTTTACGATACTTTTTAAAAAAAAATTCCCATCTTCTTAGTCTAATCGCTTATGAATAGGAAGGGCTGTCTTTGAGATGTTTGGGGTGAGAAGATCTGCGATGGAGATTGTTGTGTGTGTTGATAGGTTTTGTGTGTAATGTTGTCTGTAGTTGTCTGTTCTTGTCAGTATATATTAGGGGGTCTAAAAATGCGATTAAATGTGTAAACTTTTCGTGGTCGAATTTGATTTGATTAGGAAATTAATCAGTTTTGCCTCTCCGCCTGTATATGTGATGAATTGGTCATCAAAGTATCTTGCATCAAAGAAGCAGTCATTCTTGATTTCCGGGTAGATGTATGTGTGTGAAGGAGCATCCTTTTGTTTGTATGAAGTATCGACCGATAAAGTTGAAGTATGTAACGAGTTTCCACCCGTATTTTTAATTTTTTCGAGATATGGACGGAGTCCTATGTTACGTATACAGGGACTACGGACGAAACGGGAGGGTTTCAAGGTTAAAGAGGTCAACGTGATATGAAAGAACACGTGGGGTATTCTGAACTGGACAAACAATATAACGCGGAGTTGTTTTTTTCCTTTTCTTTATATATGTATCATTCATACATTTTTTTCATTTAAAAGAAAGCACAACTGTGACAACAGACAAACAAAGAACAAAACGAATGCAACAAAAAAATATACAGAAATGTGGAGGACAATTCGCTCCCAATAGTGTCTGACTAGGTTCTTCCAATAAGACGAAGTATTTTTTTTTCTTTCACCGAAGAACAAGAGTCTCTCCTCTTCGTCTTTATGGATGTACAAATTTTAACCAAATAGGTTTTCCGCCGAAACTAGCTGCTGATGAACAGCCTCAAAAATGTTTCTTTGGAACAGTCTTCATACGGACCTTTATTTAGGTTACGTATATTATTCTTGATCAAAATTTTGACTAACCTTTTTTTTTTTTTTTATCTTTCCTCTCTTTTGTTAATTTTTTCTTTTTTTTTTTTCTTATATTCGTTAATCTCCTATTAACGAGATGCAAGGCACCAGTTTTTTGTTTTCCTTTTCTTTTACGTTGAGCCTCAGGTTCGTACCCAACGGAGCTAAATGCTTCTATATGCCATTTTGGGACTAGGATTTCCACTTTCACCGGACCCCGTGAAAAGGCAACCTTTCTCTTCCTTGTCGAAGCTCGAAACTGACTTTTTGGCGGTAAAGCGCCCTCCCTGTCTCTTCTCGGCTGCTTCTCCCCCTGTTGCTAGGGCTCGAAGACTCGCCAATCGCCTTCCCCCACTTCCGGTCCACATAGTAGTTCTTGCACTATAATCCTACCGTGGCCAGTGGCCGTAACAAGTAATTCAATTTTAGTATGCGTGGTATTAGTATTGTTGTTACTTCTGTGGGAGAGTTTTTTGTTATTTTTTTTTTAATATTGTCTTTTGAGGAACGCCGAAAGTGTTCTCTAAAGCAGTAAATACTTTGTTTGATATTGAAACATAAAGATCTAACATCCATTGTAACAAGAATCACATCTTGTGTTATTGTTTTGATGTCATTGATTTTGTTTAGGAAGTCCGTCGTATCACTTTTCTTCCTTAGCAAGTTGTTCTATGTTGTGATCTACGTACTAGGATCCCTTGGTTGTGTGACTGCAAACTGAGGAAATCATTGGTCTTCCATGGTTGTTGATTTTATGTATTTTTGGTAGTAGATAGAAGCGCCGATTTTTTTTCAATAAGATTTTTTCTGACTTTTATGGGAAATTTTATAAGCCCCGAAAAGCCCGGTTTATTCCTATGTTTTGTAAAAGAATAAACCGTACTTCAACTGCAGTAGGGAGATGGGTGACAGCTTTTGAAGAAAGGAGACGAACGACTTTTTGTTTAACAGAATTTATATACAACAAACATTAAACTGGAATGGAACAAACAACGAATATGTGAGAGTTAAAAAAAGAGTTCAATGTTCTGATAGGTGGTAGGTGTATCAGAGTAAGGTTAGGTAAGGTTTTGAAAGATTAGGTTATAAGGTGTAAGGTGACGTTTTGCATGTAAAATGCCGGCTGGAACTTAGCTGTGATCTTGGTTCCTTTTAACTCAGCACGTGCGTTCATCGGTCTTGGCTCCTGGCAGGTGTTGAAGGTACCAAATACGTTTGCCGTCAAGGGCTGCTACGAATGGACCTGTTGCTAACAGCGGTGGGAATGGAAAAAAGAGGAAGAATCTTCAGTTGGAGCTCTTTTTATAGTGGACACCACGTGACCCCAAGGGGCTGCTGATATTCGGTAAAATAGGATCACCAGTTCCTTAACAAATTTCCACACTATATCATTTCATGGATTTTAATGTCTTGATGATCGTTTGGAAGTTTAGGGTAAAATTCTTTCTAATTTAGTTGGTTAATTTCTCTTTGGAAATTCCTCCATATTCCAGGTTTTCTCAGGTTGAGAGTTTAATAAAAGCTTCTCGTTATTTATTTGGTAGGTTGTCGTGTGATAAGAGTTGCTTTTTTGCAATTCCTTTACTGTCATTTCAAATGTTTGGATGGTTGCGTCTATATTGTTGTGATTGAATATATTGTTTATTTTCTTTTAGTGTGTCTAAAATGTCTGGTTTGTGTTTGTCCAAAATTCTTTTAACAAATGATTTTACATCGTCTTCGAGTGGAAGAGGGCAAAGATCAGTAGTTGAAATACATTTATACTGAATTTGTGCCTGCTTAAGTTTATTACTCGTCCATGTGGGTCATTTTTAAATCTGCAATTCTTTTTTTAGCTGCTTCGCAAAATTTCGAAAGTTTTATTGTTGTTGTTAAAATGTTTTGTATCCATCCTTCCAAATGAATTGGTTTTTTGAGTAGCTGTATATATTTTTTTGAGTAGCTGTATTAATTTTTTGCATATAATTTTTCTGGATTTGAGTGTGTTTGCTTAGCTTTGATTTAAGCAGCGTTTTTCTTTTCTTAAGCAGGTTCAGTGTTGATGTTATTATTGGATTGATTTGTATTGTATAAGCTCACTTATTTTTCATTAGTTTGAGGATGTCTAAGTGTTGAAGTGGTTTCTCCGTAAGTGAAAGAAAGAGGAGAGCGCGAAGAAAGGGACAATATTCGAAGAGTATTCGAAAATGTTATGTCCTGAAACGTAAATTTTAAAACAAGTTATAGGGAAAAAAGCGTCAATAAAAGGTCGGTTTGTGTATGTTTCTTATCTTTTATTTTATTTTATTTTTCATCATACAACATGTGAAAGCACGTGCGATACCCTAGCCTCATTAGCCGCCAACCAGGGTGATAACACAGTTTCGGTTGCTGTTTCTTTCTTTCTTTCTTTCTTTCTTTCCCCTCATTTCTTCTTTCATTCTCCATTCTCCACATACATAAATCGACTTTTTATTGACGCTATGTTTCTCCTTAACTTGTTTAAAAAATTTACGTCTCATGACGTAATGTATTTTCGAATATTTTTCGAATATTTTCTATATTCGTTTGAAACCGCTATTTTAAATTCATACTTCCTAGCCTGAAGATGAAAAAACAAAAACAAAAACACTTTCTATCTGAAATTTTTGTAATTTTGTATCTAAAACATCATCATCATCAAGACGTGCCGCCAGCACGGATATCCTTGACCATCTCTCGCCACTTTTCCCTATCGTTCATCACCTCCGACAGGTCTTCTGGGTTACATCCTGTGTCCTCACATAGCTGCTGTATGTAAGTTCGGGCTGGTCGTCCTGCTTTTGCTTGGCCATATGTGGGGGTCCATAGTAGTACGTCACTTACGAGCTCGTCTTTGCTTCTCCAGCAGTGTCCGGCGTGTCTAGCTCGTCTGACCTGTATAGTTTTCGTGATGGGAGGTAGGTGGCCGTACAGTTGGCGTCTCGTGGGGTGTTGTCGCCAGGACTTGTTCAGTATTGCTCTCAACATTCTTGTGTAGTTGCCGTCAAGTTTCTTCTCCAGCCGTTTGGTTAGCGTCCATGTAGTGCATCCATATAGCAGTATCGATACAACTGCTGCCTGGAAGAAACTGCGCTTCATTTCATCGGTCAGGTCTGATTTCCATATTATTGAGAGCCTACCTATAGCCGTCCATGCTTTCGTCAGCCGTCCTGTCGAAACGCGTCGGGGGAACTAATTAATAAATCTTTTCTCATCCATTTATATATTTTTTCTCTCCGTTTTCTTTATACAACATATCTGTCTGATTAAATCTCATACTTTACTCAAATATATATATATATATATATATATATATATATATATATATATATATGTGTGTGTGTGTGTGTGTGTGTGTGTGTGTGTGTGTGTGTGTGTGTGTGTGTGTGTGTCGCTCAGAAGCAGTCCTTCATTTAAGCATGTTTGATTAAATTATAAAGACACATTTTTTTTCAATATAATTTTTTTTTTTATCCTTTCAAGTTTCCTAACAATGTTTTTTTGGTTTTAGGTTGGAGTTAATAGTTAAATCTATCGAAATTGTCATTCGCACTTTCGGTAAATTCATCTACCAACTCCAACCTAAAACCACAGCACTTATCAGGAAACTTGAAAGAATCCTAACAAAATTATATAAACAAGACTGAGCCATTGGTCTCATCAGTAGAGTGGTCACCAATGGTCCAGGAGACCAGGGTTCAATCCCAGGTCGAGTCATACCAAAGACTCAAAAAATGATACTTGATGCTGCCTCGCTTAACACTCAGCATTATAAGGTAGCGATCAAGGGTAAAGTGAAGCAATCCAGAGAAAGGAGTAGCGCTCTCCCCTACACCTTGGTGTAGTAGCTATCGAAAAGGGAAGCTTCGTGTCACCCTCAACAAAAGTCGCCAACTTTACTTACTTTATATAGACAAAACGTGTCTTTATTATCTAATCAAACATGTATATATATATATATATGTATGTATGTGTGTGTGTATATATATTTTGGCAGCATTTCTTCATTGATACATATTTGATTGAACATAATAGACATTTATTGTCAATATATTTTTTTGTTAATCCTTTCGAATTGCCGTATTCATCTTATGATATTCGGCTGGAATTGGTTGATAAACCTTCCATAATTAGTTATTTCCCAGGTACTTTCTGCCCAACTTTGGGCCATCACCAGGGGAAGATGTATTACAAAAGTGATGTATATTGTGTAGCGTTTACTTTTCGAAATTGTCTCTATAAATAGCATCAGTAGCTTTGGGTTGTATATTCCTAATAGACTACTGACATGATCTCATGAAGAGACAAATTACACTCTGTAAGAATACATACAACCCAAACTTGATAGAATTAATTTTGAAACCAGTGCTAATGTACTTAAATGTCTTTAGCTACTGACGCTATTTATAGAACCAATTTCAAAAAGTAAACACTGCACAATACGACAGTACAAACGCTCTTCTTCTTACAAAGTAGTAATGTACATACAAAAGTTACACCACTTTTGTGATACATATATTTATATGTACTTGCAGATGAATCCCACATAACACAGGATGAAAACAGTAAATTACATTTTGTTAAACAAAAATTGATTCTATTGACTTTATATATGAATGTGTCCTGTCTTATCAATTTTCTTAAAAAATGTCATTGTGCCCACACAAAATGGCAATTTTTTTGCTTCAGTATGAACTAGACCTTCCTTTTCAATTTTAAGCTAAAATGTTTTTGGCACCACAAAGAATGGGGGAGGGGATCATCCACGATTCTCTTCTTTAGATGTTATTAAAATATTCCTTGAGGCTAAAGAAGTTCACATGCCATATGTATTGTAAGCCTTTGTCAATCAAAGTTAACACTGGTTGTTATACATCCAAGTTTTGGAAGAGTGTAGCTTGTGACTGAAAAGACTAATATAAGAGTCACAGACTCTGTCACAAAGGGCACATCTTTGTATAATGGGTGGTCAATTGGAATTTTTGTACTCCTTTCTTCATGCTCACTTGTTTGTTATTGTGGTCACCAGCTTCTCTTCACCTGTTGCTTCTGAGTCTTTTAGCTGAAACGCTTGGTGCATTCAGTTTTCACTTTCTGTATCTCAGCTGTGAGTGGTTTGTAACTATCTTACCAGGTGTCAGCTAACCAGAAATAATGTTTTTTGGAATACTGGCATCCTCCATGCGTTACAAGTGAACAACCTTAAGATGGTCTGTACTGTCTGAGAAAGGTATGCACACTTAAAAGACCAGCAAAAGATTGGACTTTAGCAGGATTAAGATTGAGTAGGCAGCTACAATATTCACTTTCATGAGTATCGATGCATCCCAAACTAACCGAACAAAGATAGTAGTGCACAAGGCCTGTGTCATCAGCATACAACTGTAGAGCAAGGGAACATATGCCAGACAAAAGAGAAAACTCAAGAACTTCCACTTCTAAAGCATCCATCGTCTTCTGGGCATATTCTAAAATGAGTGTGTGTACTTTTACAAATAAGGACAAATCTTCATTGTATTTATATGTAAAAGCACACACACACACACGCACACGCACACACACACACACTCAGAGTCATCATCATTATCGTTTGATGACAGCATAAACTGGAACATCACAGTAGATTTCAAATATCATTACATCTTTTCAGCTAAGTTAACTTCAATCTTGTGATCTAGCTGGTTAATGAAAAAAAATTTTCATCACTGAGTTAAGAATTCCTTTTAAGGAAAATATTGATTTGACACATTAATATAAGCTGGAAAAAATATAAAAATCTGCAAGAGCAATGTTTTAAAAATGACTGGATGATCAATTTATTTCCTATTGAAGTCATATGGCAAGGTTTTATTGCTAATTCAGTTGCTGCATACCCAACTAAACTCAGTTTGTTACCAACAGAAGAAAATAAAAAATATTAAGAGACTCTAAGATTGGGCAGGGGCTATAACTGTATGGATCTGAGATATAAAGTCCTTGAGCCATCATCCACTTAAAGCTTTTTGATAAAGCTTTGCTGGAGGCTCGGCTGCTGCTGCTGCTTTTCTGGTCATAGTTGTATGAATTGTAAGAAAGCATTGTGAAGAACCTAGATTAATGAATCACACATTTACAAGTTAAAGTTGGTGCTTGGGGATTGCATAAGAATTCATACAGTCCTTAAATCAATTAATTAATCATACATACATTAAGAGAGAGGGAGATCATAGTGAGAATGATAGTAGAGTTATATTTAATGGATAATTTTGGTCACTTATTAGCCAAAATATCACTTTTTAAAACTGATTAATTTACTAAACTTTCAGTGACATTTTCGGAAAATTCATATTTATATTTCTGTTTCAGATAATTCTATGTACAATGTGTGGAAAGGTTTATGTAGAAAAAACTGCAAAGTCTAAAAAATTCATTTATAAACACAAAAGAGTAGTAAAAATAGATAATCTACGTACCTCAGTTTCACATATTCCCGATAGAAACCATTCTGTTAACTTTTAAAAAGCTCAAATGATATATAAATATGATCAATGCACAACAGAGATGATAAAATCTGCGGCCATCTCATTTTAAAACTATAAAATAAAAACCGGGTTTCAACAATATATTGCTGTATTTGGCTGGAATAATACTAAAACCGAGAAAAGTTTCACTAAATATAGTTAAGATAATTTAATGATATTAAACATTCACTTTAGTGATATATTTAAACAGATTTATTTTGCAACAAACATATTTTGTTACAAAATTCTTCAGTTGAAAAATTTTTCAGTTTTAAATATATTTGAAAAAGATTCTGAATTGCCACACACACAGAGCATAATAAATAGAACAAGAGTATAAAATGAATTCATAATTAAAAATCAAATTTTCAGTTTAAGATATTTCAGTTACAAAACTTTCAATGTCACATTATATTCACATAACTTCATGAAATATTCATATATGATAAATAGAACAACAGTATCAATATCCTTTTCATTTCAAAACCTTTTCAGTTGGGTTTGAAAATGTTTGCATACCAAACATCAAAATATTACACAGGAAATAAACAATTTTAACGCCATTATTTCTTACTATATATATATATATATATATATATATATATATATATATATATATATATATATATATATATATATATATATCAATCAAATTCAAAATTTGAAAAATTAAATTGCAATAATTTTGCTATAATATTTCTTTTAAAATATCGGGAAAATAAACATGAGTCTTTAGCATAATTTAAATAATTATAATTACTGTTATAGAATAAAACAGAGCTCAGAATAACTGTAAATGTACCAAGCTTTATTCAACAAAACAGAACATAGCTGCGCAATTTGTCACGCGCCCCACCAAACGAGCGAGTATGGCACAAGGCCTTTTTAAGGTAGGTCCAGGGACGGCCCTCTGAGGCTCAAGGATGCCGGACAAGGTGCACACCGAGCGACCGTCAGCCAAGCCAGGACACACCCGACCTGATCTGTGTAAAAACAGAATATGGCTGGGTATTTGTCACGCGCCCCACCAAACGAGCGAGTATGGCACAAGGCCTTTTTAAGGTGGGTCCAAGCGTAGGGCCATAACCCAGACACGCCCAGCGGTTCCAAAAATGGCTCGGACTCCGTCGGTATTTTCCTTAAGAGGGGCGCCTAAGGCGCCAGGCGATAAACCTAACCCCTGGGAGGGGGACGGTCCCCTGAGGCTCAAGGATGTCGGTCAAGGCGCACCTCGACCGACCGTCAGCCAAGCCAAGACACACCCGACCAGATCTCTGTAAAAACAGAATATGGTTGCAAAAATTATATAACAAGAAGTCAGTTAAATAAAAAAAAATTATGCTCTTCCATTCTTGCCCAGGAAGTGTGTAGGATACTACTACATTTTTTTTTCTCCTAGAAAAATTACCGTCCATAATCTTTTTTTATATATGAGAGTTCATTTTTTAAAGAATCTGCTTAAAAGATGGTTACTGGCATTACCATCCTGAACGATCCGGGGGTTTTCTTGTTCGTTCAGATCTCCTTAGCTGTTGAACTCTCATGATATCTTCATTAGACGTTATGTCCTTCTCCTGCATGGGGACAACTGGGGTACTCTTATTCGGTTCCATCGTGGAAGACTCCGGTGGTAACTCTGTTTCAAGACAGGTGGCCAAATCACGAACAGATACATTGGACTCCCGTCCACTTGGATATTTTATGTTGGCATAAATCGGATTACTATTTAGATGTTCAACCTGATCCACATAAGGGTCGATTTTGTTATTTCTTACAAATCTTTTTAATAGCGTGGGCCCTGGTGACACCAATCAAGATGGGAGAGAAATACCATGTGATGAACGGCGGTAGAATGATAAGAAACGTTCATGCGGGGTGTTATTTGTAAAAGTTCACAGCAATGATCTAGCAGAGTGTAGCACTTCTAGGGATACCAACTCCAAGTATTTTTCAGTTAAGTTTCGTTCAACTTGTGCGTTGCCGGCTGGATGATAGGACGTAGTGTTACTCGTCTCGACCCCTTTTTGAACGTGGTAGTCTCTTAATTCTTTAGACATGAAGGACATGCCTCTGTCAGTATGTATGTCACAGGGCATCCCAGTCAAACTGAACAACCTATCTAAGGCCTTTATTATCGTGGTAGTGTACATGTTTGGGCATGGAAAGACAAATGGAAACCGCGAATATTTGTCAACTACAAGTAAATACGTATTGCTTGTAACAGAAGGTACGGGCCCCTTAAAGCCAATACTTAGTTTTTCCATTGGCCTGGTCGCCTTGATAAGAGTCCCTTCTGGTGGAATATGGAAACGAGCACAGATTCTGTATGAAGAACTCACCCTTTTTTTACATCCTCCGTAGAAAAGGGAAGGTTTTTCTCTACAGAGTCCCGTAATTCCTGGGTGGCATAGTCCATTGTGAAGGTCAACGAGTGTAGAAGAATTAATGAGTGAACAGGTGAATGCGCGGCTAAGTGTGTCAGGGACTACATTTTTCTTGCCAGGGCGGTATTTTATTGTGTAAGCAAGAGTTGAAAGTTCTAACCGCCACTCTTGAATTTTCACATTCTTAATTTTGGTGTACTTTACGTGAGAAAACATGAAAGCCACTGATCTCTGATCAGTAATCAGAGTAAAATGTTGGCGTGTCAAATAGTGACTCCATTTCCTAACCGCCTCCATGATTTCTATGGCTTCCTTCTCTATAATATGATACTTCAGTTCCCTTCCTTGAAGTGTCTTAGACATGAACGCTACAGGACGTCCGCCTCGGTTAAGTGCAGCAGAAATAGCTACATCACATTCCACCTCTAATGGTAAACTTTCGTAAATCGGTTTGAGTGCGGTGATCTCCAGTTCCTGTTTAATTTGTTTAAACGTTTCGTGCACTTTCGTTTCAAGTAGGAATTTTGTGTTTTCTACAAGTTGCCGAATCTTGTCAGAAAAGTTATGTATCCATTTCGCGTAATATGCAAACATACCAAGTGCTCTTTTGGCCGATTTCGGAGGAGGTTGTTCTTTTAAGGGGCTAATCTTTCTGGTTCAGGCTTAATAATTCCACCGCTGATGTGATATCCTAAAATATTAATTGACCGAACTGAAGTTGCGGACTTCGATTTGTTGAGGATAATATCTGACTTTGCGATAGCCTCGAAGAATTTTTTTACATTTTGGTCATGTTCTGACTGTGTACGTCCTGCAATAGTAATGTCATCTATATAGGGAAAAGCACCACATAAATTTTCTTTCTCGGTTATTCTGTCTATGGCTCTCTGGAACGCAGCGACTCCGTTTTTGACCCCAAATAGAATCCTACAGAATCCTACAGAATCGTCACGAAAGCTGTGTATTTTCTATCTGATACTTTTAGCGGCACCAGATGGTAGGCGCCTCTGAGGTCACATGAAGAAAAAACCTAATATTTAGTAAGGTCGTTGATCATTTTATCGATCCTTGGAAGGGGTTAAGCGTCCAATTCTGTATATACGTGGTGCCTTCAATAAGCTTCTATATTTTTTTGTACAGGCATTTAACATTGTCCTAGACTCTTGAAAATTCAGTATGTTATTGCTATTCATCTTATGAGATGACTGACCAATTTTTATGATTTCAGATTCAAATGAACATCTACAGCAGGAATTGGAATACACCCTACTAAAACCTGATTGTCACAGCTGGTGAATTTCAAAAATACGATCTGGACGTGAGGACACTTTAGAAGAACGATATGCAATAAAATTCTGTTTTAAACTTGGAAAAAATGCCATAGAAACGTATGGAATGCTTCAGACTGCTTTTGGACCATCTTGAATGAATCGAGCATCAGTTTCTGAGAGGCATAAGAGATTCAAGGAAGGCATGGAAACTGTGAGGGATGATGAGAGGTGTGGGAGGAGTAAGGAAGTCAATAGACCAGAGTTGATTGGCCAAAGGGTTAGGGTTAGGATTACTATGTTGAGGTTTTAAGGGTGTTCAGGAAGAGATTCCGTCGGAAGAGGCCAGTACTCTTCAAATCGGGTCAGTGACATTTCCACCAGGACAATGTACCAGTCCTCAACTCCATCCTTGTCACTGACTATTTGACCAAGATGGGCATCAAGACAGTTCCTCACACGCTCCCTATAGTCCAGACCTTGCTCCCTGTGATTTCTGCTTATTCCCTAAGCTCAGAGGCTGTCATTATGAGACAATTGTGGAGATGAAAGAGGCTGTGACGAAGGTTATTGACACGCTCACACGAGAGGACTTACATGGGGCTTTCCAGAAGTTGGAACGGTAGCATTGCAGCCGGAGGAGATCACTTCGAAGGGGACTAGAGTTTCATGTGTGTACTATCAATAAAAGTGCCCATACGAAAAAGTCTGGAAACTTATTTAATGATCCTCGTAGGTTCATTGTTTCTACGCACATTCTTTTTTTTTTTTTTTTGCGGTTAGTTTGGTCCTTTACCACAACTAGTTGAGCTCACCAAGGAGAGACGCTTTCTTCAATTATACCTTTGGAAAGCAATTTCTGAATTTCTTTATTTATGAAAGATTTGATCCTCTTTATTAAAATGCCTCGATTTTACACCAATAGGTTTATGAGTTGGTAATATATTAGGAAATAGGGAAGACTCTTCCATCTCCGCTGCTTTTAATGCGCAAAATTGATGAATATTATTGTCCACAGTTATTTCGGATAATAGCCCGCCGTATTTAAATGTTATTTTCTGATGCTGGCATAGAAAATTCTGGCCGAATATCACATCAGAACATAAATTCTTCAGGACACCAAGATGAGTAGCAACATATGACTGGCCGTTAAGGCAAAGAAGTAAATTTACAACTACGTATCCCCTTGAGATTGTGTTTAACGTTTTTTGAGCCAAGATAATACTTTTATTAGAGGGGTGAATTTCCGATTTCAATTCTCATGCTACTCTGTTGCTGATGTAGCTATCAGTACTACAAGAATCAAGTAGAGCACTCAGTCAAATTTTGTTAATTATTACAGATGTTGCAGAGGGGTGGAGTTCCCACGGTACATTAGTGCACATGGTTAGGACATGAGGATCCGACATAGGTCCGGCAACAAGGGCTTGGACCGACATGCGCAAGCATAATATCCTTTCTTTGAGAATTTTTTACAAGTAGCCACTCGATCCCGTGAACGAAAAGGAAAACCATAAAAGAAGCATTTACATTTAGCTTGGTAAGCCACGGCCATAGCTTGTTCTTCAAGTTTGACAGAGGGTTCATAAACTATTTTTGTTGACTAATGTCAACAAATTGGGCTTCCGGAGTAGTATACAACTCATTATTTTGTTGCGCTAAATCCAGAGCAGAAGCTTGGGTGTACGCTGTTTGTAAGTCCAAGGCCTTATTTTCTAATAGCTGCTGTTGTATGGAGCGTGAGCTCAAGCCGGAGATGAAGGCATCGCGCATAGCTTTGTTAGAATGCGTCTTTGTCAGATGGCTTCAACAAATTAATAATATTACATCTTAAAATAAGAAACTACAAATCTATACAATGAGTCGTACATACGTTTCTTCCTCATTTGAGGAGTTATCAGTTCTCAGTTCATAAGTTACGAAGCCCCTCATAGGGGTTTATCTTCTGCTTCATGGAGTTCGGACAAGAGCCCAGAAATATACGTCTTCACTCTCCCAGGAGAGGTTACCCCTGACTTTTTGTGTCTCCCAATGCAGTTCCTATTTAGGAACCCTACAGCTTCGTTACCCCATTCCTTAGCAGTATTGTCTCTGAAATTGCAGATTTTCTTCAATTTTTCTACTTCTCTAAAAAATTCGTCCAGTGATTCTCCTGGTTTCTGTCGTCTCGTCGCCAACAATTGTCTGACAAATACCTTGTTAGGTATTTTTATGAAAAGGGCGTCCAGTTTTTCTATGGCAACTTCGAAGTCTGTATATCCTTTGATATATTCGAATACTCTGGAACTTAAACAACTCAGGAGGGCCCGGTATTTGTTTGGTATTTTGTCGTGGAAATCTATATAATTCAGTAGGATAGTTCGCCAATGGCGGTAATATCTGGCAGTTGTCGGAGAACTGGCTTCTATATCTAGACATTTTGGCTCCCATGCAGTTTCCATGCTTTTGTTTTGTTGACTAAATTGTTGTAGAATAAAAACAGAACCCAGAACAACTGTAAATATACTAAGCTTTATTCAACAAAACAGAATATAGCTGCAAAAATAATAGAACAAAAAGTCGGTTAAATAAAAAATTCTGGGCTAGTCCATTCTTGCCCAGGGAGCGTGTAGGATACTACAACAATTACGATATAAATAAAAACAAACAAAATATGTACAAACTATATATATATATATATATATATATATATATATATATATATATATATATATATATATATATATATATGTATATATATATTATAATCATTAAACTGACTAAATCTCACATGAGAAGATCTGGGCATGGCTAAGAAAGGGAAACTTTAAGAGAGAAACTGGATCTCTTTTAATAGCAACTCGAAACAATACCATAAGGACCAATTAGGTTGAAGCGAAAATGAATAAGATGCAGCAGAATAGCAAGTGTAGATTATGTGGTGATAAAGACAAAACGATTAATCACATAATAAGCGAATGTATCTAACTAGAGCAAAAGAAATATAAATTTAGACATGACTGATTGGAGAAAGGTGATCCACTGGGAATTGTGCAAGAAATTGAAATTTGACCATACTGCCAAATGGTATATACACGAACCAGAATCTATCCTACTGAATGAGATGCGCAAAATTCTCTAAGATTTTAAGATACAAATGGATCAACTAATCCTGGTCAGAAGACTAGACTTAGTAATAATTAACAAACACATACCCCCTAAAAACTGCCATATATGGTGGATTTTTCCATCCCAGCAGAAAACCAAAGAAAATGAAGAGAGACAAGTACTTGGATCTTGCCAGAGAACAAAAAAAAAAACAAAAAACAAAACAAACAAACTAAAAGACAGATCAGCCAGAATACTGAGAAGGGTCCTGGAGACTGGAGGAGACTTGTGTTTACTCGAACTCCAGGGAAAAACCACCAGATAGCACTGATGTGAGCTCAAAAGAATTATCATAATAACAAAGAGCCATAGACAACTAGATATTGTCAGTTAAGAGCTATAAAAGAAAAACATGCCTTCAAATTGATATGTGAGTGTTTACAAATAATTGCAAATAAACACATTGAGAAGATACTTAGCAGTCCCAGTCTGTATGAAATACAAAAAAAAAAAAAAAAAAAAAAAAAAAATGCAGTTTGCCCTATTGCTCATCTTCTTCAGAGAGTACTATCAATGTAACTAAAAAATATCACCCAAAAGAGACTGCAAAAAACAAATACATTGAATTGTTGGGTCGGACGTAGGCTAGCTGTGTTGCCGTTTGATATCTGACTCCATTCTGAGGTTATTTTATTTTACCCCATTTTGTCTTGTTGATGTAACTCCATGAACAAGAAGGCCTAAAAAGAATTATACCAAAGAAGACAGCAACAGATAGGAGACGAAGACGTTTCTTTATTTTTCCTTTATTTCAATGGGTGAAGGAATTTTCCCTGAATACAATTGAAATGGTTGAATCCCCCAGTCAAGGTCTTTAAAATAGTTAATCGTTTCTTGGTATATATGTGTCCTCATTTGTTGTTTTTAAAGTTTTAAATAACGTGTTTGTCGGTTTTGTGATGTTTGTCGAAGTCCAGTGTTTTTGGTTCGTAGTTCCATTTCGTAGCCTTTTATATTTCGGCATACTGTTAACCTAGAGGGCTGCTAGTAGTGTAAGGACTAACCAACGCCTGCCACTAGTTAGCAAGGTGTTGTCGGGAGGTCCTTTTCCCTTACGTTGCGTTGTCCCTTTTCCCTGTCAGAGGCCTCTGGGAGTTTCTGCATATTTTAATAGTTTTCTTTTTTTAAAATCAATCTAAATTAAAAAAATTTATTTATTTATTTATTCGTTCCCAACAGAATGCATATAATCACGAACTTCTATCACTTTGTTTTGGGTATATATGCAGTAAGGGATTGTAAGTGAAGCAGATGATTAATTATCGGGTTTTTATTTCGTATATCGTAACTAGTAATATTTTTATTTTAAACGTAGTCAGAGATATAGCTGCTAACAATACGGCCAATATTTATTCCAAAGAACAAATTAGAGTATAATAATTATCTGGCCTTTGATAGACATGCGAACCATTAAAAATAATTAAACAAACAAACAAACAATAAAAGAATTTGTAAATATATAAAGTTTTATGTAAAAAAAAAAGTCAAAAATTATTTTTCAGTGAAAGTGTTTACAGAATTGAATTATTTTTCTTTTTTTCTAGTTTCAAAATGAATTTGTTTTAAAAATTTATTTGGTACTCACAAAGTCCTTTTCGAGGAATTAAAATCTTGTGGATTTATATTTAGATATAGCAGGGATGTTTTTCCATTCAAAGTTCTTTGTTTTTATTATTTTTGTTTTGTTTTGTTTGTTTAACATGTCCGGCGTCGAAACGCAATTGACTTTGCAAAAGTCAAAGAAAACTCGAAGATACTAGTACCGGGGGTCATGAATAAAGATTTCCTTCAGACAATTGTCAGGCCCTTTCAGAAAAGTTATTTTGTCAAAAGAGATCAAAGAGTTTTTCTATGGTGCTAAAGGCCGAACATTTTTGGGAGTAACGGTTGAATGTTTATTTGTGGGAACCGAGGGATGTGACTGATAATTTATTTGTAGCCAACAGCCCTTTTATTTGTTGTAAAAGTTGTCACACTAGCAACCAAAATAAAAATTAGTGTTCTTTCCAAGAGAACAAGTGACAGCAAGTTTCTTTATTCAATTTCAATTATCATTATCATTATTAATTCCTTTTCGTGTTTTTCGCATTAGCGTTATCCGATGGTTTCTCACTGGAGTTTGAATGGCAGCAAGTCTCTTCAAATCTCTTGGACTCTTCTCAGTATTCTAGCCGATATCAATAATGCTGTAGTTTGGATGGTCTCCACTCATCCTTTTATTTCCAAGTCCACCAGTCACTTTATTAATCCTGTTGCGGTGACGTTAAGTATGTCGACCCCGCAAATGAGTTATGTGAATGAGAACAGCCAAAGCAATAGGAAGGAACAAAGGCGAGGTAACGATAATAACAAGCGACAATTTATTTGTCGTATTTACAAGCGTGTATGTAAATGTCCGTGGCGGTTGTATGTAGTCTTCAGCTAGGATGGGTTACGTCGTTAGCTGGTATAGTCGCGTTGTAGATGTTCGCAGCTGGATGTTCGACGAGGGTAGCTGGCGTAGGTCGAGTCGAGGAGATACAGCTGGATGTTTGGTGCTAGTAAGCTGAGATTCGGTCGGGTCGTTGGATACCGTTGGATAGTCGTCGCGGGCAGCTGAGGTCGGTCGAGGCGTTGAGTAGAAGCTGGACAGTCGTCGCGGGCAGCTGAGGTCGGTCGAGTCGTTGGGTACAGCTGGACAGTCGTCGCAGGCAGCTGAGGTCGGTCGAGTCGTTGGGTACAGCTGGACAGTCGTCGCGGGCAGCTGAGGTCGGTCGAGTCGTTGGGTACAGCTGGACAGTCGTCGCGGGCAGCTGAGGTCGGTCGAGTCGTTGGGTACAGCTGGACAGTCATCGCGGGCAGCTGAGGTCGGTCGAGGTTGGTAGATCGATATCCCCGGTTATGACGGTATGTTGTGGTTAACCAAGGGTGTATCGATCCAGTTGCTGGCTCGTACGGCGGGTCGTACGTGAGTCAGGTGTTGCAGAGGTATGACAGTTCGTAACAGCGAGTCGTTACGTGGACTGCGTGGTACCTTGCAAGAGCGTCAGGTCGGTAGATCGACATCCCCGGTTATGACGGTATGTTGGGTTAACCAAAGGTGTGTCGATCCGGCTGCTGGCTCGTACGGCGGGTCGTACGTGAGCCAGATGTTGCGGTGGTAGAACAGTCCGTAACAGCGAGTCGTTACGTGGACTGCGTTGTACCTTGCAAGAGCGTCGAGGTCGAGGAAAGGCTAGGGCTTTGCCGGGCCCTCTAGCCGTGCGGACGTATCGGACGGGAGCGAAAGCTTTGCCGTGTCAAAGCCGTGCGGACGATGGCTATGGCTAGGTTCGCGCCAAAGTCGTGCGGACGTATCGGACGGGAGCGAAGGCTTTGCCGTGCCAAAGCCGTGCGGACGAATCGGACGGGAGCGAAGGCTTTGTCGGGTCAAAGCCGTGCGGACGAGCGGACAGGAGCGAAGGCTTTGTCGTGTCAAAGCCGTGCGGACGAGCGGACAGGCCAGGAGGCCGAGGCTAAGATGGGCGTTATCTTAGCGCTGCGCAGATAGCGAAGCGGTAGCTAAAGGCTGGACCGTGCCATTAGCGCTGCGCAGCTTATCGGACAATCGGAACCGAGCGAGAGTAAGACCGGTTGGTCTTAGAATCTGTCTTCGTGTTTGCCACCTGGCCGTCTATTTCGACTGGTCATTACTGACCGCCAGAGATGCTCTGACCCGCAGACAGATACCTCTTATGGTCCTTAAAAGGACCTTTGTGCAAACCTATGTAGGTGGGAGAAAGGCAGATCTACCACGAGAAGTGGGATCAACGCCGGAAGGTAAGGTGAATGCAACCGCACAAAATGCAGGATTCCTCCTTAAATGAGCTTCGTTATTTATCCTACGCCCCACCAGCGTACGAATATGGCACAAGGCCGTTTTTAAGGTGGGTCCTATCGCAGGGCCGAAGCCCAACGCGGCAGGCAGTTCCAAAAATGCCTCGGACCCCGTCGGCATTCCCCTTTTCGGGGCGCCTCAGGCGCCGGGCGATAAACCCAACCCCTCCGAAGAGGGTTAAAGCCTGGGGAGACGGCCCCCTGAGGACAGAGGTGATGTATCCAGTGGTGAAACACACCCGAACGAACAGTGCGGCTAGCAACCACAGCCGGTCGAGGGCGCCCCACCACAGGACACAAAGCAAGCGAAGAGCGTTGAAAAAGGGCCTGTTGATATGACGAAAGTGCTGTGACACACAGCTCCAGCCGCGTGAATATAAAATTCTTTTGTAAAAAAATGAGTGTAGCCATTAGGTATTTTTTTAACCAGCTATAAGCTGGCGACGACTATTAGTTCCAGTTTTATCAAGTTATTTTTGGCCGAAGTGCTTTGTAAATATTATTAATTTTAATGCATCATTTTCTTTTAGCTATAACGAGATGTCAAGGTCGTTAGACAGAAAAAGGGCTTAGTCAGTTCCGGCCGTACCCGGATATAATTGTCCTACAGCGGGCGTGTAACTTGATCCGTTTATGTTTATCGGCAGGTCGCGGCAATCCTTTAGTGACTGTATCAAGAGCACCAATTACAATTGGCATCACCTATACTTTCATGTTCCACAGTTTTTTCAATTCCTTAGCAAGGTCGAGATACTTATCCTTCTTTTCACTTTCTTTCAATTTTACCCTGTGGCCAGCCAGGACAGCAAAATTCACAATTCTGCGAGTTCTCTTTTTTTTGTTGATCTGGTCATCTGGCCGAGAGTAGGGGATCTTTTTGTATCTCAAAATCCCAGTGGAGTTTGTGCGTCTCATTCTCCAGAACAGATGCTGGATTGTGCATATACCGTTTGTTCGTATGGTCAAATTTGAATTTCTTGAACAATTCCCTATGGATCACCTTGCCCACCCAGTCGCATCAAGTCTTATATTCTTTCTGTGTTAGTTTGCTCCATTTGCTTATTATGTGATTGATGGTTTCGTCTCTATCACCACATAACCTACATTTGCTGTTTTGTTGCATCTTATCTATTCTTGCTTTGATATGATTTGTCCTTTTGGTCTTGTTTTTGAGCTGTTATTAGAAAGGATTCAGTTTCTCTCTTAAGGTTTCCTTTTTCTTTGTTTATTCATTGTTAATTGCTTAAAACGTACATAGTGTTATTTTTCTTCCCATTTTTGTTTTCTGGTAGTTTCTGTTCCGTTGGTCCTCATGTTGTCACAATTGTTTCTGGTAGCCTTCCTCCATGCTTTTCTATGTAGTCTTCGAGTCGTTGGATCGATGCGTTAACGCTATCTTCAATGCTGGTAAGTCCTCTTCCTCCTTTTCTTAACACGTACAATTTGTTAACATCATCTCGGAGATGTAAGCCCTTATGCATAGTCGTTAGTTTTCTTGTTCTCTGGTCCATTTGTTTAAGTTCTTCTCTGGTCCACTTCAAGAATGGTCCCGAGTATCTTTCGAGGAGAACACCCCAGGTATTCATTCGTTTGATAAAGTTTCTGTCGTATAGTTTTCTCTTGAGTAGCTTTCTGGTTCTCCCAAGACACTCTTTCTTATTTTTTTTTTCTTTCATCTCTCCTTGTTTGATGGTGTCAGCTTCAAATATCCCCAAGTATTTGTCAGTCTCTTTTTCCCCGAGCATTCTAATTTCTTCTTGATAGGGTAGTTCCATTCCTTCCATCATGTGTCATTTCTCGCTTTTCATTATCAGCATGGCACATTTTACTATGCTAGATCCCTTCCCTATGTTCTGACTGTATATTCTTACTGCGTGTTTTGGAGTTTCCAATTCTTTTTCATTTTCTGTAAATAGTTTGATGTCGTCCATGTACATTACGTGATTGATCTTTTCCTGCGATTAACTAAGTTTGTATGCGCCTGTGCATTTTCTGTGTATGTGGTTGAGTGGAATAATCGCTATTACAAATAGTAATGGTGATAGTACATTTCCCAGGAATATACCTCTCTGGATCTTCGCTTCAGATAAGCTTTTCCCTCTTGCTGTCAATTCCACTCTTCAGGTTTTCATAGTTTTCTCGATAAAGTTCATGACTTTTAAGGCTGTTGGTCATCCAACTTTGCAGGACCATATCATATACTTTTTTCTTGTCAATCCACACCGTTCCTAGATTTTTCTGTTTCGTCTAGCTCTCGTTGAGGATGCATTGGTCAAAGTAAAGTAGCTCTGCAGTGCCCCTGGATCCTTTGCGGCATCCTTTTTGTTCCCCGGAGAACAATCTGTGGCTTGTTAGCGAGTCGTAAATCTCTCCCCTTATTTGTGCAGTTAGTATTTTCCACATCATTGGTAGATACGTTTTGGGTTTGTAGTTCTTTTGGGTAGTTCCTTTGAGAGGGTCTTTTTGTATGAATGTGATATTTCCTTTGGTTATCCATTCGGATACGTCTGCGTCTTTTAGACATATATTCATTTCGATTGCTAGTCTGTCATGGATGGTGGTGAATTTCTTAAACCAGAATCCATGTATGCCATCATAGCTTGGCGTTTTCCAATTTGATATTTTCTTAGTGTTGTTCTTAGTGATTCGATGTGTATTTTCACCTTTGGTCCTTCTTCGACTCCTTCTAATTGTTTTTCCATTCTGCTTATCCATTCGGCTTTTTGTTACGTTTTCTTGGTTGCTATGTTTAACTCAAAAATTGTTTTGCTTCCTTTGTATCCAGTTATTGGTATGTCTTCTTTTTATCTCCCCCTACTTGCTGGTAGAATTTTTTCGTTGTTTTGGAATGTCCAGTTTTGTCTGTATTGTTTTACCTTGTCTCGATATCATTTAATCTTCCTTTTTTCGCCAATACTTTCTGGTATATTTTCTTGAGTTGTATTGTCATTTTTACTTGAGTTGTTTTTTTTTTCCTTTTTGTACCAATATATTCAGACGTTTTTTCTTTGTTATATAATTTTTGCTTATTATCGATTTCTTGTCTGTGTTTCCAGGCGAATTTCCCATTCAGATTTTCTGTTCGTATTTTTTGGGAGTATCTCGATTTTTTCACAGACTAATTTCGCTCCCGCATAGATTATTTCATTTAATTCCGTGACGTTTTTCATTGAGATATGTGTTAATAAGTCGTTTATTTTTTTCAGTTTTCATCTTGACTGTTCTCCGGTTGGTTTCTTAGTAATAGCAATGTTGTCTTCTTTTCATACATTATCCTCATTAAATTTTCTACTTTATTTCTTGTGTTTGTGTTTGTCCGGTGTAGTTTGGGTGTATGGTTTTTCTATTGTTATTATTTTACGGTTCATTTCGGTTAGATTGTTCTTGTTTGTCAATATTTAGTGTGACGGTTATTGTATTAGGGTCTTGTTTTTTTTATTCACAGTTTGTTTTCTGGTGTATTTCTAGTATTTCCAGATCAGAAAACCAACCTATCTTTATCATAGTCCTAACTTGATCAGTGAGTCTTTGGCTTGTTGTCTGAAACCTAGCGCATTCTTTTCATATCTCTATCATCTTTTCCCTATATCCTCTTTGCTTAAGGTTACTCCTAAAATAAGTGTTAAGAGCAAGTTGGTTGTCTTCCCTAGTTCATATTTTGTGTTGACGTCTCTGATTTGTGTGGTTACTTAGTTCGCCGTTCGATTATGAAACCCAGGCTAGTTGTCTGGGTCCCACGTTGCGTTATATTTCGGTTTGACATTTTTATCTGGGGGATTATAGCAATACCAGACTCAGTGGTTGTTTAAAATCTGCACACCTATTACAGATGTGATCAACTTTTCTTAAATAAGAGAATTGAGTCAGTTAAAAAGACTTACATATATACTGACACTGGTAATCTTACGATGGCTGTATTTACATCAATAGGCGCCACCCTTATAGATGAGTAGCAGTAGTTTCCTGACTGAACTATTTGATCCTGTCCGTTGACCTGTGGAGTTCTTCACCCAGCATCAGGTGAAGTGTACGGCGGACCTGCTGTTGGGTTCATCCGCTTTACTTCACGTCTACTATATGCTGCTTCCCATGGCTTCTGAGGTTTAGCTTGTGAGTAGGAAAAGCCCCCCCCTTATATTCCTTAGGTAAAGTCCATATTATTATTATTATTATCAATTATGTCTTTCAAATGTATTATATGTATTATTAATATCAGAAAATAATATAATGAAAAAACAAATAATAATTTTTACATTAAGATATAAAAATAACAATGACGTTAATTCCAAATAACCATTAAAATTTAGATAAACAAAATTCTAATAAACATTTTAAAACCAACTATATTCAATAAACATTGATTGGATTCATGTAATAAAATAGATTCAAAAGGATTAAATGGAAATTTTCATTTCATTCATTCATCACAAAAATGTAAAATAAATTTATCGTAAGGAAATAAATCCTATATAATTATTTACATGAGTTCTATTTTTATTAACATATAGCACTTTAATGACAACACTCTTGCTTACAGAGAGTTTGTCGGTAGTTTAGTTGTCAACACAAGTCAATTTAGGATGATTTAACGATTATAATTTTATTTGATGTTCAATTTGAAAATATAAAAGATAATTTTACGTTTATACAGATAATACAAAGGAAAGATATGTTTTTTTAAAGAAGTGAAAATATAGTGCATTAGGGAAATGTATGCCCATGACCAGATACAGATGAGTATCCTCCAGTGAATTTATGGCTGTTTATAACTGTTGTTGCGGAGCCGTATAAGCATGTCGACTCCGCAAATAATTTAAGTGTAAAATGCGAGAGAGTGTGTGACAGCCAAAGACAATGGAAGAAGACAGAAGGCAAGTCAATAGATACAACAAAAGTGACGATTTTATTGCCGGAATTACAAACGTGTATGTAAATGTCCGTGGTGGTTGTATGTAGTGTTCAGCAAGGATGGGTAACGTCGTTAGCTGGTATGGTCGAGTTGTAGTTGTAGATGTTCGCAGTTGGACGTTCGACGAGGGTAGCTGGCGTAGGTCAAGTCGTGGAGATACAGCTAGATGTTTGATGCTGGTGAGGTGAGATCGGTCGAGGCGTTGGATGCAGTTGGACAGTCGTCGCGGGCAGCTGAGGTCGGTCGAGTCGTTATGGAAAGCCGAAGTTGGTCGCTGGCAAATCGATGTCCCAGTTTTGACATTTCGTTGGTATGGTCGAGTCGTGGTTGCTAGCTCGTAACAACGAGTCGTTACGTGAGCTAGTTGTTGCAATGCAAGTGTAGTCCGTAACAGCGAGTCATTACGTCGTGGTCGGTAGATCGATATCCCGATTTTGACGGTACGTTGGGTTAACCGGGGGTGTGTCGATCAGGTTGCTTGCCCGTAACAGCGAGTCGTTACGTGGGCCAGATGCTGCAATGCTAGGGTAGTCCGTAACAGCGAGTCGTTACGTGGACTAGATGCTGCATTGCTAGGGTAGTCCGTAACAGCGAGTCGTTACATGGACTAGATGCTGCGTTGCTGGGGTAGTCCGTAACAGCGAGTCGTTACGTGGACTGCATCGCCGGGGCATCGTGGTCGGTAGCTATGGCTTTGTCGTGCCAGATAGCAGTGCGGGCGTATCGTTTACAGTAGCTATGGCTTTGTCGTGCCAGATAGCTGTGTGGGCGTATCGTTTACAGTAGCTATGGCTTTGTCATGCTAGATAGCTGTGCGGGCGTATCGTTTACTGTAGCTAAGGCTTTGTCATGCCAGATAGCTGTGCGGGCGTATCGTTTACGAGAGCTATGGCTTTGTCGTGCCGTATCGCTTGTGCAGGCGTATCGATGTCGGGAGCTATGGCTTTGTCGTGCCATATAGCTGTGCGGACGAGTCGGGGCGGTTGCTAAGGCTGTTTCGCGCCAAAGCTGTGCGGACGTATCGAGGCGGTAGTTAAGGCTGTTTCGCGACAAAGCTGTGCGGACGTATCGAGGCGATAGCTAAGGCTTGCGCGCGAACTGTCGAGCGAACAGGCCAGGAGGCCGAGGCTAAGATTGGCGTTATCTTAGCGCTGCGCGGATGGTGGAGCGGTAGCTAATGGCCAACCCCTGCCTTTAGCGCTGCGCAGCCAAACGGACGTGCGGAACTGAGCGACCGGCTGGTCTTAGTGAGTCCTCTTCGTGTTTGCCTCCAGGCCGTCTATTTCGACTGATCATTACTTACCACCAGAGATGCACCGACCCGCAGAAGGTGACCTCTCGTAGCCCTTAAAAAGGACCGTAAAGAAAAGGTTGTTGAATCCACCCCTAGAAGTGGCGGTGAGATGGGTGCAACCACGATAACGTAGGACCCGAGCCTCGTGGAGCCTAGTGGCCCCTGAGAGCGTTCGCGTAGACCACTGAATTTTCGCCGCCTGAAGCCTTTTTATATGGAAGAAAGGGAACTCCACTTCTGTCGCGCCACGTGGATAGAAAGTTCTTCTACAAAAAAATGGACGCAGAAAATAAGTATTTCTTTAGCCCGGTATAGGCTAGCGAAAAGTATTACTTCCATTTTTATAGAATTATTTCTGGCAGAAGTGTTTTGTAAATGTTGATAAATATTAATTTTTCCTCTTCTTAACTGTAACGGCCGGTTAGAATCGAAAAAGGGCTTCATCATTTCCGGCCGTACCCGGATGTTATTTCTCTAGGGCGAAATATAATCCGATCTGTTTACGTTCGTAGGCCGGTCGCGGCACTCTTACTCGATCCCATTCACTCACAATGAAATACAACCCCCCGCCCCCCAAGAAACCCCAGCATTATAGGTGAAAGCTAAAAAGATGGAATGGCTTTATTTATTATTAATGATCAAAATTAAAACTTCTCATTCATAAAAAAAAAACTTATTTCTCTAAGAAATAACCTCAATTACCCAGTGTCGAGATCTTGTTATTTGGTTAATTAATTCAAAAAGAGTTAACATCATTGAGGAAAATATTGACGAGGTATACCAATAGAAGCTGGAAAAGTACAAAACTGACATAAGTTATGCAAACAAACAGGGGCGTACCAAGGCAAAGTGCCTCCCGACTCCCGTATTCATAATGGCGACCCCTTTTTTTCAAGGAAAAATATAAATGAAATATCTTTAATGGGGTTGATTAGTTCATGAAAAACAACTAATTCAAAAATTAGCAGAATAAACGTTGTCATATTTTAACATTTTGAGGTTTTGCAGAAGCAAAGTTACTTATAACTCGGTCAAAGTCTGTTTTCTCGACGGTTTCATGTTCAGTTGAAATGAGAGACAAATTGGATAAGCGATCTTGCAACATACTTGATCTCAAGCAAATTTTAATGACCTTTGGTTTTGAAAAAATTCTCTTTGCAGTTGCAACAGAAACTGTGAGCGTCAAAAACAGCCGTAGAGCAATCACAATATTTGGCACTGTTTCTTTAACTTGCCATCGATAGCCGATGATTTGGTCATCATGGTCATGTCATATTCCCTTTTGCAAGGTGCCGCTAAAAAATCAGGAAGTTGGAGAATATCCAAAGGCAGCCTAGAAACGTCTAAGTCAGCACTGTATTCACTACCGAGAATTTTAAATTTTCGCTCCAACTCACCTTCATTATCTTCCAGGATTCCTTGCAGTGATAATCTAGTGATGACAGTTTGCAGATAAGCCATGGAGTCAAATCGTGCTTCCAGTTCATTTGCAAGTCGATCATGACATTCGTCAGGATTTCTTTTTATTTCTTGCATAAGTGTTTGACATAAATCATCTTCCGTTTCCCAAAGTAGATTTCTCTTTCTTCTAATCCGCTTTTCAACTGGAATTTATATTTCCCCGTACTTTGTTTTACTTTGATAAACCGATTTAGACACCAGCCTTTCCCTGTTAAAGAAAATTTTGTGGGTTACACATACATCCAAATTAGTTTTTGAAGTTTCTTTTAGATGAGATTTATATGACCCAGAATTTCTTCCCACTAAAACAAATGTGACATAAAGGAAAAGTTTTGAATTAAAAGCAAAATTATTTGTGCATCCCCTCTTTGAAGATTTTCTGAATCTGAGGTTAATGAGCCGAGTGTCTGAATCACTCCTGTAAATCCAGTTTTCACTTCATGAATGTGCAGTCCAGCGGGTAGTTACCTGTCCTTACCTTATTTGGTACATCATCGTTGTCACCTTCAATTTCTTTAACAACGTTAATTCCTGCAGAAAATTCCTCATCAACTTTTATTTCTCTATTTGTCTCCACAATATTTGTATTTTCTTCTTCTTGTTGTTCTGGTGTACATTCAGCATCCCCGTCTTCGTATTTTGCTTTAGCTACATATTTCTTGTGTAAGAAAACGTGTAAAGATGCAGCACATTTTCATTCCTCACGTTCTCTGGTAGCTTTCAACTTTTGGTAAGCTGCACCTCTCAGTTTTTGCTGTTTTTACTCATTGTAATCGATGAAAAATAGAAGAAAGAGACAAACAGGAAAAGAGCACACTCAACGGTAGAGGGAATTTTTATTTATTGTACTAAGATGCAATTTGGCACAAAACTGAAAGTGGGGTTGTAAAAAATGGTTGATAATTTTTTAACTATCCCAAACTTAGCTAAACATATTAATGACCCATTCGCATCTTATAATGGCATAGGGAAGTGTTGCTTAAAAATAGAAGAAATGAATAATTACCAGAGTTGAAATCATACAGTCAATGATTATTTTTAAAAATAATCATTGACTGTATGATATAAAAGTAAAAAGTTGGCGACCGTCGTCGAGGGCGACCAGAAGGCTCCCTTTTCAATAGCTACAACACTGAGGTGTAGGGGAGGGCGTTACTCCTTTCCCTGGATTGCTCCACTTTACCCTTGATACGTACCATATATTGATGAGTGTTAAACAAGGAGGTATCAAGTACCATTTTAATGTCATTGGTAGGACGTGACCTGGGATTGAACCCAGATCTCCCGGACCATTGGCGAACACTCTACCGGCTAGGCCAATGTATGATATAAACTCTGTTAGTTATTCATTTCTGGTAATTAATGTAATTATCAACTCTTGTAATTACTTATTTCTTTGCTTAAATTCAATTTTTTAAAAATTTACTAGAATCTCTTTCTCCCGAAACATGCTTGGGGGCATACAGTTAAGTTGATCCTAAATTATAATTTTAAAATATCTTCAAAATGGTCCCGGAAGACTTTAGCGCATATTTAAAAATTTTACATCTAAAAAATCTTAAATTCCCTTTTTATATTACAAACTTAAGATTCTTAGTTTGTAATCCTAATATAAAAAGTTTATCTTGTAATATGCACTAGATTCGATTTTTCTGAAAATGTTTTGTTTAAAAATCTCAAAAAAATTCAGATTTTAAAGTAGAATGTTGTTATTTTCACAAATTAATCTTAAAATAGTGATTTTATGGAAAATCCATTGAAATCTCTGAAGAAAGTGATTTTTATACAATTTTTGAGCTTTAGAAATTACAAGTTTAGTAAAAAATTTTCGAAATGTAAACTTTAAATCGTCTATGTTTCTGGTTCTACTTTACTACGAAAGCTTTTCTTTATTTAAAAACAACTCCAATCTTTTTCTACGAAAAGAACCAACTGAAAAGAAAAAAAAATCATTTTCAATAAGATTCAAAGATCTAAATTTGATCAGTCTGGGAGGAGATTCGACAGTTGAGTTAAATTTGGGATTGAGACTTTACATTTCATCAGTCTGAGGGGATTGATTCTTCAACTGATCCATTGTTTCATATTAACGTTTTCCAATAAAAAAAAGCAAATAATTTGTTATCTTCAAGATACGCACTCCCGAATTTATCAGCTTTTTTTTATGAAATACCGCCTTCAAATTAACAGTAGGAGTTAGCCTCTTACGTTATTTGATCAGCTTCTTTCGGGAAAATAAACTTGTTTTTTTATGTGAATTTTTTTCTTTTACAATCAATTAATTTGCGCATTTTTCAATAAATATAAATCTATTATAACGCCTACTCCGTTAAACAAGAAATAAAAGTAGTTTTCTTGGCGGTAAATAATCATTCATAGTGTAATACATCACTCAATAAGTCCGGGGCCTAACTAATAAAACAGCAACTTTCAGGCAAAATTCGACTTAATTCATCAACATAGTCTCCTTCTGATGATGGTTCGTTAGAACTGAAACGTTATAGTGTTCATTTTGTTTACCGATAAATCTCCGCTGCTTCGATTACTTTGTCCTCAATCTTTTCTCTATATTGTCGGATTTTACTCCATATATATACATATATATATATATATTCATAACATATAAATATATATATATATAACATATAAATATATTTATATATATATATATATATTCATAACATATAAATGCGTTAAATATATATCTTATATATCAATTGAAGTAAATAGATAATGACGCGAATGTGTTTTTTTATACATTTATTTAGGTAAGAAGCTGTGAGTAAAAAATGGCTACTGTCCCTCTCTGGAAGTCCCTTTCTCTCTTTTCCCAACTTCCTCAGGGAAAGCTCTCGGTGTAGGGGAGATAACTTCGAATGCAACACCACTGCCATATTTTAATTTGTGTTTCCGACTCGTCTCCCTGGTATATTAACGACGAAGTCGGCATATTTTGCGGGTAGTGTAGTATTCCGCTTATTATGTCCACCTCTCTCTCTCGTTTGTTGTGTTGGTATTTGGTGGTCTTGATATGGGGATAGTTGCAGTTTTGCTGTAAGAGGTTTGATTCTGACCAAATGGGGAAGTATATGGGCTAGCTGTGTCATAAGAAGCGGGGTTGGCAGGGGTATTGTTTAGGGAGCTATATTTGTGTCTGGACTGGGTGTGGGTGGGGGTGGGGGTGATACCTTTGGGGGTGTTGATAGCGTTTGTATAATTTTATGTCACTGATGTGTCTGAAGATGGAGTGCGCGTTATTGTGGTCGTTGTCTGCAACTAGTTCATAGCAGCTACCTTGATCATCAGTTACCATGTGTGGTGTTGTGTCAAATTGGGATACAAATTTATTTGTTTTTGATGATCGCTTCACCAAAACTTCGTCTCCCTGCATGATCTTGGGATATTTTCGCCAACGGGAAGCATTAATCTTGGCATTGGCGACTTCTTTTCTGTGACTGTCATGGATTTTTGCTTCCTGGATTTGGTTTTCAGTGGGGTTGGTTTGTTGAGGAAACTTTGTCCGGTAGCCACCTCGGAGCATCATATCTCTAAGTGTCAATCCAGTGGCAGTGTGTGGAGTAGAACGGTAGTCATCAATGATATCCTGGATTGGGCGTCGTTTTTCAAGTCCGATTTGGATCACCTTTTTTAGTGGTTTCATGAAGCATTCATCTTCATTTCCCTGTGGGTGATAGGGGTATGAGGCTTTGATTTTTATACCTCGTTTTGTGGACCAGTCGTGGAATTCTTGTCCATTGAATGGTTGTCCATTGTCGCATTTATGACATTCAGGGTAGCCTAAGTTCTTGTATATTTCTCCCAATGCTGGGAGGACATTTTGGGCCCCGGTTGAGCGAACAATTTTAGCATCTGGAAATCAACTGAGATTGCAGCGTACCACCAGTATGTGCCTTTGGTCTGGGAGGGGGCCGAACAAGTCAATTGATATGTTTTGCCAGGGAATCTTGGGAATTGGGGTGGATGTAAGAGGTGCTTTTATTGGTGTTGTTGTTATTTAGCATTCATGGCAGTTTTCTACCCGGAGTTTTATGGCATTATCCATCCCGGGAAACCAGAAATGTGCTCTTAGGCAGCGCTTAATAGCATCCTGTCCTGGGTGTGATCCCTCATGAGCTAGGGAGATGGCTTCCTGCTGTAGGCTCTTTGGAAGGAGCATTTGGTCACCTCTGTGGATGATGACATTTTCAATTGACAGTTCGCTGAAGAGTATGGAATATTCTCGTAGGGTGGGGTCATTGTGTGGGGACTGGTTGATAGCTATGAAGTGACGTAGTCGCGTTAGATTTGTGTCGTTGAGTTGAGCTTCATGTAAGCGTTCTCTGGTGATAGCAGTTGAGAAGAGGTGTGTGTGTATTGTGTAATAGGAACAGTAGTTTTTGGTGTTTCTTTGTTTCTTCGGCAATACTTTGAGGTAGCTTTTGTAATGGTATTGCATGTCGGCTTATGAAGTCCCTTTTTTCCATACGACACACTGGTTGATGTCTTGGTGACGTAGGAGGATTCTTTCAATTCTCGCTGATGGTTTCTTTTTGGATCTCTAGAGTGATTGGACTGGTTGTTGGTCAGTGACCACAGTAATTTGTGGGCCACCAGCTAGATATGGCGGAATTGGCGGAGACCAAAGTCAATAGCTGTTGCCTCCAGGTCTAGCTGAGAGTAGTTTTTTTCGGCGGCTGTGGTGGTTCGTGATGCGAGTGCGACAGTTTTTGTTTGTTCTATCTTATTTACCAACCCCTCCTCTCGGGCAGGATATGACACAAGGTCAATTTTTAAGCGGAGTTTAACAGGTTCGAATTCAGAGTTTTCCTTCTCCTAGACTAGTCTGTCCTACTATTTACCCATAGCTGGAGGGGGAATAATTGGATTAATACCTTTCCCAAGGGTATTAGAGCAATGTGAAATGCAATCAGTCTCGTCCAGGATTTGAACTCGAGTCGCCGTGTCCATTTCCTACGACGATAACCATTACACCACAGGCACCTCCACTTGTTTGTTCTATGGACTGGCCTTGAGACCTGTGAAGTGGGCGTCGACAAAGATGAAGGTATTTTTGTTTGTCATAGAGTCTGAGGAGCACATCAGTGGTAAATGTGTTTTTTTTTTAAATATTTTGAAACTCTTTTTCACGAGTTTCTGTCCATTTGAAAACAGCATTCTGTTTTGTCAGTTCACGTAGGTTTGCTGTGGCAGCAGCAAGATCGGGGATGAATGTGCCATTCGATCTGATCATACAGAAGAAAGATCGCAGTTCATCTTTGGATGTTGGTCTCCCAGCTTCTTGTACTGCTTGGACTTTATTTGGGTCTGGTTTTATCCCATTCTTGTTGACTTTAAATCCACAGAAAGGGATTTTTGGCTGAACAAGGATGCATTTGCTGGGGCTGACTGTTAGTCCTGCTTTTTCAAGAGCTGTCATGACTGCTTCTAGCATTTGGTAGTGTGTTTCCTTGTTAGCTGTTGCTATTACAATGTCGTCTTGGATGACTGCAGTGTTTGGAATTTTGGCGATGATAGGGCGGAGCCGGGAGTTGAGCTCACCTGATGCTGGTAGAGTTCCCATGGTGAGTCTTTTATACCGCATTAGGCAGTCTCCAGCGTGGAATACAGTCAAGATTCGGGAATCTCCTGATAGCTCAAGCTGATGAAAAGCTGTTTTCAGGTCTAGTTTACTGAATATAGATTTTCCGGTAAACATGGGCATGATGTCGTCGACCCTGGGGATAGGGAGGTGAGTGTCTTGTGCTTTGTTGAGATTCCTTAGATCTACTGTAACTCTCATGGAACAATCTGCTTTTGGTACGAGTACTGGGTTGGATAGCCATGTTACTGGCCCATGGTGTGGTTCGATGACATCATCTGCTTCCATTTTATAGATCTCATCATCAAATGTGTCTTTTAAATGGTATGGGATGGGTCTTGGAGGTTGTATAACAGGTGATGCATTAAGCTTTATATGCAGTTGGATGGGTTCGGCCTTCATCTTTCCTAAGCCATGGAATACTGATGGGTGTTGAGTGATGATGCAGGCAATGGGAGGAGTAACGGATTTTGTTAGTTCAGTAGCATCATCGGTTGACGCTGTTTTGGTTCCCATGGAGCTGACGAGGCTTCCTTTTATCTCCATACTGGGTGTATTGAAGGTGATTATACCCAATGATTCTGCTAGGTTGCATGACACCAAGTAGATGGATTTTTCCGGGTAGTCATCATCATCAACAACAATCCATATTGATTTGCATTTTTTGTCTCTCCAGTGTGTATGTGCTATGAATTCGCCTTTGGGGGTGATCAGTTTACAACCATACGGTTGAAGTTGGATGTGTGTTTTTGTGAGACGTGTGATCTTGTTGGGTACTTGGTTTTCCAGGATTACATTAACTTCCGCGCCTGTGTCAATCATGGCACGGGTCTGGCACCCTTCAAGTGTGATATTGGTGAAATTTGATTCTTTTGTTGTGTATGTGTCTTTTACTGAGGTAGCACCAGTGACTGTTAATGTGGAGATATCCTTGTGATGTGTCAGGCATACCGAGGAGAAGTGGTTTTTCCTGCCACAAATGTTGCAGAATCTGCCTCGTGCTCGACAAGTTGGTCCACGATCACATTTTGGGTCGCCACAGCCTAAACATCGCCTTTTGGATGTTGTTTCTGGCTGTTGAAATTGTTAGATTTTTCGTTGGTTGCGTAAGAAGTATTTTCTCCCTTTTTTGGCGATTTTATTTATTGAGACTTCCTGGCTGTCGAAGTTTCATTCTGAGTCATAAACCTGGATTTCGTTGAGGCCAGTTGTAAGTACAATGGCTTCTTTATCAGCGTCTAATTTTCTGACAGGTTCTTCAGTGACTTTTCGGGCTTGGGTAATGAGGGCGTCGAGCTCATGTTCTCTTTCTAGGGCATCTTCTCTGATGTTTCTGATAGAGGTACCTATTATTATTTGGTTGATTTTCTTTCTGGGTTCTTGGCGGAGGCCATGAAACTGGTAATGGAGTAGTGCCTGGTTCTGTGTAGGCCTGTACCTGTTGCAGAGTCTTTGCACCATAGTGTTAAAATCCGTTTGTTTGAGTTGGGCCAAATCCTGGTTGAATTCGCTTTTTTGGTCCGTTTTTAGCCGCTCGCCTTGGAAAACGCACATTCTGAAAACTTTAGCTTTGTGTTGCTGTTGGACGAGTTCAGAAGCATCGTCTTTTATTTCTCCGATACAAGCAACATCGTAAGAGATTTCCCAGGCTTCGATGTAGTCGTTAAAAGCCTGATAAGAGTTCCCCTCGTGTAAGCTTGGGTCAAAAATATCCAGAAAAGTAGACTTCGAGAAAGGCATTTCTTTTTCTTGTTGTTGTGTGATTCTTGTCACTTCTTCGCCAGTTGAAGTAAATAGATAATGACGCGGATGTGGGTTTTTTATACATTTATTTTGGTAAAAAGCTGTCAGTACAAAATGGCTACTGTCCCTCTCCGGAAGTCCCTTTCTCTCCTTTCCAAACTTCTTCGGAGAAAGCTCTGTGTATAGGGGAGATAACTTCGAATGCAACACCAATTATTCATATACTATATAAAAGATACACACACAAACAAATGCACACACACACACACACACACATATATATATATAATATGATATAATATAATGATATAGAATAGGTATGAATTATATATATATAATATATATTTATATTAGATATATATATTTAATTCATGGAATTTAGACTGGACGAGTGTGGTACAAGGTCTTTTTTAGGTGGGTCGGGGCGCAGCTCCGTCGGCATTCCCATAAAAAGGGGCGCCTCAGGCGCCCGGCAATAAACCTTGTCCTTCCAATGAGGATTAGAGCCTGGAGGACAGCCACCTGAGGCTCGAGGATGCCGGTCTCTGTGCGCCTCGACAAGAAAGCCGATTTCCCGGAATCTATGTAAAACGGCCTCGACCAACTGCCACACCGGAACCAGGATTGACCAACACGGCCGACTGAAGTGTGTCCCGGTGTCGGTCGTATCCTCCAGCCATCGTAATTTATTAAATATATACACTTACTAGAATATCACATTTTAATACAACGGGAGATACAGGTTTATCTCAACAATATCAATGAAATCTTTTTTTGATAATTGTTGTGCCTTGGAAATCGCATGTCAAGCCTCGTAATTTCTCGGTACTAAGTGCCCGAGGTTTGCTCTATTTATTCATGTGTCTCATTTGCATACCATGGTACACCTCCCTGAACCTACAAGGCTTGGCGCCCTTATTTGGTCTATCACTTCTGATTACTCTTGGAAGATCTACGCCACTCCTGCATTTGTTCTGTCTTTTTCTAATGGAGACCTTGATCTATCTGCATCTTCTAAATCTGTTACGCCATTCTCGCTTTCCTCAAAGTTTTGTTCTGTTTCATTTTCCTCATCCTCAGTTTCCTTGTGTTCCTCCTCGGGCATTTCTACATCTTCAGGCTCGAACCTGGTTCTAAATTGGTCAGCATGAGCTAATATTAGCTTCTCTTTTTTCTAGTGCAGCCGTGTTCTTTCCATTTCGTAGAATGAACATCGCACTCCTTGGCTCGGCCACCTTATTTCTTTTATACCAAACTTTCTCCTTTGTGGCAAACAACATAGTTATTGGGGCTCTAATCTGTCTGCCCATTAATACTGATGAGCTTTGCTTTCTATCTGCATGAGGAACCGTTTGATAACTTAAGAGTAAACTAGAGATGTGTCCCTCAATATTCTGGTTGAAAGGTGAAAACACCTTTAAACCCATTTTTACAGTTTGGACCATCCTTTCTGCTATGTCGTTTGACTGAGGGTGGTATGAGGGTGTTTTGTATGGCATACACCCTATTTTCCTTAACCACAATACTAAAATTTCATCGCAGAAATCCAGTGCGTTGTCTGTGACAATGGTCTTAGGTAATCCATTTCTTGCAAATATTGTTCTCAATTTTGTCTTTCGGTAGTAGCTTTCCTATCTCTCACCTTTATTACTTCTGGCCAACCCAAGAAGGAATCTACTATGATCAAGAAAAAAACCAATGTCTCACATATGTGCATGGTTCATATGGACCCTTGTCCATGGTGCCCCTGTTTATGTTATTTGGTTTGTTTAAATGTTTTGATCTTCATACATTTAGGGCATCAACATCTTTACAATACCCCACCCACCAAACCTGTAATCTCAATCTTCTTTGTAGCAACAACGCCACCATGAATATCGTCGTGCACGCTTTTAATTATGTCCTTCCTTAAAATTTGGGACGGCACGATTGCGTCTGCACTAAACATAATGTCCCTCTCTACCGTTAATTTATGCCATGCTTCTTTGAAAGGTCTCTCCGCCAAAGTACAATTACTCCTTACATTCTTTCTTATGCGTTCAAGTATTCCGCTTAATGTCGGGTCTCTCTGCTGAGTGTTTTGCGAGATAGTACGTCCGTCTCCACCCACTGTATAATTCTATCCTCCGAATTTTCATGTTCCTCTCCATTTTCACACTGAAATCTTAGACTGGATTGTGCATTCACATGTGGGATTGTGTTTCCCTTAACATATATAATGCCATGATTTTGATAGCCCACCTTAAAATTCTTGACGATGTTACTATGGGCAACTCCTTCCTCGGATTGAATAATAATTCTAGGGGCTTGTGGTCTGACATTAAAAGGAACTTTTGGTCCCACAAACAATTCTATGCTCTCTCCAAAACTATGGCTATTACTTCCTTCTCAGTGTTAGAATAATTTCTTTCTGCCGGCGAGAGCTTTTTGGACAGATACATGATTGGATGACCCTCTTGAGATATAACCGCTGTTATGGCATGTTCTCTTGCGTTTTTGGGTCGAAAATTTTAATTACCTATCGAAGCATTCTTTAATGCTTCGAAAGCCATATTTTGCTTCTGCGTCCATGTAAATTCTGCGTTTTTTACGCGTTTCTGCAAATAAGCCTTATATCTAGGAAGATATAAGGATTCCAATTCTTTCTTGTTCGTGGGCTTTTCTATCTTCGTAATTTTGTTGGTTAGCCTTTTGTCAGGAGATATTCCTTCTCTAGAGATTTGATATCCTAGATAAGATATTTTTTTTACATTTGTCTCTGTTTATTGTCACATCAGCCCATTTTAATTTCAATAGGACTTGTTCTGATTTACTCTTTAATTCCTCTCTGGTGTATGCTCCCAGGCGTATTTCGTCTTGATCTATTATTATGTAGTCCACTTTTCCTAATAAAATTTTCTCGATGGCTCTTTGAAAAATATGACTAGCACTTTTAATTACAAACGGCAAGCAAGACCATTTCAATAATCCCATGGGTGTGTTCAGTGTGGTAATTTTTAAAAATTTGTCGTCTATTTTGATCTGGTCTGGCCGACTTTAAATCGATTTTCGCTAAGTGTTTCATATTTGGTAGTTCGTGACTGGCGGTTTCGATAGTCGGTAAGGGAAACGAATCCGAACACATTCGGTGGTTGACACCAATTTTGTTGTCACCACATATTCTAATATCCCCCATCGGTCTTTTTAATGGTAACTATTGGGGACGTCCAATCGCTTCCCCCATGAGTGATCGTTTCCGAAATACCCTGCTGAATCATTTTTTGCTTTGACACTACAATAGGTAAAATATGTATGGGTAATCGTCTTGCTTGGATATATCTAGGATGGTTGTTCTCTTTCAAGCGAACGCTTGCTTTATAACCCTTAAATAATAATATTTCTTGCTCTTCTGACTCCATAGAATTAACTAATTTCGATGTGTCAACTTTTAATACATCTATACCTAGTAGTCCATGGTTTTTAGTACATGCCAAGACTGTAATAGGTATAATCTCAAAGCGATTCTTACTTTCAAACGTACCTTCGAAGGTGCCTAATGTTTTGATTATTGTACCATTGAATTGTTTTAGTTTCAAGGTTGACTTTTTAAGCCTCAGCTTTCCTTAAAGTTCATCAAAATAAGTGTTATGTCAGAGCCAGTACCTACTTGCATGTAGAAGTATTTCCCATTTATTTTTACCTTTTCTCTAGTTTTTGTTGGTGTGTTTGGCGTGGAAATTTCATCCCCTCCTCTATCCACTTGCGTGTCTTTCAGTTTCTCAACTTTTTTTTTGTAACTGCACATCTTCGGGGCGTGATTTTTTCGTTTGCAAATGGGGCATGTCTCACCGAAGGCTGGGCAATTATTTTTTCCCTGACATGCCGTTCGCCACAGTATTGAATATCGTATTTGTTTGTGCTGTATGCTTCTCTATTCGGTTGTTGGTTATACTTTTTTTTTATTGATTCCAGTTGCAGCACGAACTCTATACATGTTTCTACAGTTAAATTAACACTTTGAAGCGTTTCCAATAAATCATATTTAAAAGCTAAGTTGTGCATACCTTCTATCAAGCGTAGCATGATCAATTCATCTTCTGTGGTCATCGTTGAAACTTTCTGAATTGCTCCGCACCCAGCTGTTGCGAGGAACATGTCTGTAATTTCATTTTGTTCCCCTTTGCTTCGTTTGTCTCTTAGTTTCTTTACCCTGGCCAGCGCCTCAAAGCATCTTATCCATGTTTCCACACATCGTCGTGTGTGGTTAGACATCTTATCGGCGACGACACTGTTGTGCCTTGGAAATCGAGTGTCAAGTCTTGTGATTTCTCAGTACCAAGTGCACGAGGTTTGCCCTATTTATTCAGATGTCTCATTTGTATACCATGCTACAATAATGAAATTTGACCCTCCCCACCTTTTTTTTTTTTTTATAACAAATGATTTGAAACAAATGATTTTAAACAATGATTTGAAAACAAACATATCAGAATTTCCAGAAAAAAGCAGATGAAAAGAGCGGATGAGGCTGGTTCCTGCTGCTACTATCCTTAAAGAATAAGCTGGAAATTTGAGGATTGCTTATCTTGAAGATAATCAAATAAGTAAACAGTTGTTTTTTTTCCCCATAGATCAATAGCTTAGACTTCTTTCATAACGTTATTGTAGTGATGTTGAAAATAAATAAATAAATAACGAGGAGGTCATTATTGTGCAGAAACAGACAAAATAGCCTCTTCCTAAATTAATTTTTAAAAATATGCTGTTTTGTTCTAAAAGTTTCTATCATTAAAAAAAAAAGGATTAAACTTACGTTTTGAAGTTAAAAGTTTTTTTTTACTATCCAATGGTGTTATGTAGATGCTTTGAGTGTATATTATACTCTGTTCCTGGATTAGCACCACAGACTCACAAAAAATATCATAGGTAAAAATCATTGGGAAAATAAAACAATATATATTAGATATATATATTTAATTCATGGAATTTACTGACAACCAACACTTATAATATAATATAATATAATATAATATAAAATAATATAATATATATGTGTGTGTATGTGTGTGTGTGTGTACGTTTTTATTTTTATTTTTTTCATCATACAACGAGTAAAAACACGTGCGATACCCTGCCCTCATCAGCCGCCAACCTGGGGTGATAACACAGTTTCGGTAGCTCAAGGCGGTACTGCCACTCCTGGCGCTACCAAACAGCTTTTGCCCCCCGGACAGGGTATTTAAAAGAAATATATATCTATATTCCTTTGGTTCTAGAAAATATACAATATAATAGGGATATCTCACGGAATGATCCTGGATGGTCTTGTAGTCTCAACAAGAGGTCACTTACACCAGGGCCAGATGAAAGTACCGACATCTTAGTAATGCAAGCTCATTAAAAGCTGAGGCCGGCGACATCCATTCCTTTTTGTTTGGAAGATCTGTGATCTTGTAAACAAAATTTGAATTAAAACCAAAATATTAGATTTCTTTTTTGAAATACCATAACATAAAAATGAATGATCGCGTCTTCGATTTTTTTTCACCCGCAAATAAAGTCCCGCCGGGGCTCCCAGACTCCATTTCATCTGCCACTTGTTTCAGCAAATGCTGACAGAAAAAAAAAAATGCATGATTGAGAAACCTCAAATTCGATTGTCCTCACATACAACGATTTTTTTTTATTGAAAGGAAAGTTTCATAGCTGTTAAAAATTCATTGGTTTATTACAGGAAAGACAGCTCTAACCACAGTTAAGTTCTTGGTTTTTACTTCTCCTTCCTTTTAAAGGTGACTCTATGAGTATTCTTAAAGGAGGAGATGACATGATAGACAGAGATGCCGTCAGATTTCAGAAAATGAGTGGGAATAGATCATTGATGATTGTCAATGTAGTCAGAGCTGAGTGACTTCTTCATGCAATCTTAATAGTACTTTGGAACCCCTGATGTTATGATATCCAGATTTCCATCAAGTGCCACCCGGAGCCCCTCGAGCTCCTCGGGCTCCCTACTTGGTCTAATACTGCATACAAAATGACTGGACTACTGATATATTTCCTGTTGAAGTTGGATGCTTCATTCTGGTAAAAATTTATTTATTTTGTATACAAAATTTTATTAGCAGCTTGAAACTTCAGAAAGGATCTGTTGCTCTTATTTATGTTTCCATGACTTTCAGAGAAATAAATTAAGAAGCTCTAAGATCTGGTTGAAGCTGCATTTGAATATATCTGGTATTCTCACACTGTGATATAAAACCAACATAACCTGGTTTTTACTGGAGTACTCTCGGTTAGTGGTAACAAGGCTTCAACTCTCAAACCATGCCTGACCCCAGGTTCATCATCTGATGAAAACTTTGTTGGTGATACTTTTTCTGCTGTCTTTGTAATAGCAGATGTATAGATTTATTTTAAATAAAAAGTAAAGATCAGAACTAATGATTGAGAATCATAAAATGAACTCATAACCAGTGATAGTGAGAAATTAACCCAGGATAGAATGAGTGAAATTCAGTTATTCCCAATTAAAATAGGATTTGATGTGTAGTGTCAGATTCTATGGATACTCCTCGGAACTCCCTAATATTTCTGTCTCTTTTCACCAGCTGAAAAGCATTATTAATCTCACCAACCAAGATTACTGGAATTTTCTGCAGAGATCATTTGTTTATTGTGGTGAAAGCATGTGTAGAGCCAGCCACACATTTTGGATATCCTGATAACATAAGAATGGAGCTCCAGAATGCTACAGTTTCTCTTGAATAATACTTATCAGGTTTTGAATTTAGAGATTTTCTCTCTCCTAGACTGGTTGCCTTACTTACTATTTACTCATAGCTGGAAGGCGAGAATGGATTCGTCTTTCCCAGCTAGAATTAGACTAAAGTAAAATACAAACAGCCTCATCCAAAATTTGAACATAGGTCACCAATTCCATTTCCTGTGACAATAATATCTACACCATTATACACTTCTAAAATATCTACACCACATACACCTCCTTATATCTACACCACATGCACCTCCGAATATCTACACCACATGCACCTCCGAATATCTACACCACATACACCTCCGAATATCTACACCACATGCACCTCCGAATATCTACACCACATGAACCTCCGAATATCTACACCACATGCACCTCCTTATATCTACAGCACATGCAACTCCGAATATCTACACAACATGCAACTCCGAATATCTACACCACATGCAACTCCTTATATCTACACCACATGCACCTCCGAATATCTACACCACATGCACCTCCTTATATCTACACCACATGCACCTCCAAATATCTACACAACATGCACCTCCTTATATCTACACCATATGCACCTCCGAATATCTACACCACATGCACCTCCTTATATCTACACCACATGCACCTCCGAATATCTACACCACATGCACCTCGGAATATCTACACCACATGCAACTCCGAATATCTACACCACATGAACCTCCGAATATCTACACCACATGCACCTCCTTATATCTACACCACATGCACCTCCGAATATCTACACCACATGCACCTCGGAATATCTACACAACATGCACCTCCGAATATCTACACCACATACACCTCCGAATATCTACACCACATGCACCTCCGAATATCTACACCACATGAACCTCCGAATATCTACACCACATGCACCACCTTATATCTACACCACATGCAACTCCGAATATCTACACAACATGCAACTCCGAATATCTACACCACATGCACCTCCTTATATCTACACCACATGCACCTCCGAATATCTACACCACATGAACCTCCTTATATCTACACCACATGCACCTCCGAATATCTACACCACATGCACCTCCGAATATCTACACCACATGAACCTCCAAATATCTACACCACATGCACCTCCTTATATCTACACCACATGCACCACCGAATATCTACACCACATACACCTCCGAATATCTACACCACATGCACCTCCTTATATCTACACCACATGCACCTCCAGATATCTACACCACATGCACATCCGAATATCTACACCACATGCACCTCCAAATATCTACACCACATGCACCTCCGAATATCTACACCACATGAACCTCCAAATATCTACACCACATGCACCTCCTTATATCTACACAACATGCAACTCCGAATATCTACACCACATGCAACTCCGAATATCTACACCACATGCACCTCCTTATATCTACACCACATGCACCTCCTTATATCTACACCACATGCACCTCCGAATATCTACACCACATGCACCTCCAAATATCTACACCACATGCACCTCCTTATATCTACACCACATGCAACTCCGAATATCTACACCACATGCACCTCCGAATATCTACACCACATGCACCTCCGAATATCTACACCACATGCACCTCCGAATATCTACACCACATGAACCTCCGAATATCTACACCACATGCACCACCTTATATCTACACCACATGCAACTCCGAATATCTACACAACATGCAACTCCGAATATCTACACCACATGCACCTCCTTATATCTACACCACATGCACCTCCGAATATCTACACCACATGAACCTCCTTATATCTACACCACATGCACCTCCGAATATCTACACCACATGCACCTCCGAATATCTACACCACATGAACCTCCAAATATCTACACCACATGCACCTCCTTATATCTACACCACATGCACCACCGAATATCTACACCACATACACCTCCGAATATCTACACCACATGCACCTCCTTATATCTACACCACATGCACCTCCGGATATCTACACCACATGCACATCCGAATATCTACACCACAGGCACCTCCAAATATCTACACCACATGCACCTCCGAATATCTACACCACATGAACCTCCAAATATCTACACCACATGCACCTCCTTATATCTACACAACATGCAACTCCGAATATCTACACCACATGCAACTCCGAATATCTACACCACATGCACCTCCTTATATCTACACCACATGCACCTCCTTATATCTACACCACATGCACCTCCGAATATCTACACCACATGCACCTCCAAATATCTACACCACATGCACCTCCTTATATCTACACCACATGCAACTCCGAATATCTACACCACATGCACCTCCGAATATCTACACCACATGCACCTCCGAATATCTACACCACATGCAACTCCGAATATCTACACCACATGCACCTCCTTATATCTACACCACATGCAACTCAGAATGTCTACACAACATGCAACTCCGAATATCTACACCACATGCACCTCCTTATATCTACACCACATGCAACTCCGAATATCTACACAACATGCAACTCCGAATATCTACACCACATGCACCTCAGAATATCTACACCACATGCACCTCCTTATATCTACACCACATGCACCTCCTTATATCTACACCACATGCACCTCCGAATATCTACACCACATGCACCTCCTTATATCTACACCACATGCACCTCCGAATATCTACACCACATGCACCTCCGAATATCTACACCACATGCAACTCCGAATATCTACACCACATGCACCTCCTTATATCTACACCACATGCACCTCCGAATATCTACACCACATGCACCTCCGTATATCTACACCACATGCACCTCAGAATATCTACACCACATACACCTCCGAATATCTACACCACATGCACCTCCGAATATCTACACCACATGAACCTCCGAATATCTACACCACATGCAACTCCGAATATCTACACAACATGCAACTCCAAATATCTACACCACATGAACCTCCTTATATCTACACCACATGCACCTCCGAATATCTACACCACATGCACCTCCTTATATCTACACCACATGCACCTGCAAATATCTACACCACATGCACCTCCATATATCTACACCACATGCACCTCCGAATATCTACACCACATACACCTCCGAATATCTACACCACATGCACCTCGGAATATCTACACCACATGCACCTCCGAATATGTACACCACATGCACCTCCGAATATCTACAACACATGCACCTCCTTATATCTACACCACTCACCTCCCAATATCTACACCACATGCACCTCCGAATATCTACACCACATGCACCTCCAAATATCTACACCACATGCACCTCCGAATATCTACACCACATGAACCTCCGAATATCTACACCACATGCACCTCCAAATATCTACACCACATGCACCGAATATCTACACCACATGCACCTCCGTATATCTACACCACATGCACCTCAGAATATCTACACCACATACACCTCCGAATATCTACACCACATGCACCTCCGAATATCTACACCACATGAACCTCCGAATATCTACACCACATGCAACTCCGAATATCTACACAACATGCAACTCCAAATATCTACACCACATGAACCTCCTTATATCTACACCACATGCACCTCCGAATATCTACACCACATGCACCTCCTTATATCTACACCACATGCACCTGCAAATATCTACACCACATGCACCTCCATATATCTACACCACATGCACCTCCGAATATCTACACCACATACACCTCCGAATATCTACACCACATGCACCTCGGAATATCTACACCACATGCACCTCCGAATATGTACACCACATGCACCTCCGAATATCTACAACACATGCACCTCCTTATATCTACACCACTCACCTCCCAATATCTACACCACATGCACCTCCGAATATCTACACCACATGCACCTCCAAATATCTACACCACATGCACCTCCGAATATCTACACCACATGAACCTCCGAATATCTACACCACATGCACCTCCAAATATCTACACCACATGCACCGAATATCTACACCACATGCACCTCCGTATATCTACACCACATGCACCTCAGAATATCTACACCACATACACCTCCGAATATCTACACCACATGCACCTCCGAATATCTACACCACATGAACCTCCGAATATCTACACCACATGCAACTCCGAATATCTACACAACATGCAACTCCAAATATCTACACCACATGAACCTCCTTATATCTACACCACATGCACCTCCGAATATCTACACCACATGCACCTCCTTATATCTACACCACATGCACCTGCAAATATCTACACCACATGCACCTCCATATATCTACACCACATGCACCTCCGAATATCTACACCACATACACCTCCGAATATCTACACCACATGCACCTCGGAATATCTACACCACATGCACCTCCGAATATGTACACCACATGCACCTCCGAATATCTACAACACATGCACCTCCTTATATCTACACCACTCACCTCCAAATATCTACACCACATGCACCTCCGAATATCTACACCACATGCACCTCCAAATATCTACACCACATGCACCTCCAAATATCTACACCACATGCACCGAATATCTACACCACATGCACCTCCGAATATCTACACCACATGCACCTCCGAATATCTACACCACATGAACCTCCTTATATCTACACCACATGCACCTCCGAATATCTACACCACATGCACCTCCGAATATCTACACCACATGCACCTCCGAATATCTACACCACATGAACCTCCGAATATCTACACCACATGCACCTCCGAATATCTACACAACATGCAACTCCGAATATCTACACCACATGCACCTCCTTATATCTACACCACATGCACCTCTGAATATCTACACCACATGAACCTCCTTATATCTACACCACATGCACCACCGAATATCTACACCATATGCACCTCCGAATATCTACACCACATGCACCTCCGAATATCTACACCACATGCACCTCCTTATATCTACACCACATGCACCTCCGAATATCTACACCACATGCACATCCGAATATCTACACCACATGCACCTCCTTATATCTACACCACATGCACCTCCGAATATCTACACCACATGCACATCCGAATATCTACACCACATGCACCTCCAAATATCTACACCACATGCAACTCCGAATATCAACACAACATGCAACTCCGAATATCTACACCACATGCACCTCCTTATATCTACACCACATGCACCTCCGAATATCTACACCACATGCACCTCCGAATATCTACACTACATGCAACTCCGAATATCTACACCACATGCACCTCCTTATATCTACACCACATGCACCTCCGAATATCTACACCACATACACCTCCGAATATCTACACCACATGCACCTCCGAATATCTACACCACATACACCTCCTTATATCTACACCACATACACCTCCGAATATCTACACCACATACACCTCCTTATATCTACACCACATACACCTCCGAATATCTACACCACATACACCTCCGAATATCTACACCACATGCACCTCCGAATATCTACACCACATACACCTCCTTATATCTACACCACATGCACCTCCGAATATCTACACCACATACACCTCCTTATATCTACACCACATGCACCTCCTTATATCTACACCACATGCACCTCAGAATATCTACACCACATGCACCTCCATTTATCTACACCACATGCACCTCGGAATATCTACACCACATGCACCTCCTTATATCTACACCACATGCACCTCCGAATATCTACACCACATACACCTCCGAAAATCTACACCACATGCACCTCGGAATATCTACACCACATGCACCTCCGAATATCTACACCACATGCACCTCCGAATATCTACACCACATGGACCTCCGAATAACTACACCACATGCAACTCCGAATATCTACACCACATGCACCTCCGAATATCTACACCACATGCAACTCCGAATATCTACACCACATGCACCTCGGAATATCTACACCACATGCACCTCCGAATATCTACACCACATACACCTCCGAATATCTACACCACATGCACCTCCTTATATCTGCACCATATGCACCTCCTTATATCTACACCACATGCACCTCCGAATATCTACACCACATACACCTCCGAATATCTACACCACATGCACCTCGGAATATCTACACCACATGCACCTCCTTATATCTACACCACATGCAACTCCGAATATCTACACCACATGCACCTCCTTATATCTACACCACATGCACCTCCGAATATCTACACCACATGCACCTCCTTATATCTACACCACATGCACCTCCGAATATCTACACCACATGCACCTCCTTATATCTACACCACATGCACCTCCGAATATCTACACCACATGAACCTCCGAATATCTACACCACATGCACCTCCTTATATCTACACCACATGCACCTCCGAATATCTACACCACATGCACTTCGGAATATCTACACCACATGCACCTCCTTATATCTACACCACATGAACCTCCGAATATCTACACCACATGCACCTCCTTATATCTACACCACATGCACCTCCGAATATCTACACTACATGCAACTCCTTATATCTACACCACATGCACCTCCGAATATCTACACGACATGCACCTCCGAATATCTACACCACATGCAACTCCGAATATCTACACCACATGCACCTCCGAATATCTACACCACATGAACCTCCGAATATCTACACATCATGCACCTCCAAATATCTACACCATATGCACCTCCAAATATCTACACCACATGCACCTCCGAATATCTACACCACATACCCCTCCGAATATCTACACCACATGCACCTCCGAATATCTACACCACATGAACCTCCAAATATCTACACCACATGCACCTCCTAATATCTACACCACATGCAACTCCGAATATCTACACAACATGCAACTCCGAATATCTACACCACATGCACCTCCAAATATCTACACCACATGCAACTCAGAATACCTACACCACATGCACCTCCTTATATCTACACCACATGCACCTCCGAATATCTTAACCACATGCACCTCCTTATATCTACACCACATAAACCTCTGAATATCTACACCACATGAACCTCCGAATATCTTCACCACATGCACCTCCAAATATCTACACCACATGCACCTCCGAATATCTACACCACATGCATTTCTAAAATATCTACACCACATACACCTCCTAATATCAACACCACATGCACCTCCGAATATCTACACCACATGAACCTCCTAATATCTACACCACATACACCTCCTTATATCTACACCACATGCACCTTTGAATATCTACACAACATGCAACTCCAAATATCTACACCACATGCACCTCCGAATATCTACACCACATGCACCTCCTTATATCTACACCACATGCACCTCCGAATATCTACACCACATGCACCTCCTTATATCTACACCACATACACCTCCAAATATCTACACCACATGCACCTCCGAATATCTACACCACATGAACCTCCGAATATCTACACCACATGCAACTCCGAATATCTACACAACATGCAACTCCGAATATCTACACCACATGCACCTCCTTATATCTACACCACATGCACCTCCGAATATCTACACCACATGCACCTCCTTATATCTACACCACATGAACCTCCGATTATCTACACCACATGCACCTCCGATTATCTACACCCCATGCACCCCCTTATATCTACACCACATGCACCTCCGAATATCTACACCACATGCACCTCCGAATATCTACAGCACATGCACATCCTAATATCTACACCACATGCTACTCTGAATATCTACACCACATGAACCTCCTAATATCTACACCACATGCACATCCTTATATCTACACCACATGCACCTTTGAATATCTACACAACATGCAACTCCGAATATCTACAGCACATGCACCTCCGAATATCTACACCACATGCACCTCCTTATATCTACACCACATGCACCTCCGAATATCTACACCACAAGTACCTCCTTATATCTACACCATATACACCTCAGAATATCTACACCACATACACCTCCAAATATCTACACCACATGCACCTCCGAATATCTACACCACATGAACCTCCGAATATCTACACCACATGCACCTCCTTATATCTACACCACATGCAACTCCGAATATCTACACAACATGCAACTCCGAATATCTACACCACATGCACCTCCTTATATCTACACCACATGAACCTCCGAATATCTACACCACATGCACCTCCGAATATCTACACCCCATGCACCCCCTTATATCTACACAACATGCACCTCCGAATATCTACACCACATGCACCTCCGAATATCTACAGCACATGCACCTCCTAATATCTACACCACATGCAACTCCGAATATCTACACAACATGCAACTCCGAATATCTACACCACATGCACCTCCTTATATCTACACCACATGCACCTCCGAATATCTACACCACATGCACCTCCTTATATCTACACCACATGAACCTCCGAATATCTACACCACATGCACCTCCGAATATCTACACCCCCATGCACCCCCTTATATCTACACCACATGCACCTCCGAATATCTACACCACATACACCTCCGAATATCTACAGCACATGCACCTCCTAATATCTACACCACATGCAACTCCGAATATCTACACAACATGCAACTCCGAATATCCACACCACATGCACCTCCTTATATCTACACCACATGCACCTCCGAATATCTACACCACATGCACCTCCTTATATCTACACCACATGAACCTCCGAATATCTACACCACATGCACCTCCGAATATCTACAGCACATGCACCTCCTAATATCTACACCACATGCAACTCCGAATATCTACACCACATACACCTCCGAATATCTACACCACATGCACCTCCGAATATCTACACAACATGCAACTCCGAATGTCTACACCACATACACCTCCAAATATCTACACCACATGCACCTCCTTATATCTACACCACATGCACCTCCGAATATCTACACCACATACACCTCCGAATATCTACACCACATGAACCTTCCAAATATCTACACCACATGCACCTCCAAATATCTACACCACATGCAACTCCGAATATGTACACAACATGCAACTCTTAATATCTACACCACATGCCACTCCGAATATCTACACCACATACACCTCCTAATATCTACACCACATGAACCTTCCAAATATCTACACCACATACACCTCCAAATATCTACACCACATGCACCTCCTTATATCAACACCACATGCACCTCTGAATATCTACACCACACGCACCTCCAAATATCTACACCACATACACCTCTAAATATCTACACCACATGCACCTTCTAATATCTACACCACATGCAACTCTGAATATCTACACCACATACACCTCCGAATATCTACACCACATACACCTTCTAATATCTACAACACATGCACCTCCGAATATCTACACCACATGTACCTCCGAATATCTACACAACATGCAACTCCGAATATCTACACCACATACACCTCCAAATATCTACACCACATGCACCTCCTTATATCTACACCACATGCACCTCCGAATATCTAAACCACAGGCACCTCCAAATATCTACACCACATGCACCTCCTTATATCTACACCACATGCACCTCCGAATATCTACACCACATGCACCTCCAAATATCTACACCACATGCACCTGCAAATATCTACACCACATGCAACTCCGAATATCTACACAACATGCAACTCCAAAAATCTACACCACATGCACCTCCGAATATCTACACCACATACACCTCCGAATATCTACACTACATGCAACTCCGAATATCTACACCACATGCACCTCCGAATATCTACACCACATGCACCTCCAAATATCTACAGCACATGCACCTCCTAATATCTACACCACATGAACATCCGAATATGTACACCACATGCACCTCCTTATATCTACACCACATGCACCTCCGAATATCTACACCACATACACCTAATATCTACACCACATGCACCTCCGAATATCTACACCACATACACCTCCGAATATCTACACTACATGCACCTCCGAATATCTACACCACATGCACCTCCGAATATCTACACCACATGCAACTCCGAATATCTACACAACATGCAACTCCAAAAATCTACACCACATGCACCTCCGAATATCTACACCACATACACCTCCGAATATCTACACTACATGCAACTCCGAATATCTACACCACATGCACCTCCGAATATCTACACCACATGCACCTCCAAATCTCTACAGCACATGCACCTCCTAATATCTACACCACATGAACATCCGAATATGTACACCACATGCACCTCCTTATATCTACACCACATGCACCTCCGAATATCTACACCACATACACCTAATATCTACACCACATGCACCTCCGAATATCTACACCACATACACCTCCGAATATCTACACCACATGCATTTCTAAAATATCTACACCACATGCACCTCCGAATATCTACACCACATGCACCTCCCTATATCTACACCACATGCACCTCCTAACATCTACACCACATGCAACTCCGAATATCTACACCACATGCACCTCCGAATATCTACACCACATGCAACTCCTAATATCTACACCACATGCAACTCCGAATATCTATACCACATACACCTCCTAATATTTACACCACATGCACCTCCAAATATCTACACCACATCCACCTCCGAATATCTACCCCACATGCACCTCCTTATATCTACACCACATGCACCTCCGAATATCTACACCACATGCACCTCCGAATATCTACACCACATGCACCTCCAAATATCTACACCACATGCAACTCCGAATATCTATACCACATACACCTCCTAATATCTACACCATATGCACCTCCAAATATCTACACCACATGCACCTCCGAATATCTACACAACATGCAACTCCGAATATCTACACCACATGCACCTCCAAATATCTACACCACATGCACCTCCTTATATCTACACCACATGCACCTCCGAATATCTACACCACATACAACTCCGAATATCTATACCACATACACCTCCTAATATCTACACCATATGCACCTCCAAATATCTACACCACATGCACCTCCGAATATCTACACAACATGCAACTCCGAATATCTACACCACATGCACCTCCAAATATCTACACCACATGCACCTCCTTATATCTACACCACATGCACCTCCGAATATCTACACCACATACACCTAATATCTACACCACATGCACCTCCGAATATCTACACCACATACACCTCCGAATATCTACACCACATGCACCTCCCTATATCTACACCACATGCACCTCCTAATATCTACACCACATGCAACTCCGAATATCTACACCACATGCACCTCCGAATATCTACACCACATGCAACTCCTAATATCTACACCACATGCACCTCCTTATATCTACACCACATGCACCTCCAAATATCTACACCGCAAGCAACTCCGAATATCTACACCACATACACCTCCTAATATTTACACCACATGCACCTCCAAATATCTACACCACATGCACCTCCGAATATCTACACCACATGCACCTCCTTATATCTACACCACATGCACCTCCGAATATCTACACCACATGCACCTCCGAATATCTACACCACATGCACCTCCAAATATCTACACCACATGCAACTCCGAATATCTATACCACATACACCTCCTAATATCTACACCATATGCACCTCCAAATATCTACACCACATGCACCTCCGAATATCTACACAACATGCAACTCCGAATATCTACACCACATGCACCTCCGAATATCTAGACCACATGCACCTCCAAATATCTACACCACATGCACTTCCTTATATCTACACCACATACACCTCCGAATATCTACACCACATGCAACTCCAAATATCTACACCACATGCACCTCCTTATATCTACACCACATGCACCTCCAAATATCTACACCACATGCACCTCCTTATATCTACACCACATACACCTCCGAATATCTACACCACATGCACCTCCAAATATCTACACCATATCACCTCCTAATATCTACACCACATACACCTCCTAATATCTACACCACATGCACCTCCTTATATCTACACCACATGTACCTCTGAATATCTACACCACATGCACCTCCTTATATTTACACCACATACACCTCCGAATATCTACACCACATACACCTCCGAATATCTACACCACATACACCTCCTTATATCTACACCACATACACCTCCGAATATCTACACCACATGCACCTCCTTATATCTACACCACATGCACCTCCGAATATCTACACCACATGCACCTCCAAATATCTACACCACATGCACCTCCTTATATCTACACCACATGCACCTCCGAATATCTACACAACATGCAACTCCGAATATCTACACCACATACACCTCCGAATATCTACACCACATGCACGTCCTAATATCTACACCACATGAACCTCCTAATATCTACACCACATGCAACTCCGAATATCTACACCACATACACCTCCTAATATCTACATCACATGCACCTCCTTATATCTACACCACATGTACCTCCAAATATCTACACCACATGCACCTCCTTATATCTACACCACATACACCTCCGAATATCTACACCACAGGCACCTCCTTATATCTACACCACATGTACCTCAGAATATCTACACCACATACACCTCCTAATATCTACATCACATGCACCTCGGAATATCTACACCACATGCAACTCCGAATATCTACACCACATGCAACTCCGAATATCTACACCACATGCACCTCCAAATATCTACATTACATGCACCTCCGAATATCTACACCACATGCACCTCCGAATATCTACACCACATGCAACTCCGAATATCTACACCACATGTAAGTCCGAATGTCTACACCACATACACCTCCAAATATCTACACCACATGCACCTCCTTATATCTACACCACATGCACCTCCGAATATCTACACCACATACACCTCCGAATATCTACACCACATGAACCTTCCAAATATCTACACCACATGCACCTCCAAATATCTACACCACATGCAACTCCGAATATGTACACAACATGCAACTCTTAATATCTACACCACATGCCACTCCGAATATCTACACCACATACACCTCCTAATATCTACACCACATGAACCTTCCAAATATCTACACCACATACACCTCCAAATATCTACACCACATGCACCTCCTTATATCTACACCACATGCACCTCCGAATATCTAAACCACGTGCACCTCCAAATATTTACACCACATGCACCTCCTTATATCTACACCACATGCACCTCCGAATATCTACACAACATGCAACTCCGAATATCTACACCACATGCACCTCCAAATATCTACACCACATGGACATCCGAATATCTACACCACATGCACCTCTGAATATCTACACCACATGCACCTCTGAATATCTACACCACACGCACCTCCAAATATCTACACCACATACACCTCTAAATATCTACACCACATGCACCTTCTAATATCTACACCACATGCAACTCTGAATATCTACACCACATACACCTCCGAATATCTACACCACATACACCTTCTAATATCTACAACACATGCACCTCCGAATATCTACACCACATGCACCTCCGAATATCTACACAACATGCAACTCCGAATATCTACACCACATACACCTCCAAATATCTACACCACATGCACCTCCTTATATCTACACCACATGCACCTCCGAATATCTAAACCACAGGCACCTCCAAATATCTACACCACATGCACCTCCTTATATCTACACCACATGCACCTCCGAATATCTACACCACATGCACCTCCAAATATCTACACCACATGCACCTGCAAATATCTACACCACATGCAACTCCGAATATCTACACAACATGCAACTCCAAAAATCTACACCACATGCACCTCCGAATATCTACACCACATACACCTCCGAATATCTACACTACATGCAACTCCGAATATCTACACCACATGCACCTCCGAATATCTACACCACATGCACCTCCAAATATCTACACCACATGCACCTCCTTATATCTACACCACATGCACCTCCGAATATCTACACCACATACACCTAATATCTACACCACATGCACCTCCGAATATCTACACCACATACACCTCCGAATATCTACACCACATGAACATCCGAATATGTACACCACATGCACCTCCTTATATCTACACCACATGCACCTCCGAATATCTACACCACATACACCTAATATCTACACCACATGCACCTCCGAATATCTACACCACATACACCTCCGAATATCTACACCACATGCATTTCTAAAATATCTACACCACATGCACCTCCGAATATCTACACCACATGCACCTCCCTATATCTACACCACATGCACCTCCTAACATCTACACCACATGCAACTCCGAATATCTACACCACATGCACCTCCGAATATCTACACCACATGCAACTCCTAATATCTACACCACATGCAACTCCGAATATCTATACCACATACACCTCCTAATATTTACACCACATGCACCTCCAAATATCTACACCACATCCACCTCCGAATATCTACACCACATGCACCTCCTTATATCTACACCACATACACCTCCGAATATCTACACCACATGCACCTCCGAATATCTACACCACATGCACCTCCAAATATCTACACCACATGCAACTCCGAATATCTATACCACATACACCTCCTAATATCTACACCATATGCACCTCCAAATATCTACACCACATGCACCTCCGAATATCTACACAACATACAACTCCGAATATCTACACCACATGCACCTCCAAATATCTACACCACATGCACCTCCTTATATCTACACCACATGCACCTCCGAATATCTACACCACATACAACTCCGAATATCTATACCACATACACCTCCTAATATCTACACCATATGCACCTCCAAATATCTACACCACATGCACCTCCGAATATCTACACAACATGCAACTCCGAATATCTACACCACATGCACCTCCAAATATCTACACCACATGCACCTCCTTATATCTACACCACATGCACCTCCGAATATCTACACCACATACACCTAATATCTACACCACATGCACCTCCGAATATCTACACCACATACACCTCCGAATATCTACACCACATGCACCTCCCTATATCTACACCACATGCACCTCCTAATATCTACACCACATGCAACTCCGAATATCTACACCACATGCACCTCCGAATATCTACACCACATGCAACTCCTAATATCTACACCACATGCACCTCCTTATATCTACACCACATGCACCTCCAAATATCTACACCGCAAGCAACTCCGAATATCTACACCACATACACCTCCTAATATTTACACCACATGCACCTCCAAATATCTACACCACATGCACCTCCGAATATCTACACCACATGCACCTCCTTATATCTACACCACATGCACCTCCGAATATCTACACCACATGCACCTCCGAATATCTACACCACATGCACCTCCAAATATCTACACCACATGCAACTCCGAATATCTATACCACATACACCTCCTAATATCTACACCATATGCACCTCCAAATATCTACACCACATGCACCTCCGAATATCTACACAACATGCAAATCCGAATATCTACACCACATGCACCTCCGAATATCTACACCACATGCACCTCCAAATATCTACACCACATGCACTTCCTTATATCTACACCACATACACCTCCGAATATCTACACCACATGCAACTCCGAATATCTACACAACATGCAACTCTGAATATCTACACCACATGCACCTCCAAATATCTACACCACATGCACCTCCTTATATCTACACCACATGCACCTCCAAATATCTACACCACATGCACCTCCTTATATCTACACCACATACACCTCCGAATATCTACACCACATGCACCTCCAAATATCTACACCATATCACCTCCTAATATCTACACCACATACACCTCCTAATATCTACACCACATGCACCTCCTTATATCTACACCACATGTACCTCTGAATATCTACACCACATGCACCTCCTTATATCTACACCACATACACCTCCGAATATCTACACCACATGCACCTCCGAATATCTACACCACATACACCTCCTTATATCTACACCACATACACCTCCGAATATCTACACCACATGCACCTCCTTATATCTACACCACATGCACCTCCGAATATCTACACCACATGCACCTCCAAATATCTACACCACATGCACCTCCTTATATCTACACCACATGCACCTCCGAATATCTACACAACATGCAACTCCGAATATCTACACCACATACACCTCCGAATATCTACACCACATGCACGTCCTAATATCTACACCACATGAACCTCCTAATATCTACACCACATGCAACTCCGAATATCTACACCACATACACCTCCTAATATCTACATCACATGCACCTCCTTATATCTACACCACATGTACCTCCAAATATCTACACCACATGCACCTCCTTATATCTACACCACATACACCTCCGAATATCTACACCACAGGCACCTCCTTATATCTACACCACATGTACCTCAGAATATCTACACCACATACACCTCCTAATATCTACATCACATGCACCTCCGAATATCTACACCACATGCAACTCCGAATATCTACACCACATGCAACTCCGAATATCTACACCACATGCACCTCCAAATATCTACATTACATGCACCTCCGAATATCTACACCACATGCACCTCCGAATATCTACACCACATGCAACTCCGAATATCTACACCACATGTAACTCCGAATATCTACACCACATGCACCTCCGAATATCTACACCACATGCAACTCCGAATATCTACACCACATGCACCTCCTTATATCTACACCACATGCACCTCCTTATATCTACACCACATGCAACTCCGAATATCTACACCACATGCAACTCCGAATATCTACACCACATGCACCTCCGAATATCTACACCACATACACCTCCAAATATCTACACCACATGCACCTCCTTATATCTACACCACATGCACCTCCAAATATCTACACAACATGCAACTCCGAATATCTACACCACATGCACCTCCGAATATCTACACCACATGAACCTCCGAATATCTGCACCACATGCACCTCCGAATATCTACACCACATGCACCTCCGAATATCTACACCACATGCAACTCCGAATATCTACACCACATGCACCTCCAAATATCTACACCACATGCACCTCCTAATATCTACATCACATGCAACTCCGAATATCTACACCACATGCACCTCCAAATATCTACACCACATGCACCTCCGAATATCTACACCACATGCACCTCCTTATATCTACACCACATGCACCTCCGAATATCTACACCACATGCATTTCTAAAATATCTACACCACATGCAACTCCGAATATCTACACCACATGCACCTCCTTATATCTACACCACATGCACCTCCGAATATCTACACCACATGCACCTCCTTATATCTACACCACATGCAACTCCGAATATCTACACCACATGCAACTCCGAATATCTACACCACATGAACCTCCGAATATCTACACCACATACACCTCCGAATATCTACACCACATGTACCTCTGAATATCTACACCACATGCACCTCTGAATATCTACACCACATGCACCTCCGAATATCTACATCACATGCACCTCCGAATATCTACATCACATGCACCTCCTAATATTATTAATTTGAAATTCATAAATATTTGATTGGTAATCTTTAAATATATGTATAATTTTTTTTTTCTCAATATTGGATAAAATATAGAAGAATCAAGCTCATAAAGTTCCTGTTTATTCTCCAGTTTAAACAGTCTAGATAGGTTTGAATTTGCTTTCACATAAATTCATGCACTTACAAATGATACTGAATTACAAATATGAAATCAATTTAGACAAGTTTCAATATTGACTATTCCTTTTTTGACTCTTTTGAAAATGAAAATCTCCACATATACAAAATTCAGAGAATTTCTTTCAAAATAGAAACTTTGTTATTTTTGAAATGATAGAAAACTGGAGTGGCATGGATTCTAATCAGGGATTAGTCGTATAATTTTTATCTTCCAGATTGTAACTTCTCTGAATTTATGAATACCTTCAAGAATATGAAAATTCCCCTGCAATATTTGCAAAATATTCATGAAATCAAAGTAATGGTGTTGTAATCCAGCAGTCTCTTGCACTGTACCATTAAAATGAGCCACAGAAGAATTCATCCATGTTCTCATTGAATATTGTGTTAATATTTACTCTAATTTCAATAAACCTCATTTATGTATGCTCTTGTAGTATCTTTCTTTTGGTTAATGCTACCTATTTGGAGAGGGGTTATAAATTTTCAAACATCGAGGTTACTACTTTTGTGGAAGATTAATTATGTAGAAAATATATGGAATTGGATTTTACTTTTATGAGTTGCTATTGCAACAGAAAGAGGCTTACAAACATAATAAAAATATCAAAAATTTATTATATTCTCTATGATAATCCCTTTGTGTCAAACAAATAACCAGTATTTTCAATTACTTGTCTAAATTTCTGAGTTGAAGTTTGATAATTTTTATCTCTTAGAGTATTTTGACTATTGTCTTCATCTTCATTGTTATCCTCACAACGTTTTGGCTGATATATCCTTTGGCCTTCTTCAGGTGTTTCATGTTGAACTCGGGAGTCCACACAGAATCTCAAACTGAACCCTTGCAAGGACACATGGCACAGTGGATAAGGCATTTTGTTGGAAAGGGCTTCAGAGTAAAATCATCAGGAGGTTGCATGTTCAATTCCAACAACTGGTAAGAATAACAAGGAATACTTATTATAACTTAACACTTGTAAACCGGTCATGGTTAACAGAATTAAAATTGTCTAACCCTGTCGTTCAAATAAAGTGTTCAGTTTGAGAATTTGTGGGGTCTCCAGAGTTCAACATGAAATACCTAAAGAAGGCTGAAGAATGTATCAGATGAAATGGTAAGTATAGGCAATAAAGATGAGGTCCATAGTCTGAATATTCTAAGTGATAACATTGTATTTTAATATATCAATTTTTCAAGCAAAATTAAAAGTGAAACCAAATAAAATTCCACTTAATTTGGTGAGTTAATCAATTATACTTTATTATTATATCATGGCTTTGTGTTGCACCTTTAGCTGAAAAGCCATCATGTTTCTATCATTCTCATCTGTTCAAATGAATCCTTTCTGTGCATCAACAATTAAAATTAAAATAATGACATTTTCAAAATTATCATGCTTTAATTATTAAAACTAAATGACCCAGAATTTATATCGATGAAACTCTTGGCTTTTTGAACCCTTAACTTCCATGCTATTAGGTAACCTTTTAATAATTCTTATGATGATTCTTTTTTTTACACTATCTTATCAAAAGTAATGTAAGTACCTTTAATAAATTATCTACAAAATTAATCTAAGTATTTAATTTATCATAGTGTCATATCCCTGTCATGGGAACAGAATATAGCCCAAGTCAATCCTTTGGCAACCATTTATGTCTTTAAGGAACCAAATGTATTGAAGTAGATGTAATACTCCTCTCTAGGATGAATCCTCTGTTGTAGATAGAAACTTTTCTCTGCTTGAGACACTTCTTGAAAAGTTGGGCCACTTTCTTGATAATATGTCTGTATCTTTAGTCATTGGTATTATTATTCTGGTCAGTGTGTCTTTTTTTTAAAAACCAATATCTATAGCTCTATCTTATATAGTCATGAATGGAAAGCTTTCAAACTAGTGTCTCATGTTTAAGATATCTTCTATAATTTGTAGTCCTTTAATAGAATTGTAGAGATTCTAATAGAATAAGACTTTTGTAAGAATCTTTTCTCTCAAAAGCCACTTAACAATTTACTCCCTAACAAATGTTTGGTCCCCATTTTTTCCAAGCTCAGTAGTTTGGTTTGGTTTGTTTATTCTAATGGCAAGTCAATCCTCATGGGTTAATTAATGCCAAAGCCATCTTTGTGAAAGTGATAATATTTTACCCATAGCTTGGAGGAAAAAGGAGTTCATATCTTCTCTAAAGGAGCATTAGTCTGAAAGTGAATGTAATAATGCAATGGAATTTGAACTTATTTACTTCAAGACGAGAGTCAAGCACTTTACCTATAAGACCTCAGAGACTCTCCCAAAGCATACAAGTAATTCAAGGTTAGAGTCAAGCACTTCTAGCTATAAGACCTCAGAGACTCTCCCTAAGAATACAAGTAATTCAAGGCGAGAGTCAAGCACTTTACCTATAAGACCTCAGAGAATACTATGTTGAGGTTTTAAGGGAGTTCAAGAAGAGATTCTATCGGAAGAAGCCAGCACTCTTCAAATCAGGTCAGTGGCATTTCCACCAGGACAATCTACCAGTCCACAACTCCATCCTTGTCACAGGCTATTTGACCAAGATGTGCATCAAGACAGTTCCTCAGCCTCCCTATAGTCCAGACCTTGCTCCCTGTGACTTTTGCTTATTCCCTAAGCTCAGAGGCTGTCATTATGAGACAATTGAGGAGATGAAAGAGGTTGTGACGAAGATCATTGACATGCTCACACAAGAGGACTTCCATGGGACCTTCCAGAAGTTGTTGGAACGGTACAACAAGTGCATTGCAGCTGGAGGAGATTACTTCAAAGGGGACTAGAGTTTCAAATGTGTTCTATCAATAAAAGTGCCCATACGAAAAAGTCTGGAAACTTATTTAATGAGGTTTGTAAATCCCCTTCTTTGTAAAGTTATAATGAAAAGTTTGAAGTTTAAAAGGACAAAGGATTTTATATTTTTTATTTTATGGAATACCAACGAGAAAAGTTATCTAAAATTTTTCCAAAGAGTAGACCAAGAAGAATTATTGCTAAGAAAAATATCTTTTAAAATACTTCTTGTCAAATTGTCTTTTTTGTTACTTATAATTGCCTGTATTATTTATTGATTCAAACTCTTGGAAACTAGAACCAAAAAACAATGAATATTGTCTATATTTGGTCAACTTTAGTTTTTGTACTGTTGCTTATGCTGATAAGAATATAAATCAATTGATATGTATTTACTTGTATGTTTATCATTATTACAAAGTAGTGTTCAAATTGAATACTTGTGTCAAGAAATGTAATTTTGTTTAAAACTCATATATACTGGATATTTGTATTTATTTTTGATTAAATATTTGCAAGAAATACCAATTTACAATATATTCTTTCTTGAATTTATAAAATTTCAAAAGATTAGGGAAAATGACTCGGTCAGAAAATTGCCAATCATCTTAAATTTCTCTGTATGAGTTTGGTCATACATATTTTGACATCCCGCTTTGCTTCAATAACTCCTCATTCATCATATATTGCCACCATTTTATGTTCATTATCATGTATCGATGTATCATGTATTGATGTATCATGTATCGATGTATCTTGATGCAGACGTATGTATTTTTTCTCACTTGATTTTTGAACAGTGTCCACCATTCAGAACCATAAAATCAAATTTATATCAAACAGCTCTCTACACTTTGTGGAGTTCTGCAAGCTCATAAGAGCTTTTTCTAAGAAAATGTTATGAATGATTCTTTTTCTAAGAAAATGTTGCAGATGATTCCATTTGCTGACCACCAAACAGTGACCATAATTTTCTTTTGATCTAGCATTTATCCCTCAACAGTTTTTTTGACATTTGTGAAACAACTGTTGAAAGTTTAATGTTTAGTTCTGCAAGCTCATAAGTTGTTTTGCTTGGGTCTGCTTCAATAATGGCCCTCAATTGCTTGTCTTCAATCCATAGTCAAGGTTCTTATCTCGCTTACAAAATTTTTGGAACTAATTTTGTGTTGTACATCAATTGATAGTCTTCACTGACAATCACTCATGTGGATTTACTTTCTACTTTACAGTCTAAAAAGCAAGAATAAACAATAGAAACAATATCATTAATATAAATCAATTGATCAAAACTTGTACTTTAAAATGTTATATAATAATAAAATAACAAAACAAACAAATTATCATACAACATGCATATATTTATTTCATTTATTTATTTTATCATCTTTTTTTTATTCAGGTAATGTCCTTGCACATGCATTCTATCCAGAAAATGGAGATGCCCATTATGATGATGATGAAACATGGACAAGTGGATCGACATCAGGAATTAATTTCCTTGCAGTAGCAACTCATGAGTTTGGACATTCACTTGGACTTGATCATTCAAATATTGATACAGCAATTATGGCACCTTTTTATAATGGATATCAAAAAAACTTAAAGTTGGATAAAGATGATATTGAAGCAATACAAAAGTGGTATGGTAAGTAACAAACCAAATAGTTTTGTAATAAAATGAAAGCATGATATTGATGCAAAAATATACGGAAAAATAGATAAAATAGAAAAAATTAAATTGCAAAAATAGGATTGTACAAATAAAACAGAAAAGAGAATGAGAGAACAGATATATATTAGATGTTACAATTATTGATAATAAAGCAAAACAAAATGAAGGAAGATCTTACCAAATATTTGTCCATCTCTCTGTAGAGCTAACACCATTTCTGGTCTGATTTTATCTAAAAACCAAGGACTTCATTCAACTAGCTGGATTTAGCTTTTTCCTAAAATGAAATAGTTTCTTATGCTATTCAAACAGGCGGTTTTGTAAATTATACCTTTTATTAACGATATATAAATATCTTGGATGTTACTGAATAAAGCACAAACCCTGATGCAAAAAATGGTAAAAAAAATCAACTGAAATGTCAAAAAATGTTAGTTGCTTAAAATGAAACAAAAAACAAGCCTATCAAATTAGTGACATATTAAAAATATTGGTATCAATAAATTTAGCTTGATTATAACAATAATAAATAATCATAATAATAATAAATGAGTGTTATCATTAATACATGCAAAAAGATAACCTATATCACTTGTTCAGGTTAACCTAGAACAAAGAGACATGAAATGTGATGTGGGCAGGAAGAAATAGAGTATTCTTTAATCTGCTAATATTTGCACAGACATAAAGCTACAATTCAATATGAGACTGAATTGATGTATCAATGATTATATTTTCTTCATTGTTGATAAATAAATGCAAGGAAATGTATAAACACTTTATATATGTGTGTATGTTGGTATATGTGTTTGTGTGAATCCATGCATGTATATCATTATCATTGAGTCATACTGGTAGTAAAGAGTATCACTGATTCTTGCCATGTGTATCTATTGTCCATTGCTCTTGCCATCTCTTACTATGGTCCACTGTTTTTGCCATCTATCGATATTGTCCATTGCTCTTGCCATCTGTTTCTTTTGTCCATTGCTTCTACCATCTATCTATATTGTCCATTGCTCTTGCCATCTGTTTCTTTTGTCCATTGCTTCTACCATCTATCTTTATTGTCCATTGTTCTGGCCATCTGTTTCTATTGTCCATTGTTTTTGCCATCTGTCTCTATTGTCCATTGCTCTATCTGCGAGATATTTACCATTTCTGTTTGGCTTACACAGACAAATCAGTTACTGTACGCATATGATGTCTATATTCTTCTGGGTTGCAGATGCTGTAATCTCAGGTGATTAGTTTATTGAACCTTGACAGAACTGAAAAATACACACACACACACACACACATATATATATATATATGTGTGTGTGTAAATTTTTTTCCTGAGAGAAAAAAGATAAAAAAAAAGTGAATTTGCCCTTAGATTATCTTTTTTCTTCAACGTGTATTTCTGACGTTTTAAATCGTCTTCAAGAAGTAAATGGTTTATTTGAGTGCTCCCTTTGGTTTTTATTTGAAACATCCATTACTCCACTAAAGGTGTTTTAAAACATAGAGTTTTCTGTTTTCTAGTAATTTGATATTACTTCTGTGTAAGGACGTTCTGTTATTTAGAACTTGTGTCAACCCTATCTACATCTTTTTACACTTGCAAAATTCGACTTGGTAGATTAGGTTATTTGAATTTTTTATTTATTATCAATGTCATTTTGGAGTTTTCAAAGGTATAGGATTTTCCTTCTATGATTATATTATATACTCCACATCTTTATTCTTGCATTTTGTGACTCCATGCGTTCTGTGTTCCCTAAATGTGGATGAAGTGCGCATGTGTTCTAAATTTCTGGGTTGTCTCTGGCTTTTAATGATTTTTGTTGTGTCTAGTATTTCTTTGATTTTGTTATTGTTTTCAAGTTCGAGATTTTTTTAATTATTTTTGTAAATAGTTCTTGGTTATTTTTGTTATATGTTGAGATGTATGCAAAGGGTTCTTCGTTGCTATGTTTTATGGTGGTTCGTAGTTATTTTAATGGTATTTTTCTGCTAATTCGAATCCTTTATTTATTATTGTGGCTGGGTATCCTCTCTGGTCGAGGGTTACGTGCAATTCTTTTAGGTGAGTTTTTCTGAGTTTTTTTTTTATTAGTGATTATTGTGCATATTCTACGTGCTAGGGTGTAAGAGATAGATTTTGTGCAGCTTTTGAGGTGTTGACTTTTGAAGTGGAGGTATTGTTATGTGTCTGTGGGTTTCTGGTAAATTTCTGTGATAATTTGGCCATTTTCGTTTTCAAAAATGATTGTTCTTTAAAAGTGTGTTCCATGGAGATTTTTATTTTAGGGTGTAGGTTTTGGAGTAAGTTATTTAAATCGTAAATGTTGATCCATAGGTGTAATATCCTAACTAACAAAAGGGAAATAACCTCTGATGCCACAGGGGTTACGGCCCCTACCACATCCGGGGGATTTGGTCAATAAAGGAATGTACCAGGCATAGCAGCAGATGTTCGTTCTCCCTCTGTCTTTAATCACCATCCATCTTATCGATTCATCTTGGTAATAGTCCATACCTAGCAAGTATCCATTACCTCAGATATAAAGACTTTACAATAGGCATTTCCAGAATATGAAACAATCATCTAAGTATATTTTCCATGATCTAATAAATTCTATTTTTATATTTTTGTTCCATTTTTAATCTATGATTTCATATGGATTTTCTAATTATTAGAAGGTTGCCATAGCTGTTCCCAAGGGTTTGGATGTAATTTACGTTATTGAATTGGAAAGATTTATTATTCATTTTTTGTTAAACCTTGAATGTAGTGTTTCTGGGTATTTTTTGATCCAAAATGAGATGGCTTGTTTTCCTAATTCATTGGGGATATTACTGTACAGGTTTGTGACGTCAAATGTAATATGAGTGTGCCAGAATCAGTTTTTTTTTTTGTAGTTTAAAAAGTGGATGTCCACTTTTATATAGCTTTTTTTTCTAGTTTAGAAACAGTTGTAGTAAGATGTCTGTAAGTTTTCTGACTCTGTTTTGAGGCCATGATGGGCCTTCTACTATAGGTCTAAATTTGAGGTCACTGGGGTCTGGAATTTCCATGTATTCAGATTTTTGTGTTTCTATAACTTTTTTCATTTCCTTGAACCTGTAAATTTTTGGTAGAGTATAAAAATTGTTAGCTTTTGGGATGTAGTTAGTAAAGAAATCTTTTGCTTTTTTAGTTCGAGTTTCATTGTGTTTTTTGTAGAATTTTGTGATTTTTGATCTATTATTGTTTATGTTTGTATCAATTAATTTATAATTATTTTCATCTCTTAGTATTTCCTAGATTTTTGTTCTGTAATATGTTTTATCTAAGATGACTACGGCGTTTTCCTTGTTTGCTTCTTTTATAATTATATTTTCGTTTCCCTGTATATTTCTAAGGCTTTCTTTGTTTGTGTGAGAGGTTGTTTTCTGTGGGGTTTTCTTTTTGGTTAATATTCCGTAGTTTTTCAAAGAATACATTTAGTTTATATTGTTATCTTTGTCTGGGAAGAATTTGGATTATTGTTGATAAATTTTTCTAATTATCTAAATTTTCTTACAAATTCTTTGAGGTCTTTTTTCAATTCCCTTATATTACTTTTTTGGAGTTGGGCAAAATTTAACGCCTAGTTTTAGTAAGTTAATTTGATTTTTGTTCATTATGTACGTTAACAGATTTATAACCAAGATGCCGTGATAGTTGATTGTATAAATTATTTTATTATCTGGTTTGGTCGGGCCACGAGTTTTTCAGGTAGCCATTAAAATATTTGAGCGGAAATGTAAATCAAATTGTAAAGTTCAAGCCAGTTCACCCTGACCAGGATATGGGAGCTGTCATTTTTATTCAGGAAGACCAAATGTAAACAAAATAGATTCATGTCTTGTAACAAGTTTAATTGAAGAAATGAACACACAGTGAAATTGGAGACACTTATGAGAAGATTCAGTAACTTAGTGAGATGACATCACACTAAAGATATCCTGAATTTAGATGTATAAAAATTAGCGAATTTTGAAAAAGTTTTCAGTAGTCAGTGATCAGTTGGAAGCTGTTGTCAGTTGGGGTTAGATGTCTCTCAGGTCAGAAGGATGTCTCTTTGTTCGTAGACTCAGACAGATTTTCTCTCTTTCTCGTGCTACTGAATGCAGTCTGAACATTGAACAGCATATCTGAATAATAAAGCGACAATTTCTATAAATATATTGGACATATTCATGTTACACCAATACGTTCCAATAAATGATTGTTAATTGTTGATGGAGAGTTCTTCTTGTCTTTGAGTTGCTAACACCCAGACAACTTTGTTCCATCGAATCACCCTGACCTTTTGAAGAAGTTCTGGAGGAATTGTGTCATTCCCTATCGCCAAATACGTTTCCAGGTAGTTTGTTTATCAATCCCCTCTGTGCGCACGCTGTGTTTGATAGACCTGGAAACACATTTGGCGCCGTTACTAGGATATGACCAAAGAAAAAGTACCGTGACAACTATAGTATCACATTTGGAGCTTTTACCTGGATGAGACCAATTATTATTATTCTGCCGCAGGCCAGTATGTCTAGTTTAGCCTGGGAATTTTCGCCGAAATCAAATCGCACGGCTCCCTTTGTTGAGCTGAAGGAACCATCACTATTCGCCACGTTGTGAATTTTTTTTATATGAATAGCGGTGTTGTGGTCCCCCTCAGATCGGATCAATTTGGCTGGAATCTACGCCAAAAGAAAAATCGCTGTTTATGGATAAAATAGTTCTTGTCGCAACCACAAGAACACAAAAAGAGACTAGCAACACTTTCGGTTCTCGTATAATAAACCTTTTTCTCGGCTATTGTCTTTATCTCACCATAGAAGAAATTACACAAATGCGTTAAGGACAAAAGAAAAGGTCACACGAGATTTACTCGCTCGATTAGAAAGCAACTGAGAGAGAGAGAAAGAACAAAGAAGGTGTAAGGGGAGACAACTAAGGATCCTTGTTTACTTTTACTTAAAAGTTTGTTTTCTCGGCTTTGTTGACAAAATTATCTGGATTCGCAAATTTTCTATTTCCATCTCTTGGTTCTGATTGGACCAGCACGATTCACAAAGTTGTTTCGCAGCGTTCGACGTTTCTATCTGACCGCTCAAAATGCCTGTCCTTCCTCCGGACTTTGCGGTTCTTTTCTGCCAAAAAAAATGTCTGTCTCGGACCACCGAAAAAAATGTTTGTCCCTTTCTAATCATGGGCTCGAATTGAACTCTCAACTGCCGACTGAAATCTTTAAGTTTTCCGTGACCTAGAAATCTTTAATCTTTCCTAAACCTGTAAATCTTTCCTAGACTTGGAAATCTTTAAGCTTTCCTAGACCTGAAAATCTTTCCTAAACCGGGAATTTTTTAATCTTTCCTAAACTTGGAAATTTTTCCTAGGCCTGGAAATTTTTAATCTTTTCTTGACTTGGAAATCTTTTTAGAACTGGAAATCTTTAAGTTTTGACTTGTGAACAAATCTTTGAACTTTTTTCCCAACTGTAATCTTTGCTTCATTGATCGAACAATATGAAAACCAATAAAAAACTGGAAGTTTTTTTTTGTTTCCGACCCCTGGAGTGAATTTTTTCCCGTTTATAGCAATAAGATTATATCTTGCAAATTCTTTCAGGAAAGTCTGAGAGTGAAATGTCAACTTCATTCATTCCTAGGATTTTTGATGGGCTATTGTCTCCATAGGAATGTAATCTTTTGTTTTTATGTCATGTATGCTCGTGACTTGCATTAAATTTATTTTAATGCTCTTCCATGTTTCCTCTGTTAATAATATTGCTACTGGTGCTTGAATCAACAATAACCAAGAGTTGAACTCTGCTGACTATAACATCAATGATTAAATGAAATTTTGTCCTATTTAGTAGAGAATATATATAATTTTGTTAAACATGAACATTATTATTATGTTTAAAAAAAATTACTCACTCATTGCTTTTACACACAACTGAAAAGTGGTTGAATTCATGGCATTTTTGCCATGAATAGGGAATTTGGGACCCTTTAGCGGTTGTTGAGGGAATTAGTTATTTTCCCGAACACTATAGATTTTATGGCAACAGAAATGAATTACGAGACTATTGCTTTGGTAACACACAACAGCGAAAGTTTTTATTTGCAGCTTTGAGGAGGTTTGTTCTTGGTGCTGCAAAACTCGTGGTGGTTAGGCATATTGGATGTTTGAGACGAAATGGCTTAGCGGGATGCTGGAAATGGCAGCGTGTCGTTGGACGTGTGAGGGAAGTATTCAAGGCCACAGTGTAGTTTTGTGTCGAGAGCGGAGTGGCGCTCGGATCGACATAGTAAATTTTTGTGGTGCTTGTGGAAGGCATGCTGAACGTATCTAATTCATATTCAACTGGGATTCCTTGGTCTAAAATATTAGACGCAAAGAATCCATAAATTAGAAGGTTCCCTCGCTGTGCTGCTGCTAGGGTTAAAGCCACAGTGATATGTCTGCACTGGGTGGCTTGTTTAGCTATAAGGCATCGCTAAGCAGGGGCGACCAGAGACACGTCCGTTCTGGTCGCCGTCTCAAGCCGAAGAGAGTGTGTTTGGCCGCTCACCCGTTTTGCTAGCAGGAAAAGAAGGTCCGGGCTGAATGGGATAAGTCATCCTGATTGGGTGAAATTCAGTGTTGAATTAAATAGCGCGCCAAAACAAAATACGAGATTTTCCTCTTCTCTACAACCCTTTTAAAAATAATTTGTATTTCCATGTCAAAAACATGCATTTTTAGAAGGTCAGTTTTTTTTCCTTAGCCAGGCAAATGTTCCATTTTTCCATATCAAAAACATTGTTTCTCAGAAGCTTTTATTTATTTTCTAACCTCTTGAAAGAGGCCCCAATATGTTTTACAAACCCACATTATTTCATGAACTTGGGCTATACGATTTAATGTTTCTAAAGTTAATTTTTTTATTTGTCTAAATTTTTGTCATATAATATCCAATCAGTATGGACCAGATATAATTCATCAATGGAAACAATCAGAAAGACTAAATCAATAATTGGCACGAATAACTAATCACCTTACATTTCTCTGTAGATGCTGAGATCTCAAGTTAGTTTCACCAGACTTATTGAAACAACCAGTTAATTCCAGGAGAGCACAATGAGTCGCAAAAAGAGTAAGGCATAAGCTAGTCCCACATAGAATACCTAATAACTGCTGGAGGAAGCATCAATTATTGTCTGAATTCTCAATCAATTCCATTCTTGGAAAAGTATCACTGATTGAAGACGGAACTAGAATCCAACAATATCTGGACAGAAAGAATTTCACGAGGCCAAGTCGCGTCAAATTATCAAGATTAAAAAGATAAAAACTCGAGGTATTAAAGACCAAGCCTATTACTCATCAGTGAAAGCCATTGTTTACATTAGTAAGTACCAGCTAACCCTAACCTCTGCAGAGTTAGGAGTCTCAACTTCACCACGACCATCAAGCCTATCCCCATCTTAGATTAGATAGCCCCAATCTTGGAGGTAACCTTGTAAATTCGTAAAGCCCGGGCAGATGAATTTAGATGGAAAGTGAGACGAACACAAGAGAAATCTAAGCCTCCGAAGCCAAACATCTCTAAGGAAGAAAGACGGGCCCCCAGATCGTTATTGAGTGCTGAAAAAATCGTAATCCTCCCAGCAGATAAAGGCAAAGCTACCGTAGTAATTGGATAAGGAGGAATACTCCAATAAATTAACAGACCTGATTGGCGATGGTGGCTACTGTAAAGTAAAGAAAGGTCCGATCCTGAAGACGGAAAGAAGCTGCTCATTGGTCCTTATTAAGAACAAAGATCCCATACAATAAATGAAATACAACAGCTAACTACCACACATATATGGCCTTCCTGAGATTTATAATGATGGTATTCCACTAAGACCCATTGTCAGTAATAGAGATTCAGTATGTCACCCATTAAGTATTTTCTTTGTGGAGATAGTCACCCCATTAACGCATAAGTCCTCATTATATGTCAAGAACTCTGCCAACTTCGTGGGAAAATCAGTTATGCTCCTATTCATTCCAACCAGATACTGAGTCTTGAAGTAGTAAGTCTGTTCATTAAGGTACCCACTGATGAGACACAAACAGTTGCACGAGATAGGTTGGCTGCAGATCCCACGCTGGAAGAATACACCTGCATCCCAATAGATGTAGATGTATGGAAACAACCTACTTCGGGATAAGGATGAATATTGGAGAATAAAGCATTCTAAAGAAGCAGCGCATATGTTAGGCTATAGTGACCTGTTGAGTAGACCAAGTATAGAAATGAATACGATATGGGATAAAAAAAAAAAGGCTAGATAAAAACAAATAAATAAAAATGAAATATGAGCCAAGGTAAAAAAATCCGACATCAAAGTAGTTAGTCATTAATGGAATTAAAAAATTATACCTCCGTGGATTAAATAAAGGGTTCGATTTGAAATTGCATGTAAACACCTTAAAATTCGTTAAGAAACACCTGAAAAAGACCAAAGGACGAATCGGCCAAAACGTTATGAATATAACGATGAAGACAGTTGTCAGAATAGTCTAAATGATAGCATTGTTCAAATTTTTGTTGGCACATTTAGCTATAACTTTGTCCACAATATTTTCTGCCAGAGTCACTCCAAAATTGTAGTACTTCATTTGCTATAACAGCCAACTGAACTGTCAATTCTGTTTGGACAAAAACATTGGCTAAAACATATTCCTCTCAAAAGAATAACTTCAATGCATTGGTAATTTTACATCTCTGCAGTAACACTATTTTTAAATTCAGAGGTTTTAGAAATTTCCAGCAGGTTTTGTCCTACACAATGTAGTAAATAGGTATTTTTAAAAATTCTCCTTTTGCTTTTTAAAACTGCCACATGTATGAAAGATTTTTTTCTATCTATCCTACTTAATGCCGGCATTAAGCAGTTATCTTTTCAGAATAGACTGTTAGATTATGGTATTGTTCCGGGACTGATAAATATGTTGATCCCACAAACTATTATAAAGAATAAATGATGTGACACGGATAAGGCAAAAAGATAACAATAGACGAAATGGTTCAGTTTGAATGCCGAGTTTTTATTTGGTAAATCGTACACGAAGAATTTGTGTGTACAGAGTCTTTGTGGTTGAACACGGTTCATGTTTTTGGTATAAAGTTCACGCGTTGTCCATGCTGTTGAATACAATCCATGTTGTGACGAAAGAGTAGACTTAGCTGTTTAATAGTTCTTAGTGACAGTGAGTCTAGAGGGTCTGGAACAAGTCTTGGTGCTCTAGACCGGTCGTAATTGTAGTTGTGTGGCCGGGTAACTATAGACGGTCAGAGAGTCGAAGGTATCGGGTTACAGAAGCATGATGATTGATGTCCTGGTTGTTGATTTAGCAGTTAACCGGGAGGAGGTGTGGTTGATGTTGGCCTCGAAGAGTTTGTAGTGGGTGCATGTTATTGTTTAGTAAATATTTTACTCTCCAATTTGTAGCGAGCGAGAGTGAGTTCTCATCCGTAATTTACGGGTATTACTTTCACGTTTAGTTCCGCCACAAATACAACAAGAAATTTTACTAGCACGTAAAACAAATAGAATATGACAACAACGAACATTAAAAAACAAACAGTTTGATATTCATACCAAAACAGGAATGAAAATAAATGAGAAACATAATGTGCGAGAAACATAATGTGCGAGAAACATAATGTGCGAGTGGCCAGTTAAATGAAAATAAGATTGTTCACACGTGTGTGTGTGTTTACATGTTAATAAAGTCTATCAAATAAATGGTTCTATGGTTGGCCGAAGTAAGTTTGATGAAAATATTTGTCTTTACTTACATATATGGGTATGCTTGTGTGTATATATGAATGATGGACCGTAAGTTTATGAGTCTTTGCTTTCATTAAGTCCGCGCTGAGTGTTATCTTAAGATTTTGGCGACAACGTGTTGCATTGATGAAAGAAAGTCGCAAGCCTTTCCCTATGAGTCTATATCGCGGCTCTCTGCAGCTCGTTTCATGACCTCTAGTGAAAAGTTTTTTTGGTAGTAGACGGAATGACTTTTTGGCCTTGGAAGAAATGAATTGAATGACCGAAACTGCCCTGGTTGATTAAATTCTTCGTTATTTATACTTTAGTAGTGGATCAAAAATAGTTTTATTGCGGGTCCTAAAATTTAAGCGCGTAGACATTTCTTGACCAATCAGATTCATATTTTTACTTATTTGTTTTAAAGTCTAAAAATTTTCTGTTAATTAGTTTCTTATCTGGATTTTCTAGAATGTTCTTATTCTATGTTTTTAGCTGATTGGTTGAAAAATATAAAAATGTAACTTCATGCTTATGCGGTTTTGATACAAAATTTCTAGAATGTTCTTATGTATGTTTTTGTTGATTATTTTAAGGCTAAAAAAATGTGTATTCTATAAGTTGACGATTGTCCGAGCTCTGTCGTCCGCTTGTGGACTCGTCCTTTGCTCTGAGTGTCCGTTGCATTTGGCTGGCTCCTACGTCATCATCCGTGTGGTACAGATTAGATAAGACCGGCAAAAAGTCCAGACCTTGCTCCCTGTGACTTTTGCTTATTCCCTAAGCTCAGAGGCTGTCGTTATGAGACAATTGAGGAGATGAAAGAGGCTGTGACGAAGGTCATTGACATGCTCACACAAGAGGACTTCCATGGGACCTTCCAGAAGTTGTTGGAATTTTATTCTATCAATAAAAGTGCCCATATGAAAAAAATCTGGAAACTTATTAAATGATCCTCGTAAAAAAAGGCCACAGAAACAGAAAGCAATGTAATGTATACACACATAAATGATATATGTATCTAAGACAACAACAATACAATATGCAATATATAAATAAGTCACTAAAATGATGCATTTAAAAAGTTTATGGTTTAAGTGTTCATGCTTAAAATGTCTTTTGTCAACTCATTTCAAAATATGAACAATACTGAGAAACCTTCTTCTTGTAATATAGGGGGAGAGAGTTAAGAATTTTGGACAAAGATTAGTTGGATGTTGATTTTAACAAATTGACACAACTTGTGTACATGTGTGTGTGTGTGTGTATGTGTGTGACAAAGAGAGAGAGAGAGAGAGAGAGAGAGAGAGAGAGAGAGAGAGAGAGAGAGAGAGAGATAGAAATTGCTTACTCCTGTTAGTGTGTGTGTTGGCCTAGACATATCCACGTGGATGTATAAGTATACATGACCATGTGTTGTGAGTGAGGATGTGTGTTTATATATATATATATATATATATATATATATATATATATATATATATATATATATATATATCACAGTAGACATATGGGTTGATATTAGAGTATAATATGTCCATATATATGTCAAGGTGCATGTATGGTGATAAATTAGAAGTCTGGTCAAAAGTTTGAAAAAGTTATAAAATCTGAATCTGGTGAAAATGTTTTTTTAGTTGAAAAGTTTTTTATTTTAATGTCTGGCATTTGTGGCACCATTGTCTGGCAGGGTTGAGTCATTCTTATGCATCAGAGATTTTGGGTAGTCCATGTCTAGAAACAGGATGGGTTGCAGTTCCATATGTACAAAGATTTCAAAAACTGGCAGTTGGAGTTCAGCCGAAGTGGATGTTAGTTCGTTGGCAGTTAGTAGTTTCAGAAATAACTGCAGTGGCAAATTAGATTTCTCGTTGCATGCAGAAAATTAGAGTTAAAGGAAGGTCCTGATGGCACCCACACACATTCATTACCATGTCCAATCCTTTAAATCTAGTATGTTTCTTTTCCTTTTCTTTTGTGACACTGCTTCATGCTTTGTGCACCTTGATCAGCATAGGCAAAACTACAATGATCATGGCTTGGAACCTCATAATGCTTAATGAGTAGATGAATGAGTAGCAGTTGAAGGCAGCTCTGTCACATTTGTCATAATTGTTTGAATATCTTCTGTTATTTCATACCTAAATTCATTACCATGGGGAATTTTCACTTGTTCATAATCTAAATTAGAAAATTTGAAACTTGAAAAAAACATATGTTAGAGAACCAATCATTTTGTAACTTTCTGCTATATTTTCTCTTTATGAAAAAACAAACTATAAAAACAGGACCCAAAGTTGCAGGTAAGACCACAACAACACCAACATCAACAACAACACCAATCACTTCTTTGCCTTCTTCTCCGGTAACCACAACTGCCACTACCACTACCAATGCTGCACCAACTACAACTTCAATAGCCACAACTTCAACAACCAATAAAGCTTCAATAACTACTTCAACTTCGACTGTAACTATACCAACGACAGTTTCTTCTTCACCTATGACAACAACAGTAACTACAACCACAACTAGGACAAAACATCCAAAATTTGTTCCTCATGATTTCCCATGCCCATTTCAATTTGGAGCCATAATGGCAGGTAAGTCTTTGATATTGTTTGAATCATACACATGCATGTTTTGTACACACATTTTATTTTCATGAGAAATAAAAGACCCTCATTTCATTTGGATCATAATAATATTGACTGAGTAAGCAACAACTATATAGAAAATATATATATGCTTAATTATATACCTCAACATTCACTATTATTTTCCTTTTTTGTTTTGTGACTCTTTTCAAGCAAAAGAATGTTTTCAGTAATTGATGAAATTAAGACAAAAGATGTTTTATCTAATCTTTATAATTAACAAATCTTAGTATAGCACACATGAACAAATGGAGTATAGAAAGATTATTTTATTTAGGTTGCTTTTCTGTTTCTTTGTTTAATGGCATATGACAGTAGTGGTACTATTTTACCCACAGCTGAGAGGATAAAGGGGTTCATATCTTTCCCAAGGGTATTTGTCTGAAAGTGAATGTAATAGCATAACCAGAGTTTGAACTCACTTACTACAATTCCACAGGCCAGCACTCTAACCATTACTTCATAAGGACACCCCAATTAGCTTACTTTTAAAATCATCATTCCAAATCTTTGCTTGAATAGTAACATCAAGTATATGCTAGTATTTTAAGATTATCTCAAATTTGTTATCTATAAACTTTAGTGTATATATTATAGAGCTTTGAAAATATCTGGAAAAGTACAAACTGGTGAATTCTTGATATTGTTAAATGTAAAGTAAAATCAATAAAGCCTAGTGGTACTGCTGGAGTAGCTTGGGTTAGAAGTAATGATGCTTTTGGTCTAAAACTATGCCTAACCTCAGGGTCATCATTTGATGAAGGCTTTGTCAGAGGCATTGTAGTTGCTTTGCAGTTGTAGTTGTATGAATTTATTATATATAAATATAAAAACACAGGAAAAATATGTTATTTGATGTATTTGTTTTTCCTGTGTTCTTTAACAATGATTACTTTGACATTAAATAATCTGAAAAGGTTGATATAGAAGAAAATATATATTCGATCTTGTACAGAAAAAAATTCTTAAAATTACTAAAAAAAACATTAAAAAATAGCTTTTTTGCTATTTTATTATTGATATAAAACCTTTCCTGATGATCTACACATTTAAATTTCAAATACACACACACACACACACACACACACACACACACACACACATATATATATATATATAAATGAATAGGTCCAGCGAGTGATTTATATCTTTTTAAGAATTGTTTATTTTATTTTTATCCTCCCAGCTGTGGGTAAAATAGTACTGCTACTGTTTTTCTAGAAGGATGGATTTGGCATTAAATAACCCTCAAAGGTTGATATGCCATTAAACAAAGAAACAGAAAAGCAACCTAAATAAAATAATCTTTCTATACTCTATTTGTTCATGTGTGCTATACTAAGATTTGTTAATTATATGAAGGTTTCCAGCATATTGCTTTTGTCAGAGAACATTTAGTAATTAACTAGGTTTTTTACTTAGATGTGGCACAAAGTCATATGAATAGGGCACCCAATGAGACTTGAACTCACTCATGTAGGTTTGTTACTTGAATATATATATATATATATATATATATATATATATATATATATATATATATATATATATGAATGTATGTATGTATATATCTATATCTCTATCTATAAATGAAAACATACAGAGATAAAAAAGCACAAGGTAATCAGAGGATGATTTTATTTGTAGAAATATTGCCAATGTTGAATGTTTTGGTTTTTAGACCTTCATCAATGCATGTGAGTTATTGAATGAAGTGAAAAGAGATGAGAAACTTTTAAAGTATTCAATTTCTGTTAGTTGTGTTTTGTTTCAAATTTCTATGATATAATTAGTGTTCAAAAATTTATTTCAAAAAATCTATCTATCTATCTATCTATCTATCTGTCTGTCTGTCTGTCTGTCCATCTATATTAATATTTATATTATTTAGTTCATATGTATAAATCATAAACATTCTGTGACGGCAAATTGACTAAAATCCCAAAACGGGACTTTATTTTCGCACGTGTGAAGACGGGGCAGGTTGGCACTTGATCCCCTATAGAATAAGTCCTCGTTCAGAGTTCTTCTCTCAGTCATATAAGAACTGGCATATTACGTGAGGGAATAATTTAGGGCCAGACTGACCGCCGCTGGCAAAGGGGTTCCAAATTTCACACTATCACACACCCACCAGGCCGCTAAACTTCTTTCCCTTAGATAATAGAAGAATACGGGCCTATAGGTCTTAGTCGTAATAATATTAATATTGTTGTAGTCGGCAACTCCGGTTTCCCGTGTGATACTTTAGGAATTAATAGGACAGTTCTAAGCAAGATAATATAAGGCGAATAGAAGCTGAAAGGAAAGCATGAAATAACAACATAGACCACATGGTAAAATGAAAATACATAGGTTCTTTACTACGGTTATATATATATACGTTCGGAGTTTCAAAACATATAATTGGATAGTCCATGAATATAAATGTCTTTTCTTGGCTTTTATCCTTCTTCAAATTGAGAGAGAGAGAGGTAAACAAAATTTGGGTGTAAAGGAAAAATGTCCCAAAGTTACTTATCTTATTTTCGACGGGGTTCCACTGGAGAATTTTCTTCTTTCACGGGCTACTAGACTTTGTACTGTTTTTAATACTGGCTTGAAGGATTTGGGGTCCTTCGTGTCTCAGCTAATCTTTTGTCTTTAGCCCGGAGTAAAATGGCTATGGTCCGTCTGCCACGGGCCTTGCTCAAAAACTCCCTTTTTACTCCTTTACTTCCGCTGAGGGGAAGGGAACCCCCACTTCCGTTTGGGGTCCCCGCCAATCATTTGGCTTCTCTCTCTTTCCCCTTCCGATGTCCGGCGACCTGAGGTCACTTAGGTACGAACATCTGGTCTCCTGTGTGACCCACATTCCTTCCTAACGGTCACTTTTTGACTGCTTGATACTCTCATTCAATACGGGAGGATAGTATCAGTCCTACCTCTTCGTCTCCGTGAGCCATCACGTGACAATTCCATAACATATCAATCCATCTTTACCAGTGTTAATCTTCTTTTCCTGTCTAATCAAAACTTTAATTTTAAAGATTCCAAAATATTAGTTCATATACATAAAAAAAACACACCAGAAAACTGTTAAATCTAACATCATTTCAAATCACAATACTATCAAAGAGACCAGGTTTTTTTCAATATATTTCCCTATATGGTAAAATTGGTGCTGAAGAGTTACAAAATCTCTTATCTAAAATAATTTGGTTTCATGATAGATAGATAGATAGATAGATAGATGGACAAATTAAACAGAAATAGAAGGTTAACACTGATGAAGATGGACAGATATATCATGGAATGTTTATTAATAGATAACCATGAACTACATGATATAAATATTAACATAGATAGATAGGCTGAGGTGATATGGATTTTGTTTTTAAATGAATTTTTGAACAGTAATTACATCACAACAAATTTGAAACAGAAAGCAACCAATGGAATAGAATATTTTGAAACTTTCTCATCTTTTTTTTTATTTCATTTAATAATTCACATGCTTTGATGAAAACCTAAAAATCAAAATATTGTCAAATGATTCAAAAAATACAATCATCCTCTGAAGACTTTGTGTTTTTTATTTCTATTCATTTTCATATTGTCGGATTTATTTCCAATTTTCCTATATATATATATATATATATATATATATGTGTGTGTGTGTGTGCTTATGTGAATATATATATATATATATATATATATATATATATATATATATATATATATATATATTCACATAACCACAAATTCTGGTTTATATTCAATGTATTGACATGTCATCTCGTTAGTTCAAATTTTATATTACTGAAGTAACCCTTAATTGCTGGAAAAGATTATAGAAAAATATTGTATCTTGATCTGGTATACCCAGAATATGATGGAAAGTTTGATGGTATTGTAAGATACTGGTGGGGTGCTCTGGGTTAGTAGTAGAGATGCTTTGGCCTGAAAACTGTGCCTGCCCCCAGAGCAATCATATAATGAAGTCTTTGTTGGCTTGACATTTATTTTTTTGCACCAGCATGAGTGTGTGTGTCCACACACACACACACACACACACACATACACACACACACACACACATATATACCTGTAATATCAATAAAAGAAAACTCAGTGGACAGTTACTATTCCATCATAAATATATTTCAACAAGTCACAGATTCAACTCCCCTCATCAAATGGGTTTTTACAAAATGCAAAGAAATACAAAAACATTGTTATCTAGAGGAACCCCCACCACCACCACAAAAATAAACAAACTATAATCAAATAAAATATGAAATAATAAACCCCCCAAAACATCACCTATAGCAGCAGATGGAATTTCAAGGTGAACCTGGTTAAACTTAATAGCCTTTCCTATACCTTAGATTTAATCTCAGCATCATACTTCAATTTGTCTCATATTTTGTTCTTATTTTCAATATGCTTTCTAATAACTTTATTTCATATTTGACCTTTTACCTTTTATGAATCATTTTATCAGTTCATTTGTTTATACTTTATTTCATGAATTACCATGGTTCTAGATTATTCTTCACTTCTAAGAGCTTACTTAAGGTGTTACTTACCCTTTCTTCACTAGTTACCTTTCATCTCTTTTTAAGTTATTTATTGTTATTAGAATATTTATATAACTTTAACATAACCATGGGCTCATACAACTTAGCACAAATACCTGATCTAATAGGGTTATATATATATATATGTATATATTTGTTTTTTTGCCGTAACCAAATGCACTACAATTATAAATCAGACGAAAAAATATTAAAACACTGATTTATAGAAACATACTACCCTCTGATCCTAATTAAAAGATTAAACTTATTATATATTATAATAAATTTAAAACCTCCAACATGGTCATTAGAAATAATTCCTCTCCCTCGATTGGGGTTTTGCAAAAAAACCAATGTTATATATAAATTTAAATGTCCTTTAGAAGATAATATCTCTGATGATAATAATAATATATATGTTGGTTTAACCTCAACTACCCTATCGAGAAGACTTACAATGCATCTTTCTGATACAAGTTCCATAGCTCAGCATTTAAAAAAACATTCATGCCTAACAACAGAAATACGAAAAATTCTTACTGACAACACAACAATATTAGATCATCAAAATAACCAGCAAAATCTACAGATTCTCGAGGCACTACATATTAGGAACATACAACCCAAACTTAATAGAATTAATTTTGAAACCAGTGCTAATAGAAATAAATTTGAAAAGTAAATGCCACACAATATAAGAGTACAGACGCTCTTCTTACAAAGGAAGAATGTACATACAAAAGTTACATCACTTTTGTAATACATCCTCTCCTGATGATGGCCTAAAGTTGGGCAGAAAGTACTTGTGAATTAATCATGGAAGGTTTATCAACCAATTCCCACCGAATATCATAAGATCAATACGGCAATTCAAAACAATTAACAAAAAAATATATAGACAATAAATGTCTATTATGTTCAATGAAGAAATGCTGCCAATATGTATATATGTATATATTTCTATAAGAAAAACAAAAACCGGTCACCTTAGGATTGTAAATTTATTTCCATCCTGTTATGTTTATTGATAAGAATCAATAACACCAAAAATAACAGAACTTCTTCAGATCTAATGGATAAAATATTAGAATAGACACAGGAGGAAAGGGTGGGAGGAGGCAGAAGAGGGGTGAAGAGTTTCCCATTTCGCCCTCTTCCGTTTTTTTTTTATTACTGGTTGGAATCACAATAATGTAACTGGACTTATATTCAAAACTCACTCTCTACAGTAAATTAAATTTTCTAATTTTTAAATTCTAAATACATTTCAACATAAAACTCCAGATTTAATAATATTTTAGGGAAGTACAACATTTCTTTATAACCTTACATAAAGACTACAGTAATACTTATCTCAAATTAAATTCAAAATTTAAAATTAAAATTTAAAATTCAAAATTTATATTCATGCCTATTAATTCAGTTACCCTACCATTGAAACGTACACACATATCACATGGTATCTTCCCATTTTTTATTTATTCATTACACCTTAAATCTCAAATATATCCTATAGTTTGGTTAATTAAACTTTATCTATGATATTTGTCTATAGTTTAAATCTATTCCTATGTCTCCATCTAGCTATTAATTCACATCGCTGATATAATAATTTTTCAGGGTCTGGGTATATCATTATTTGTATTTTTTCTTCTAGGCATAGATTACATCTACTATCAAAGGATTTTGGAGTATTCAACTTTTTCAATAGGTCCATTGAATCTCAGGGGTCAAACCTTTATTTTTCAAACTCTGAAATTGTTTAGATAGGGCTGTTTTATTTTTCAGATGTTCATGGGAGAAAGAAAAAATATGATTATAGTATCTGAACTTCCATTTCATCAAAGAAATCCCTATATAAGTTTTTCTATCCTCAACATTTTCTTTTGGGTAAATGATTCCTTGGTATACTACATTATCTAAATTATATAATCAATTCATTGGACAATTCATTCGAGTTTTACAATTACATTCGTTTTGTTTACTATTATTATTATTATTATTATTATTATTATTATTATTATATTGTTTACTCCTTTAGAGTTTTTCACATCAGTGTTAGCTGATGGTTTTTCACAGGAGTTTGAGTGACAGCAAGTCTCCTTAAGTCTCCAGGACTCTTCTCAGTATTCTGGCCGTTCTTAGCAGTGCAGTCGTTTGGATAGTTTCTACCCGTCCGCCAACTTCCAAGTCTTCCAGGCCTTTTAATAATCCTTTTGTTACTGTGCCTAACGCACCAATCACAATTGGCACAATCGTTACTTTCATCTTCCACAGCTTTTTCAGTTCTCTAGCAAGGTCGAGATACTTATCCTTCTTTTCACTTTCCTTCAGAATTATTCTGTGGTCCGCCGGGACAGCAAAGTCGACAATTTTGCAGATTCTCTTTTTTTTTTTGTTGATTATTATGAGGTCTGGTCTTCTGGCCGGGATTAGGGAGATCTGTTTGTATGTTAAAGTCCCATAGGAGTTTATGCGAGTCATTTTCTAGGACAGGTGCCGGGTTGTGCATATACCATTCGTTTGTATGGTCGAATTGAAATTTCCCAGTGGATCACCCAGTCGTGTCTCTCCTTCTGTGCTAATTTTCTGCATTCGCTTATTATGTGATTGATCGCTTCTTCTCTGTCACCGCATAGCCAACATTTACTGTTTAGTTGCGTCTCATCTATTCTTGCTTTGATATGATTGGTTCTTATGGCATTGTCCTGTGCTGCTATTAGGAGGGATTTCGTTTCTCTCTTAAGGTTTCCTTTTCTTAGCCAGGTCCAGGTTTTCTGGTGTGAGATGTTGTTTATTAGACATTTAAAGCGGCCATGGAGTTGTTTTCGTTCCCATTTTTGTTTCCTAGTTGTCATTCTTTCGTATATCGTGTTATCCGTAACGTTTTTGATGGTTGTAATTAGTCCTCGTTCGTGTTCTTCTATCTAGTCTTCGAGCCGTTGTATCAATGCGTCAACGGTGTCTTCGATGCTGGCAAGTCCTCTTCCTCCCTCTTTTCTAGATACATATAGTCTGTCAACGTCATCTCTGGGGTGTAATACCTTATGCATGATCATTAGTTTTCTTGTTCTTTGGTCCATTTGTTTAAGTTCCTCTCGGGCCCACTTGAGAATGGGTCCCGAATATCTGACTAGTGGCACAGCCCAAGTATTTATTCCTTTGATGAGGTTTCTGCTTGAGAGTTTTGTCTCGAGTAGTTTTCACGTTCTCCTGAGATATTCTTTTCGGATCGTGTCTTTCATTTGCACTTGTTTGATGGTGTCAGCCTCCAAGATGCCCATGTATTTGTAGGTTTCATTTTCTTCGAGCGTTCTAATTCTGTCTTGATTTGGTAGTTCGATTCCGTCATTCATATGTCGTTTGCCACTTTTCATGACGAGCATGGCACATTTTCCTATGCCAAATTCCATCCCTATGTCCTTACTGTATATTCTAACTGCGTGTATGAGCGTTTCCAGTTCTTTTTCATTTTTTGCAAATAATTTAATGTCATCTATGTACATTAGGTGGTTGATCTTCTCTTGCGATCTGCTGAGTTTGTATCCGGCTGCGCATTTTCTGAGTATGTGGCTCAGTGGCATCATGGCTATTATGAATAGTAAGGGCGATAGCGCATCTCCTTGGAAAATGCCTCTTTGGATCTTTGTTTCAGCTATGCTTCTTCCTCCTGCTGTCAACTCCACTCTCCAGGTTTTCATGGTCTGTTCGATGAAGTTTATGATTTCATGTGATATTTTGTACATTTTGAGACAGTGTAGTATCCAACTTTGTGGGAGCATATCATATGCTTTTTGTAGTCAATCCAGGCCATAGCTAGATTTTTCCGCCTTGTCTTGCTCTCATTTAGGATGTGTTGATCTATGTAGAGTAATTCTGCTGTGCCTCTGGATCCTTTCTGTTCGTCAGGAAACAATCCGCGGCTTGTTAGCGAATAGTAGATCTTTTCCCATATTTGTGCTGTTAGTATTTTCCACATCATTGGTAGGCAGGTTATGGGTCTGTAATTGTTTGGTACAGTTCCTTTACTAGGGTCCTTTTGGATTAATGTAGTCTTTCCTTTGGTCATCCATTCAGGTACTTGCGCGTCTTGTAAGCATCTGTTCATTTCTAGTGCTAGTCTGTTGTGAATGGAGGTGAATTTCTTGAACCAGAAGCCATGTATTCCATCATGGCCAGGCACTTTCCAGTTTGATATTCTTTTTAGTGTTGTTTTGAGTAAGTCGACGTGTATTTCCATTTTGGGGTCTTCTTTAAGTCCGTCTAGTTCTCTTGTAATATTGTTTATCCATTCAGCATTTTCGTTATGTTTCTTTGGTTCCCATATTTTAGTCCAAAATCGCTCAGTTTCTTTTGCATCCGGTTTTTGGTATGTTTTCGTGTCACCCCCTCCCAATTGTTGATAGAATTTCCTTTCGTTGTTTGGGAAAATCCTGTTTTGTTTGTATTGTTTTACCCTTTGTCGATATCTCTTTAATCTTCCTTCTTTGGTCAGTACTTTCTGGTTTATTTCCTCAGTTGTACTGTTATTTTTCCCCATGTTGTCTGTTCCTTCTTTCCCCCGTTTATTTCAGCGCCTCTCTTTCTTATCATTCAGGCTTGTTTTCGTAGATTTTTTTATTTGCGTTTCCAGTCTAATTTCCCATCCCGGTTTTGCTGTTTCTTCGTGCTTTTTGAGGGGATCCCAATATTCTCACAAACTAATTTTGCTCCTGCATAGATTAATTCATTTAACTTAGTTATATTATTCGTTGGTATGTAAGGTAGTATGTGATTTATTTTATTCGTTTCTATCTTAAGTGTTTTCCATTCTATGTTTCTTAATGAAGGTAGAATAGTCTTTTCACTACACATGATTCTCTTTACATTTTCTAGATTTGCCTTTTGTTCTTGTGATAGTGTTTCTTCCTGGTTGTTTGGTAGTGTATCGTTGGGGAGTGTGGTGTTTTCATTTGCCGAGGTTTGCGGTTCGTTTTCGTTGGATTGTTTTTGTTTGACACCAGTTGGTGTGTCTGACACAGTGTTATAGTTTTGTTTCAGTGTTTTTTTTATGGATTTCTAGTAATTCTAGGTCAGAAAACCAACCCTTCTTCATTATTGTCCTAACTTGATCCTTTGGCTAATTGTCTGAAATGTCGAACATTCTTGCCAGATCTCTATCATTCTTTTCCTGTACCCTCCTGAAGGGTTGCTCCTGAAATAGCATTCTAGCGCAAGTTGGTTCTCTTCTCTAGTCCATGTTCTGCGTTTAGGTCTCTGTTCGTTGTGGTTTATTACGTCGTCGTTTATGTATCTGAAAAAAGAGCAGCCAACATTCGTAGGATGACGATCGGATCTCCCATGTTGGCTATCAGGAGAGCACCTGCCAATCATGACACCCAGGCTTGTTGCCTGGGTACCACGTTGTGTAATATTGTGATTTGACATTTTTATCATGGGTGGTATAATGTGGCTATACCAGGCCCAGGGGTTGTTTATGATCTGCGCTCCTAACACAGATGTGATCACGAACAATCACCGACTGTTCATGAACAGCGGGTCACAAAAAAAAAAAAAAACAATTCTGGAAGTAAATCTGAACCTAAGTTTTAATTTGGTTAAAGTCCGTTGATCTACTTTTGTTTTTCCGCCTAGAAACAAGAGATGACGGCCTGAACGACTTTTCCCAAGTTAATGGAAATATCAAATTCTTATACATTTAAATGTGGTGGAGATAATTCTTCAGATGAGATTTCTGAAGTTTTTAGGGAAAAATACGGGGCTACAACGCCTATCGATTGGAGAAGTCGTCAATATGGAGGGTGACGAAGTAAATTTGAACAATTCTTCAGTTAGCTCGAGATAATTCAAGCTGGTAAAAACATTTAGTTGATTAGAACATTCAGGATTCTTCATTTAAAATATAACAAAAATTCACCAGCAGATTTTACAAGTCATAGAAAATCCAGTGTTTCGGTTCTGAAATTCCTTAATTATCTCTTTTTTTTTATGATTATTGATTATTTGAAAAATATTTTTCGTGCAGGAGTAACTAATTTTTAACGTTTTTCTATCAAATATTTTATGCAGTATATTATCATGTTTAAAGTGCTTATTTATCAGTTTCAAAAAATATTTACCTACATTTATACTCACTAGTCTACAAAAAGGGGGTTAAACTATATAATTTTTCTTTTTCTATTTTTTTTTACTGTACTTCTTATTTTCTTTATTAATATCATTAGGTATATTTTCTTCTTGGTAGGTAAACTTGGTGTTATTGATTCATATCAAAACCCATTACAGGATGGAAATTGTAATATATTGTTGTTGTGGGTGTTAATATTGCTTAGTAGACCTAAGTAGGTTTAAGGACAACATAAGGCATCTTTATTCTAAATACGCAGAGTATTTATTCCTACACCAAGGGGTTGTAATCTTGCGTGTAGAGAAATAGACTGTGTTATTACTACAGAAATAAATTTATAATCCTAATGTGACCAGTTTTTGTTTTTCTTAAAGGAATTATTGCTCTGTGAAATCAGTTACATTGAGCTCTTTACCAGGAAAATTTAAATGTTCATAGTTGAATGATTTTTTTTTTGTCCTGACAGAATTATTCCCAACTCCGGTTTAACTGGACTGAATAATATATATAAACAAAACAACAAAAAAAAAACGAAATGACGAAATACCTAGTTTCCCTCCTCTCAAACAGTAGACTGTTTCCAAACTATGTTTAAATTCATTAGTAAATAAACGATAAAGCAGAACAGAAAAGATGAAAACTCGCTTGTGCCAGCAGAAAATAGCTTCAATATTGGTTAGTATGTCTTTAAGTCCTACTAATCTAAAATGCTGAAAATTTTACAAAATTATACGCTGTTTTATTCTTTGTAAAATATTGCTTAAGCTGTGTTTTAAATGTAAAGATACCCTTACTATAAACCCAAATTGAATATATGACTCTGTCCAAATTGTCAGTGAACACGGCAAAAAGTTTTTGAATCTTTTCTAAAAGTTTAAAATTCTTAAAGCCCCCTCCCCAACAGTAGTTTAGAAGAAAAACTAAAAAGCCTAAAACTCCCAATGCCACCACACCAAAACAAAACAAAAAAAAATATAATGACGAAATATCTAGATTTGTAAAAGTTATAAAATTCGTAAAGCCCCCCCCAATAGTAGTTTAGAAGAACAACTAAAAAGCCAAAGTAAAAGTCCCAATACCGCAAAAAAATAAAAAATAAAAATAGATAAATAAATAAATAAATAAAACACATTTCAGTATCAGTATCAGAAGACAGGTGAAAATATACCGAAAACTCTGACTAATGTAACTTAGTCCTGGATTTTAACTAAGTTAAAATTTAAGGGAAATTAAAGTACCCCCCTTTTTTTACGTACACATAGGAAGCAGCATGATGTACGTAAAGGTATTTGAATAAACCCATTGACGGCCAAACTCAATACCTAAACTGGTCCTGGACATGAGTTTTGCGACTTAACGCTCAGGATCGTTAGTTCGATCGGGGAACTACTGCTGCTCCTCTATAAGAGTGGCTTCTATAGAAGAGAATAAAAACAGCCATCGAAAGATAACCATGACCCACACTCAAACCACTTACATAAACCGCATCGCTCTTCGCGCGGGTAAAAAAGGTGGCGCGTCCTGCTGAGGTTGGAGCCCCAGTGTTCGAAAAATCAGCTACAGAGCTCAAACAACAAAAACTACTAAAATGCAAACAAACAATACAAATAGCAACATTTAACGTTAGAACCTTAAATAGAATAGGACAGCTACCAGAGCTAACAGCATTGGCCATAGAACATAAGATAGACATAATATACATACAAGAACACAGATACACGCACACCGAAGATATCAAATATCACGAAACTGGCAATGGATGGACGCTAGCCACTGTATCAGCATGGAAAAACTCTGTCAATGCCACAGTAGGAGGGGTAGGAATGCTTATAGGACCAAGAGCGTTAAAAACACTTAATAGCATTGAAAGAATACAACCTAGGATGTTGGCAGCTACGTTTAATGGCAACCCCAGAGCAACAATCATTTCCTACTACAGCCCTACCAATGTTAGTGAAGAAACTGAACTAGTTGCCTTCTACGATGAGCTATCCTCATTAGTGCGTAGCATTCCGAAACACAACCTGTTAGTCATTGGTGGAGACATGAATGCCCAAATAGGGAAAAATGGAAACAATAAATACAGCCTACAAAACACGTCAAATAGGAATGGACAACATCTAACAGATTTCATGATAGAAAATAGATTTACATGCCTCAATACAAACTACCAAAAAAGGGAGGGCAAATTATGGACCAAATTATGGAACAATAATAAAGTACAGATAGACTACGTCCTTACAAACAAGAAATGGAAAAATAGTGCAATTAATTGCGAGGTATACTCTTCTTTCGAGGGTGTGTCCTCTGATCACCGAATAATCACGGCAAAAATACGACTAAGCCTACGAAAAAACGTCACACGAACAGCGACCACCAAACACTATGACTGGGCCCTTCTCAAGAACAGAGATACTAAAGATAAATATGTAGTAGAATTAAGAAACAGATTCGAGGCACAACAAGAGAAGACGGAAAAACGTACCCCAAATGACGAATATGAGAATTTCGTCAATGCGCACCTCGAGGCGGCAGCAAAGTGTATTCCAACAAAACCCAAAACTAAATACGGAGTCCCATGGGAAACGTTAGCGGTGAGATAAAAACGTGCATTCGTGAAACAGCCTCCAAAAACTATCGAAAAAAACCAACAAACACAAATGCCCGAAAACTAAAAACGGCACAATATCAATTAGCAGGCATATATATAAAGGAACAGACAGAATGCATACAAAATCAGATAGATAAGATTAAAGACTCAGGGGAAGATAGGCAATCTAGTATAGCCTGGCAAACAATAAACGAAGTGAGTAGAAGGAAGAGCACAGTCAAAGTAAAACTGAAAGCCGCAAATCAACAGGAAAGAATAAAACTGAGGAAACATTTCGAAAACCTACTAGGAAACCCACCGAAAGTAACGCATGAACCAATCACCAGAATAATTAGTAAGCAATTGGACATTAAACTAGGAACGTTCACTCAAGAAGAACTCGACTCGGTTCTCAGAAAAATTAAAAATAGGAAAGCTGCAGGGCTGGACGAGATTCTCCCGGAAGTATGGAAGACCAGACAATTCGACGACATACTGCTCCGACCCTGCAACGCGGTCTATAACCAAAATCCAATAGACAGATGGATGAAGGGATGTATCCTTCCCTTCCCTAAAAAGGGCGACCTCGGATTAGCCAAGAACTACAGAGGCATAACACTTACATCCATAGGAGCCAAAATCTACAATGCCCAGCTATGAAACCGCATAGAACTCAAAATCGACAACATCCTTAGGAAAAACCAAAATGGCTTCCGAAGAAATAGATCCACGACCTCACAAATATTGACCATCCGTAGAATCCTTGAAGGTGTACGGACAAAAAACATACAAGCGACATTACTATTTGTCGACTTTACCAAGGCCTTCGATTCCATTCACAGAGGAAAGATGGAACAAATCCTACTAGCATACGGCCTACCAAAAGAAACCGTAGCAGCAATAACGATTCTCTATAGAAATACCAAAGTGAAAGTACTTTCACCAGATGGAGACACAGAATACTTCGACATTGTAGCAGGAGTACTACAAGGAGACTCGCTAACTCCATACCTTTTTATCATCTGTCTAGATTACGTGCTTAGAACATCGATTGATAAAATCAGAGAAAACGGCATCGAGCTGACAAAGAAAAGAAGCAGAAGGTACCCCGCAAAAACAATTACCGACGCCGACTACGCCGATGACATAGCTATACTGGCAAATACACCCAACCAAGCCGAAACACTACTGCATAGTATCGAGCAGCCGCAGATATAGGCCTCCGTGTCAATGTACACAAAACGGAATATATGCGCTATAATCAAACAGGCGACATCTCCACACTAGACGGAACCCCTCTGAAATTAGTTGACAAATTCGCCTACCAAAGAAGCAGCGTCTAATCAACGGCAAAGGACATCGACACGCGGCTAACAAAGGCATGGACAGCTATCAATAGGCTATCGATCATATGGAAATCAGACCTAAGGAATAAAATGAAACGCAGCTTCTTCCAGGCAGCTGTCGTATCGATACTGCTGTATGGATGGACGCTAACAAAACGGCTGGAGAAGAAGCTAGACGGCAATTACACAAGAATGCTGTGAGCAATATTGAACAAGTCCTGCAGGCAACACCCCACAAGACACCAACTATACGGCTACCTGCCTCCCATCACGAAAACTATCCAAGTTAGATGAACCAGACATGCAAGACACTGCTGGAGAAGCAGGGACGAGCTCATAAGAGATGTACTCCTATGGACCCCTACATATGGCCGGGCAAAAGCAGGACGACCAGCTCGAACAGACATACAGCAGCTATGTGAAGATACGGGATGTAACCCTGAAGACCTTCCAGAGGCGATGAACGATAGGGAAAAGTGGCGAGAGAGGGTCAGGGATATCCGTGCTAATGGCAAGACAAGATGATGATGATATATATATATATATATATATATATATATATATATATATATATTAGCCATGTTAGGTGTTAGGTAGGAATATAGATTTAAAGCAGATAGGATTATAAAGTTTTGATGGCCTCATATTCAAGCCTGACAGTAAAGGCTCCAAAACATTGAAAATATATAAGAAAATCATGAGGTTATTCAAGCTACTAGGATTAAAAATTAAAATAACTTTTAACTTGAAAATAGTGAATTTCCAAGATGTAACATTTAATTTAGAGAATAACTCATTCAAACCATTTAGCAAGAACACTTACCCTCCTACCTACATCAATGACAACTCCAACCAACCCAGATCAATAATATCAAATACCAAATGCAGGTAATTCAAGGATAAATATGCTATTGTCCAAGAAAAAAATACTTGAAGAAAGTGAGAGAACATATAGTAAAGCCCTGGAAAATAGTGAATTTCAGCATAAACTAAAATACAGGGACCTAAGGATAACTAAAACAACTGAATGAGGCAGCAAAATTAATAAAAACAGCAGTAATAAAAATTGCAGTAATAGAATGGTAGATGGAAACAATAAAACAAATAGAAAATGTATGAACAGAAAAAGAAAGGTAATATGGTTTAACTCCCCTTTCTGTAAACTTTCAACAATTAATATTGGAAGGTACTTTCATAGGGACAACACCCTAAGCAAAGTTTTCAATAGAAATACTGTAAAAGCTAGTTACTATTGCCCTAATAATATTTCTAAAATTATATATAACCATAATAGGAAACTATTGGATAAATCCCTTATGGAAAATAAGAGGACATATATATGATTTTGTAATTGTTAAAAAAATGCCCCATGGGTGGAAGGTGGTATACCAAGCAAACATTTTCCCCATGGAAAGTAGAAATGATGAGAAAGTCTACATAGAAATAGCCGCTGGGAACTGGAAACAGAGAATATATAATATAGACATTCCTTTACTAATCTCCTACTTAGGAATCAAACAGCCCTGTCAAAGCATTTTTGGAGTCTAAAAAAAGTGGGCTAACCCCACAAATAAAGAGGAAACTTATTAAAAAATCTTTCACAGCAAATAGTTTCAATAGTAAATGTAACTTATGCATAGAGGAAAAAATTAGCATTGTAAAGACACTAGACAGCTATTAAATAAATGAAACAAACTATTATTCTAAGCCCAACATAAAAATAGCTTTAAATTAATATGATATTGGTTATGAAAAGAAATGAGCTTAATAGGAAAATGAAGACCATGATTTATGAATTGGGTGAATATTAGTGTGAACACCTAATTTTAGAATTTTAAGTGAAAAAATTAGTAAGAATAAAGTAACAATATAACAACATAGTAACATTAATAGTAATGATAATAATAAATATGAAAATTAATTGGCTAAAAAGTATGGCAGCTCTTTATAACAAAAAAACCTTGAATTGTCAATTATAATGAGAATAATAATGGGATCTGATAGTAATCAGGGACAAATATCATAATATTATAATAACACTTTGAAGTCCCATCTGCTGCTATGTTTTAGGTTTTTTATTATTTTATTACTTTTTTATTTGATTATAGGTATTTTGTTGTTGTTTTTTTCCTCTAGATAACAATGTTTTTGTATTTCTTTGCATTTTGTAAGAAGCCATCTGATGAGGTGAGTTGAATCTGTGACTTGTCGAAATAAATTTACAATGGAATAGTGACTGTCCATTGAATTTTCTTTCATTAATATTACAAATATATTTGCTCTGTATGAGAGTTTTTTAAATATATATTCTGATATATTTATATATTAACAGCCATATATCAAGCACTCCAGTAAAATTATATAAAAAACTCCTCATATATTCTATATCTGAATATGGCCCAGTTGCCTGGGGCTGCAGAATACACTGACTGCATCTTTGCAGAAAGGTAAGACCCCCCTCAACAAGTATCCTGTATATGACATTAAACAATCAGATGGGGAGGTTCCAGTAATCTTGGAGCTTTGAGGAATGTGGAGTACCCCTTCACTGCCATTGCTCATAGGTCCACCTTGGCCTGGAGTGATAGCACATGATAGGGTCCTATCTATGGATCAAATAGAACGAAACTGAGTGCTTATGCTAAACTGAACTGTTTGAAATAGAACTGTTTTGATATTTAAACTGCATACTTATTCTAAACTGAATTGATTGAAAATGGAACTGTTTTTATGTATAAAAATGGATTTGGCATCAAATAATCTACAATGGTTGATATGCTATAAAACCATACCTGAATAATTTCAAACACATTGTCTCTGGACATTAACTTTGTATATATATATATATATATATATATATATATATATATGCACATACATACTCTCAAACACAGAAACAGGGAGGTGCCCATGGTGTAATAATTATCGTCGTAGGAAATGGACACAGCAACATGTCCAGGATTTGAACTCATGTTGCTGTGAAATGCATTTCACAAAGCACTAATACTTTTGGGAAAGGTATGAATCCTCTTATTCTCTCTCCAACTATGGGTATATAGCAGGGTAGACTGGGTTCTTCAGTCTTTGGTTAGGCAGCCAGTCTAGGGGAAGGAAACCTTTGAATCAGAACCTGTTAAACTCTGCTTTAATATTGCCCCTGTGTCACATTCTGGCCAAGTGGAGGGGTTGGTAACTACATATACAGAAACAGGGAGAGATACTTTGCAAAAATTTAATGTTATTGTCTATAAAATTTTAAATGAAAAAAATTGAAATTAGAAAATTGAAATTAGAAAATGAATCATTTGGTCATTTAAGTTTCTGATTTTAGCCTTGTAAAAATTAATTCTTCAAATATATAAATGCAATAAGTTTAACAATTATATTTCTCCAATTAGGTTATAAAGCAGTAATAAATAACTGCCATAAAAAAGGACAAAGGATAGATTTCATTTTCATCAAAAATTATATGATTTAAATATGGAAATGAATATTTATTGAGCCTATCAGAAAATGTTTGATGAAAATGAATAAATGTTTTGCATTTTATGAAAACTTCTATAGTTTTTGGAGGACAGAACAAAAAAGAAAAAATAGTGGTGAATAAGGCATATAATCAAGCTGCAATATATGTGTTTATTGTTTCTCAATGTTGCTTAGTAAAAATATCTATATGCTATAATATATATCTTTATTTTTATTTTCTTCTTATTTTCGCTGTGATCATCATTAATAATATTGAGGATAAAGATGATTGCATTTTTTTTATTATCTATTTTGATAATATGCTTAATTGATTTAATTCAATTATTTTATCAATTTATTTATCTTTTTTTTATAATATAAATTCAGTAGTCTTTTTTAACTTTATTTTTCACTGTTTTATTTTCTTATCTTTTCACAGAATTATCTTGCCACATTTTCTTTTTTTTTCTTTTTTCAGGTGACAATGGGATGTCCATTGCTTTTGCTGGAAGTTATTTTTTTTTTATTGATAAAAATGGAAATGTTCAGCCTATTCGTCACAGAATACGTTCAATGTTTCAACAAGGCCCTTCTTATGTTCATGCTGCAGCTTATGATCCCCAAACTAAGGCTACATTTTTGTTTAGAGGTAAGTATAATTATAAGTATGTAATGAATAATTATATCTGACAATATGGTTAAGAAATTTGACAGAAAAATGAAAATTGAGTTGTTGAAATTAATAATTTAGATATATGTAGGTCATTCAATAAATAAGGTGAATTTTGCCCAGAGGAATTGGGAAGTAGGAAGCGCTGTTTACAATTCCACCTTTTTCTAGGAAATCAATAGAGATTAATCCTTTCTTGTCTCAGAATATTATCAGCATGACTTTTTACTGACTTTTGTACCTGTAACTTTTTCTTTACCAAAGAGTTAGTGTGTTATGAATTGTCTTTTTGATTAAGGCTTTTAGTCACAAAGTATTGTTTAATCAATTTTTAGTCAGAAACCATGTTTAATCACTTTGTAAAGATTTCTTTGATTAAGATATGCTTCTTTGTACATGTCACACATTGTTCTATAGATTTCATATGGCTTGCATTTCTCACTCACCAAAACTTTGATGATAGACCTCTGTTGAAGCCTGAAGCACTCAGTTTGATTTTCCACCATTTTGAATAGAATCAAAACAAATATTTTTTGGAGATTAAAATAATTTTTGCAATTAACTAATTTCTAACAATGCAGAATTTACACTTAAGGAAAAAAATTCTGATAGCAAGCTTTAGTCAAACCAAGTTTAGAGAATATTATTAAGCCTTGATGTCCTAAGGTGAAGTCATGTATGTATAACATGAGGGCAAATTGTAGTCTGCCCTCTCATTACATTAAGAAGAAAAAAAGTAAAGGAATGAGGACGAGAATATTTATGAGTTTCAAGAAATTTAATGACAGCCAGAAAGATAACCCCTTGTGCTGTAAGACACAGGAAGAAGAAAACGGTTGTAAATGATAGAGCTGGTATTAAGACGCTGTCATCATGCAGGAGTCCAAGCAGGAGTTGAATGCTGTCATCTGGACAGGGATTAAAATGCTGAAGTTAGAAGCAGGAGTTGAAATGCTGTTGTCAGGACAGGGATTAAGATGCTGAAGTTAAAAGCAGGAGTTGAAATGTTGTCATCAGGACAGGAATTAAAATGCGGAAGTTAAAAGTCAGAGCTGAAAATATCCAATTTGTTTCTCCGAGGATCTGTTGGTTTAGAAGGAAAGATGAATGAGGAAAAAATGATTTCCCAGACACCAATGGTCCATAAATTGAATGTGGTCTCTTCATGGTACTTAGCGGACTGCTTGAAATATGTGAGAGAGAGTCAGTGAAGAAGAGTCAGTGAAGAAGAATGAATGTAGTCTCTCATATTGGCTGGTCTTTCCTGCTGCTAGGAAGCAAAGAGAGAGAATGTGTGCTCTGTCATGTTGACTGGTCTTGTCCTACTCAAAAGGCCTGCGTGGAAGAGAGTGAAAGAATGTTACCTCGCCTTTTTATGGTTGCCCAGGGAAGTGACCTGGGCAGAATGGCATGAAATATTCTCATTGGTTGAAAATATGAGTTTGGGTCAAAACAGTCAAAATATTCCTGCGCCAGACAATGATTTGAAATTCTTTCTGCTACATATGTGTTGGAGAGAATAGCAATTCAGTGTCATCAATGCATTGAGTCATCAGTAGTTGACATATACATGAAAGGATTTGGGGCTTAGAGACCTGATAGAGTGGTGAAGCTTATAGGCTTTCAGAAGGTTTATTAATTCTGTCTGACAATTTGCTGGAATTCTCTCCTCACATACATATACAGAATGGCCTACAAAATATTGAAACATTTAAAAATTCATAACTTTCTTCTCTTTAACTCAATTTTTATATTGCTTTTTAGATATTGTAAGTAATTTGAGAAAATTAAAAACGTCAAATTACAATGTGAAGAAATTAATTAAAATAACAGACTTTTACTATTCTATTGAGTGGTTTATAATTTCAAGGAAAAAAAACTTCAGTGCTAAAATAATTTCAAGAAATTCAGAAGTCAAATAGCCTCCATGTTTGCCTTCTATGTCAATCCAACTTCTTTTTGTTGGGTTATTCAAAGGAGCATATATAAGTGAAAAAGAACAAGACATTGAAACAGATCAAGAATATGCACCAGAACCTTGAGAAAAGTTATGTAAAGTGCTTAAATTAGGATGCAATGTTGTATCCATGAAAATGGAGGCCATCTACAAGGTAATTTATTTTTTACTGATAGTGAATCAGTAAAAAAAAAATTTCCTTGGTTTGTTTGTTTGTTATTTAAAGGCATATCAACCTTCACAGGTTATTTAAGGCCAAATACATCATTTTAGAAGGACAGTAGTGGTACTAGTTAACCTGTAGCTGAAAGAATAACAAATTATTATTTAGTGCGGGAATGGCTTTGGCTGTTGAAGTTTAAAATTATACATTTTATCCAATGAGAATGACTGATGCCTCCCTGGGCACCATAAAAGCCAGTACTAACCATGCTCGCCCTCTCTTTTTACCTCTCCTCCTTGCTGGTAGCAAGGTGGGAGCTCTCTTTTCCTTTCCTCCTTGCTGGAAGCAAGGTAAGACCATCCGACACGAGAGATAACATTTTTCTCTCTGTTCTGGGATGATTTCTCCTTCCTAAACAAAATGGACCCCAAAGCATCTGGTTAAGTACTGAATGTCCACACAGCCATTTACAACTGTCCCTATACCTTCTTCAACTCAAGGCACCAGGAAAAACTTCCTCTCAAGCTGTCATTAAAAACTACTTGATTGAAAACCATCAATATCAATGCCTTCATTATTTATTTTCTTTCTTTTAATATAACAAGAGGCAGCAGAACTCTACATCAACTGTCATTTATGTTTAAATGGTAATATCATCTGCCCTCATGTTATAAATCCATTGATGGGAGGATAAGGGGGTTCATACTTTTCCCCAAGGGTATTTATCTGAAAGTGAATGTAATAGTATGATAGGAGTTCAAACTTGCATACTGCGATTCCATAGTCCCACTGTGCTATAGCCAGTACACCACGGGGACAAATTTCCTTGGATTCTATCTAATAACTCATGAGACCAAATGATAACAATTTTTCAAATGTCAGCCTCCTTGTATTTTTAGGGCAGTAAACATCGAGTGGTAGCATACACTGAAGGTTCTTATATAGTGTACATTGTGGTTTGAGGTCAGTATGACTGAAATGAGAGTATGTGTGTGGTATAAAGTGGGTAAGTTACAGTCTGTCTAGTATCAAGAGTTAGAGAGAGAGAGAGAGAAAGAGAGAGAGAGAGAGAGAGAGAGAGAGAGAGAATGACTTGGACACCAGGGCTTTTATACTTGTCATGTTGTCAATGGTCCCAGTACTATAGTGCCTCATAGAGCACTTACACATCGGTGTATGTATTAAGGGGAGGTAACACAACAGCCAGGATCTAGTCCTCATCAATATGCCACTCTACTAAACCAGGAAACATACAATAAACAGGATTCAATGGAGAAAGATAGCTACATTGTAACTCCAGCAGGTGCCATAATAAGTAATATTAATATAATTTTAAAAACTCTTTGCAGAATAGTTCTCAGTGATCCTTATAATTGATTCAATGGTAAATAATTGTATTTTGGTGCCAATTTTTGTGTACTGTTGAGGGATACTATCTTGATCCTGTATATATAAGAAAACTACTTTCATCAATAGAAAGATATTTTTGACAAGTTTGTTGTTTTCTACTGATTTTTCATCTTTAAACAAAATCATTCTACTAATTTTACTAAAAGAATTAATCTACTTTTGAAAAACCTTTTATTCATTTTTTTCCGATTTTAATTACTGAATTAAATGGAAGTTTTTCATTCTAAAAATTTTAAACAATTCAAACAAGCTTCAACTGAATAAGGATAATAGAAAAACCTTCCAGTAGGATAATATCCAAGCAATATATTAGAAAATAATCTTCCAGTGTTCAATATTAAAGAAAAATATGCTATGTTCATTAAAGTTGTTTTTGAGTTTATACCATTTATATCAAATTTTAAAGTGATCCTTTTTAAGGATTGGTTAAATGAAGTTAAATGAATTTAAATGAATAACTTTATATTCTGGCTTTGTACACTCATTTATTTGTTCCGGGAAACATTGAATATGACAATCCTGTAAACTTTTGTAAATAGTGTGTGATTGATAACAAACTAGGCAAGGATGACAAAGACAAGAGGGTGAGCTTAAAATGCCAGGCTTTCATTGGGGGAATCATGCATGAGAGGTTTGTATGTGTGTAGAATCACTACTTCTGTATAATGTCAGTGTAGTTTCAGCTGTGTTAAATGTCTGTGCAGTTGAAACATGTTTTGACTCAGCTGTCTAAAAGTTCTTGGCAATAGTGAATCTAGAAGATCAGGGTAGTTTTGTACTCTGTGCTGGTCATGGGTGTAGCTGCATGGTAAGGAATCTGGAGACAGTCAAAGAAGTGGACACGTAGGTTGAGGAGGCTGGATGATACATTTTAGGTTGATCTTCAGTATGGTAACCTTCATAAAAGCTGTGTATTTTTGACTTTCCATATTTTAGTTCTGATCAGAATTGTTTGAGAATGCTGTTATGATTAGTTGAATCCTGGCATCAACTGTGTTGAGTTTGTGGCTGTGATTGGTAGGATTCTGCATTTGCTGCTGGCTGGTAGGAGTGGCACTATTAAGGAGTGTGCTGTTATCAGTGGAAACAAGTTCATCTAACTCCCTCACCACTGGACACAAAGCCCACTGTTTATATTTATCCATGCCAAGGCTCATGTACTGCTGGTCAATGCTAAATGCAATGTGAATGATGCTAGCCTTTGCTAAGTCTCCCAACACAAAGCTAAGTGACCTTGCTGGTCATAGATTCACCAGACCCTGAGGTCCAGTGCAATGTGAATCTATGCATGTAATTTGCAACCTGGTATGTATGCCCAATGGCTGAGTTGCAGCTCCTGGCATGAAACCTGCAGCTGACTGATGTTTTGTGGTCAGTGACTGTCTTTATATAGAAAGGATGGGATGGTCTACCAGCAAAAATTCTGTGTTGTCAAAACAGGCAGTCTCTCTTTTAAATATGAGTAATAATGAAATAGATCTTTATACTAATAAAAGAGGCTTACAAATGCAGCCTGTTTTTCTACTAATTTAGTGACTATCCTCAAGATGATCTGCAAAATTAACTTATCTTAAAAATAGCCTCCATGTCAGTAATGGAAAATTCCACCAGCCAATGAAAGGATGACATTGTTGATACTATTGTTTGTCGTTCTGATAATGGGGAATAATTCTGTTAGCTGATGTCATGGATGACTCTGCATTTTTTCAATAAGAGGCCTGTGATACATCTATCCTCTTACCGATTATGGGAACCTATTTCATGGACTATGGTAAAAACCAAATTATCACTCAGTAAATAATAGTTTTGTATTTACTTTATAATATAATTAGCCATTATCTATCCCAATACTATTGTTGGTGAACTTTGTAATATTAATTTTGAATATAATTTCCGTGCATGCATGCTTAATTAATCTGTCATTCTAAAATACTGTAGTATTTTAACACATACATAATAGCAACAGTAACAGCCTGTAGATGTGAAAGACAAAAGGTTATTACCTCTCTTATCTGCCAAAGAATTCTGCTCAATGGCCTCTAGGTGGCATTGTCAAATCAGTATATAAGAAGGGTACATGAAAGTCAGTCTTTTCTTCCTTGAAGCATGCCTTAACCATAGACCAGATTCTATCCTCTGAGATAGGGGACATTTTTGTCCCTAACAATCTTTAAGTTACATAGAATAATACACTTCTTCAATATGTAAGTCTTTCCCCAAAACTTTGATTTTTCATACATATACATATGCTAAGGACTTCTTGACACACATAAAAGCATTTCTTCTCACATGCTGTTTATGCATTCACATTGTATCGCATGTTATTCTTGCATTCATTAAGTTTGCTTGGGTAATGAAATATACTGTTAATTCATCAAGAATTGTTCTTGCATTTATTCTATACAAGGAAACTATTAAACCACCATATCCTCTACATTGCATTTGTATTTCCTTTGCTTATGAATTGATCTTTGTGGACCCATTTTTTCTCAGTTATGAAATTTACTTGTCTGTGTGATATGTACCAGAAGTTCCTTGTTTTCTTTTTTGCCATTTCTTTTAGATAACAAAAGAAAGAGATAGTTAAAGAGAAAATAATTTTGTTTCTTTGTATTTATTGTAAATCTTTTAAATATAAGGTAACAACAACAACTGTATGCCAGACTAGGCAAAACTTAATAAATAACAAATACAAATATAACACAATATTTCCTATTTAATCGAGAACAGGAATAATGAAATATGTTTGGTTTAATGAATGTGATATCTTAGTTATAGGCAGGCCAATGATGAACAATATCCTCTCTTGGGCACATTATCAAATTTTATTTCTAAGAAAATTTTCAGAAAAAAAAATCTTTTTTCCTTACTTTTTTATGGATTATCCACCTGTCAATGACTCTATTGTGCTAACTTGATTAAGAACAGAAAGAGGAAATTGAGTTGTATGAGCAGAGGTAGTAATGTTAATAGCTCCTTTCAAAGTTGTAGACAAAATGACTCCTCTAATGAGTCAACATCCAATCTTTGACAAAAATATAGCTATTCAGTTACTGAAAAATCAGACTTTATTCGGTTTATTTACTTTGTGTTTTAAAAGTAGATTATCAATTTTTAAAAATCTAATTTTTATCAGATCATTCTGTATGGAAATATGTTGAAAAGAAACTCATTCCAGGCTTCCCAAAATATCTTGGGATTTTCCCACTTGCTGCAGTAATTGAAGATGGACAACTGATGCTTCTAACAGTAAGTATGAAATTGCATATATATTCTGATATAATTTTTTTTATAAATGACATTAAAAATTGATATATTGAGGTATATTAAACATTGAAATCAATTATTACATTATTATTGTGGAGCAGAAAGAATTTCAAACGATTATTTAGTGCGGGAATTGTTTTTGCCGTTGGAGTTTTGAAATGATACATTTCATCCAATGAGAATGACCAATGCTATTCTGCCCAGCACACCTCCCTGGGCACCATAAAAGGCAGTGCTAACCATGCTCGCTCTCTCTCTTTCCCCTTCCTCCTTGCAGGCAGCAAGGTAATACCAGCCGATACGAGAGAAAACATTTCTCTCTCTCACTCAGGATGACTCAAACCGCAGACAGGGACTTTTCATTTTGAGAGAGCACACTTCAACATTTGTTCCTCTGCATCCTTTAGAAGACCATTTCCTGGTCAATTATTTCTCCCTCCTAAACCAAATGGACCCCAAAGCATCTGGCTATGTACTAAATTCCCGCACAGCCATTTACAACTGACCCTCTACTCTCTTCAACTCACAGCACCAGGAAAAATTTCCTCTCAAGCTGTCATTAAACTACTAGATTGAAAATCATCAATATCTACGCCTTCATTATTTTTTTTTTCTTTTAATATAACAAGAGGCAACAGAACGATACAACGTCAACTGTCATGTATGTTTAAATGGTAATATCATTGGCCCTCATGTTATAATAGGATTATTATAGATAGATTTATGATTTTTTGTTCTAATAATACATAACACAATTTATAATATAATTGCTTCATAAGTTATGGAATTTTTGGTTGAAAGTAAAAGTTGATTTCCATAAAAAGATTTTGGGGCCTTGAGGTTTTTAGAATAAAAAAATACATATTGAAAGAGAGAAAAAAATGAGAACAGTTAGAATTTTCTTAATGATTTATCATAATTGCAAAATTAGCCGAAACCTATTCTTGTTTTTTTATTGAAGATTGGAACCAATGGTAAAGTTTATTTTTGAGTAACACTCTTACTCTTATAGATGAAAATTCTTGTTTCAGTCAAAATTATTTTACTTAATATTAATTCAAAAGTCAATCATGACAACTTGGTTGTGACTAAAGAATCTTTTTCTGCCAAACCAGTTTTTAAAAATCATTATTAGAGGATTTTTTAAAATGAACCTGAATCCAACCATGAAATATATCTAATTCATAACTTCATGCTCATTCTACATATTTGAAATCTTTCCTGGCTTTGGTTTCTTGGAGGCTTTCTTTTCAAAGGAGTAGAATTGAAAAAAAAAGAAGCAACCCACTCCTCTTGAACAATCACTATTAATATCTGACAAAATGACAGATGTTTTGCTTATTATTTAAATCTATCCTTGTGTATTGAGTATTGATATCTTCAATCTAATTCTTAATCTTTAAAATCTGACAAAGCATGTTAGCACAACTCAAAATAAAGCATTGGTGTGATTTGACTTTACACATAAGTCAGTTGATTTCTTATTAAAAAGCATTCTGTTTCTCCTAAAGCATATTCTCTAGTCATTTCAACAAAACTAGTTATTGCAGTTTTATAGTTGTTTTGTTTACAAGTGTACAGTAAACAATATCCTCACATGACAAGAACAAATAAAAGAAAATGCCCTCAGTTTGACAGTGGCAGTGGGCTTTGTGCCCAGTGGTGAGGGAGTTATTTCCACTGGTAACAGCACATCCATTTGACATCCTTTGATTAACAAACTGAAACTGAACCTGCCTACAATGTGAAATTTCAACAGCCTGCAAGAATTGTGCATTAATAAGGCATGCATATACAAACAATGTAATCTTCTAACTGAAGAATGTAAATCATATGATGAAATGAATCTAAATTGTGCCCACAGTATTCATTCTGAACAGGCCAAGAATTCAGTGGCCTGAAGGTAAGCAGGGAGTTATTTGGTTATAACTTAATCAGGAACTTTTATCATTACTTGCTAACCATCTCAAAGCAGCAGTGTTAAGTGCTCTCCAATAAAGGTGACTAAATGAGAGTGTGATGATCTCAAGAGAAAATAACTGTAAACTTCAATAGAAATAAGATGCTTCTTAATCAACATCATTGATGAAAAATTAGAGACACTAAATGTAACAATAAATGAATAATCTATGAAATAATTTGCACAAAATTATGATATAAGCATATTTGATTTAAAGGATGGATTTATTTTAATTTCATAAAATTTTCTGAGTAAATTTCTTTGTAAATTTTTGTATTAAAGCAAGAAAAAGGAAACTTATAAAAAGTGAAATTGTAAGGTAAATCCAATTTTTAAAATAAATTCTTTGTTGTTTGCACTATTCTGTTTACTTAATTTTTTTGTCATTATTTGAAAATGAAATCTTAATACAAGAGGGGTTTCTATTTTTCTTTATTTTTCTGTCAATTTCTACTGTGATAAAATCTTTCTTTTTAGTAAAAATATCATCCAGTGTTTGTTAATTTAATTTTAATGGTAAGAGTGAAATTTAAAAAATTCTAATACTTATTGATGATTATTAAGCAAGTTCTCTGAACATCAGAATAGATATTTATCAAAAAGGAAAAACTTCCAAATCAAACTGTAACAACTTTTGCCTGGTCACCAAATATCTTATAGAGCATTACTTTTCTCTTAATGGATACAGGATTTTTTTTTTGTTTTTGTAGTTGACTGCTGTTCCTATTTGATCTGAATGGCAACAGTACTCATTCAAATCAATCTTAATTTTCAAGAAGTTCATTCAAGGAATTATTTCCCATTCCATATTATCACTTTGTTAACATGAAGACAAGACTTTAGTACAATTATGGGAAGTTCATTTAACTTGATTGACAATTTCATTGTTGTAACATATCCACTTTTTATCACCCATCACAGTTTGTTTCAAAACAAAAATATCTTTCATGAAAGTAACAATTTAAACTAGTAAATTCATTTTAGGTTTTTCTCTTAACTCATAAAAGCAACAAACATAACCAGTTTGCTGCAAATTACTTTCAGTGATTTATCTGAATATTCTGATGATGTATGAAATTGACTATTTTCAGAAAATGTTTTAAAATCATTTTTTGTTGAATGTAATATTAGTTATGTAAAACAAATATCCATTACCAATAATTCACAATAGAAATATTTCATTTGATTTTTTCCAGACATCTTACATTTACCACTTAGACAAGAACACAATGCACTGGTTAGCATATCCTGTCAGCATTCGTTCAGAATATCCTGGGATACCATATTATTTTCGAGCAGCTGTTTCATATGGACATGGGTACATTTATTTTTTCCGATGGCGAAAGTAAGTAATATTCTCTTTCTATATCTACATTAAAGATTTTTACAATTTTTATTAACATTGTCTTTTACCACTTCATTTTGCAAAGATTATTTCTTATAAAAAAACTGTGATGAACTATGAGTAGAAAGACATTTTATTTATAAAGAATCTCACAGAAAATGTTTTGAACTTGCTTAAAAAAAATTTTTTTCTATATATTCTTAATAGTAACATTGGTAAATAACAAAAATTGAAGTAAATAACAGTTGATTATCTTAATTGTATTATTAATCTATTAAGAAAACAATAATGGACAGTTTCATTTAGTGGCGTACTGAGGCAAAGTGTGCCCCCTTTTTTTCAAGGAAAAATATAAATGAAATATCTTTAATGGGGTTGATTAGTTCATGAAAAACAACTAATTCAAAAATTAGCAGAACAAACGTTGTCATATTTTAACATTTTGAGATTTTGCAGAAGCAAAGTTACTTATAACTCGGTCAAAGTCTGTTTTCTCGACGGTTTCATGTTCAGTTGAAATGAGAGACAAATTGGATAAGCGATCTTGCAACATACTTGATCTCAAGCAAATTTTAATGACCTTTGGTTTTGAAAAAATTCTCTTTGCAGTTGCAACAGAAACTGTGAGCGTCAAAAACAGCCGTAGAGCAATCACAATATTTGGCACTGTTTCTTTAGCCGATGATTTGGTCATCATGGTCATGTCATATTCCCTTTTGCACGGTGCCGCTAAAAAATCAGGAAGTTGGAGAATATCCAAAGGCAGCCTAGAAACGTCTAAGTCAGCACTGTATTCGCTACCGAGAATTTTAAATTTTCGCTCCAACTCACCTTCATTATCTTCCAGGATTGCTTGCAGTGATAATCTAGTGATGACAGTTTGCAGATAAGACATGGAGTCAAATCGTGCTTCCAGTTCATTTGCAAGTCGATCATGACATTCGTCAAGATTTCTTTTTATTTCTTGCATAAGTGTTTGACATAAATCATCTCCCGTTTCCCCAAGTAGATTTCTCTTTCTTCTAATCCGCTTTTCAACTGGAATTTCCATTTCCTCGTACTTTGTTTTACTTTGACGGTTAATCAGACATTAACCTGTCCCCGTTTTGGTTTTAAAAATTTTGGTCGTATCCATGTGGGCTACACACATATCTAAACAAATACTAGGCTTTGGATGAGATTTATTTGTCTCAAAATTTCTTCCTAGTAAAACAGATGTGACATGAAGGAGAAGTTTTCAATTGAAAGCAAAATGATTTGTGCATTCTCTCTCTCGTTTGAAGCTTTCCTGAACCTGAGGTTAATGAATCGAGAGCCTGAATCACTCTTTGAAATCTGGGTTTCACTGCACGAATAACTTCCTAAAGTGCACTCCAACAGGTGGTTGCCAAACACTTCATCATGGCCTTTACATGCGAAGATAAAACTTCCCACCAGTAATTAGAAGAGGAGAAAATTGTATAGTGTCTCTCAAACACCCCGAAAAATGTAATGGCACTTGCATTCACCGCAGAAATTCAGACTATGATTAGATCATGGCACATATTTAGCTTTCCCATATATTTTTTGTAGAAGACGTTGAACACCACAATGAACCCCAGCCATACAAGCTGCATTGTCAAATCCTATGCCTCTAGTCGACCCAAAATCATTTTCTTGATATTATATGGCTGTATTCTCATGCTCAGTGATGAAATCAAGAAATGATTCCCTCACCTCCATTTCTTTGTCTTCAACAACAACAACATATCGACAAATGAAACTCATCTGATCAGTATGAGAAATGTCCGGCATGCTGTCAAGTAGGATCACAAAATAATTAGCTTTCCGAATTCGATCCGATATATTTTCCTTCATGTGATTTGCCAAGATATAAACGAATTCATTTTAGATTTTCGATGACAAGTACCGCCAGTTATCATTTACTTCTTTCAAGTAATGCTTTCCAAGAACACGATCAGACTTGCTCATTGGTTCAACAAGTTCTATAAAGTTATCTTTATTAGAAATATATACATCTTCTCGATGACCTCTAAACGGCAGGTTCTGTTTCGTCACGACATCAAATAACCGTCTTAAAACCTGTCTCCAAATCTATTTTTCTTTCATTGTTCTTGTAATTTAATGTGAAGGGTTTTAACTTTATTAAGAGTTATTTCCAACATCTTCCATTCCTTGAAAGCTCTTTGGTGGTCAGACGGATTTTCATGTTGAGGGATTTTTTAAGTAAATTTTCAGAACTCTTGAAATCCTAGATTTCTTACTGGATTTTATTTGCGTTGCTCTGTTTTCAGGAAGAGGCAATAGCAGAAACAATAAAGAGATTTATTTGTTTTTGAGTACAACAACCACGATCTCAAAACAGTCTTTTCATTCTCCATGGTTTTGTAAAATTAGTGTTGTAGCATTACCCTCGGACTATTTTCCCCTGGTTTCATCATTGTTATGAAACTTTTTAGGTCCCAATGTTACAAGATCAACAAGCAACTTTCCTAAGAAAATTCGTGGTCAAAATGCAATGTCTTTGTACAAAGCAATCTATGTGTTTGCCTGTTCTATTTCTTTATTTCGAGTAACTTCACCAGTTCCTTTTTCATATTCATACCCGTCCTTACTGCATGCACTGGAGCTCTCTTCATATCATCATTGTCACCTTCAATTTCTTTAACAACGTTCATTCCTACAGAAAATTCCTCTTCAACTTTTATTTCTCTATTTGTCTCCACAATATTTGTATTTTCTTCTTCTTGTTGTTCTGGTGTACATTCAGCATCCCCGTCTTCGTATTTTGCTTTAGCTACATATTTCTTGTGTAAGAAAACGTGTAAAGATGCAGCACATTTTCATTCCTCACGTTCTCTGGTAGCTTTCAACTTTTGGTAAGCTGCACCTCTCAGTTTTTGCTGTTTTTACTCATTGTAATCGATGAAAAATAGAAGAAAGAGACAAACAGGAAAAGAGCACACTCAACGGTAGAGGGAATTTTTATTTATTGCACTAAGATGCAATTTGGCACAAGACTGAAAAAAATGGTTGATAATTTGGCACAAGACTGTAATTTGGCACAAGACTGTAAAAAATGGTTGATAACTTTTTAACTATCCCAAACTTAGCTAAACATATTCATGACCCATTCGCATCTTATAATGGCATAGGGAACTATTGCTTAAAAATAGAAGAAATAGATAATTACAAGAGTTTAAATCATACGACCAATGATTGTTTAAATCTTTTCTAAAATTCAATTTTTAAAATTTACTATCCTTTTTTTCTTATACATTTTTCAAATCCCTTTTTTTTTCATTCTTATATTCAATATAATAATTTAAAATTTAATCCATAGTAATGGTCGTAATAAAAATTACTAAACATTAAAATTTTATAAGAAATGTTCCCCTCTGATCCTTGCATTAAACATTAACATATTCTCCAGGGAATTGATTGACTATTGATTTTTTAGACAAAGTAACTACCCTCTCATTATTTTGCCAGAGTATACGTTTTTTTTTTTACCTGACAGCGTTATGAAAAATGGTAATGAAACTAAACTAATCGGGACAGAAATATTTATCAACAATTCATTTATCGCCATCAGTTCAGCCGTTTATTTAAAAATAATCATGTTTTAAAATAAAGTTTTTAAAACAATAAACAATAAACATTAAAAGTGAATATTAAATAATTATACTTCTGACTAAACTTCGTTTTTGTTTTAAAAGGAACAAATCTTTAATCTTTAATTGATTTGTGTTTCCACTAATCTATATTAAAAAATAATTTGGATTGAAGAATATCTTTCTCCCGAGACGTGCTTGAGGACATTCTATTGTTGAGTTGGAGATTCTACTGTTGATCCTAAATGAATATTTTGAAATACTTTTAAAATGGTTCCGGAAGACTTTAGCGTATATTTGAAAATTTTACATCTAAATAATCTTAAATTCCCTTTTCATACCACAAACTTAAGACTCTTAGTTTGTAATACTAATATAAAAAGTTAATGTTGTAATATGCACTAGATTCGATTTTCCTAAAAAAGTTAAGTTTAAAAACCTCTCAAAAATTAAAAATCTAATGAAGAACGTTGTTATTTTCACAAATTAATCCTGAAATAGTGATTTTATGGAAAATCTATTGAAATCTCGGAAGAGTGTGGTGTTTAAAAATTGCAAGTTTAGTAAAAATTTTCGAAATGTAAACTTTAAATCGTCTGTTTCTGGTTCTACGAAAGTTTTTCTTTATTTAAAAACAACTCCAATCTTTTTCTACGAAAAGAACCAACTGAAAAGAAAAAAAAATCATTTTCAATAAGATTCAAAGATCTAAATTTGATCAGTCTGGGAGGAGATTCGACAGTTGAGTTAAATTTGGGATTGAGACTTTACATTTCATCAGTCTGAGGGGATTGATTCTTCAACTGATCCATTGTTTCATATTAACGTTTTCCAATAAAAAAAAGCAAATAATTTGTTATCTTCAAGATACGCACTCCCGAATTTATCAGCTTTTTTATGGAATACTGCCTTCATATTAGGAACTTTTTTCGGGAAAATGGACAAGTTTTTCATCTGAATTCTTCAATAAATTTCTTTTACAATCAATTAATTTGGGCATGTTACAACAAGTGTATGGTTGCAAAAAACGGACAAAACACAGAGTTGTAAATCAAACGATAACAAGACAAGTGAAAATCTAATAATTGTATTAACAACAAAAGAAACAAAAATATTCAAATAATAGTGTTGGTGAGTTTGAGAATGTGTCTGAAGTTGAGAAGTTAAAATGTTTGGTAGTTGTGTTGGTAGGAATGAATTGATTTTATGAATTTTGACGTATATTGTATGACAGTAAAATCGAGAAATAAAAACGTTCCAATGTTTGTGTTGGTAGGGATGAGTCACAGACACGGTCAACCTAAGTTTACGTCGACAAGGAAGGGGAATGCCGGCGTTGAAAAAGTGGAATGTAGGTGGGATGGTGATTCTTGGGTCACGGGCTTTCATTAAAGCCGTTGTAGGAAGGTTAAGATAGTATCGTGTGATGTTGAATATTGGCAGTTTTGCCTTCCTTCTGTCTGGATATTGAAAGAATCTCATCTTTTATAGTTCTCCTTTCCTCAAATCAGATCAAGTTTGGTCTTTATTTTTTATTGCAAAGGTTATAGATAGGTCGAAAAATTACTTTTAAATTTATTTTTTGCAATAAATTCCATCAACATTTCACCGTGCGCGGACTCTATGCGCAGAGACGCATTTTTATGATTTTGAAAAAAATCTCGGCTCCGGCAACATCCGGTGAGTGCTCTCCTGTCCTGTTGATTGGAATTGCCATTATTTTGTTTGTACGATATATCCGAAAAGATCTCTATCAGTCATATAACAGGCAATTTTCAACAAATATGTATCAATGAAAATCTTTTTAAATTATAAAATTTAACCCCCCACTTTTTTTGATAATGGATTGAAAACTTTTAAACAATGATTTGAAAACAAACATAATATCAGGATTTCCAGAAAAAAGCAGATGAAAAGAGCGGATGAGGCTGGTTCCTACTGCTACTATCCTTAAAGAATAAGCTGGAAATTTGAGGATTGCTTATCTTGAAGATAATCAAATAAGTAAACAGTTGTTTTTTCCCCATGGATCAATAGCTTAGACTTCTTTCATAACGTTATTGTAGTGATGTTGAAAATAAATAAATAAATAATGAGGAGGTCATTATTGTGCAGAAACAGACAAAATAGCCTCTTCCTAAATTAATTTTAAAAAATATGCTGTTTTGTTCTAAAAGTTTCTATCATTAAAAAAAAAAGGATTAAACTTACGTTTTGAAGTTAAAAGTTTTTTTTTTACTATCCAATGGTGTTATGTAGATGCTTTGAGTGTATATTATACTCTGTTCCAGGATTAGCACCACAGACTCACAAAAAATATCATAGGTAAAAATCATTGGGAAAATAAAACTGTAGAGAAGAGGAAAATCTCGTATTTTGTTTTGGCGCGCAATTTAATTCAACACTGAATTTCACCCAATCAGGATGACATATCCTATTCAGCCCGGACCTTCATTTCCGGCTAGCAAAACGGGTGAGCGGCCAAACACACTCTCTTCGGCTTGAGACGGCGACCAGAACAGATGTGTCTCTGGTCGTCCCTGCTTAGCGATGCTTTTTAGCTAAACAAGCCACCCAGTGTGGACATCTCACTGTGGCTTTAACCCTAGCAGCAGCAACATGGACACTCAACGAGGGAACCATCTAATTTATGGATTCTTTGCGTCTAATATATTTTAGACCAAGGAATCCCAGTTGAATATTAATTAGATACGTTCAGCATGCCTTCCACAAGCACCACAAAAATTTACTATGTCGATCCGAGCGCCACTTCGCTCTCGACACACTAGCCCCCATTTCACCTCTGGTCCACATTAATAGAGATAACGCCTACTCTCCCCAATTACCAGACACACAAAACTACACGGTGACCTTGAATACTTCCCTCACACGTCCAACGACACGCTGCCATCTCAACATCCCGCTAAGCTATCGTGTCTCCAAAACCAACAAGCCTAACCACCACGAGTCTTGCAGCACCAAGAACAAACCGCCTCAAAGCTGCAAATAAAAACTTTCGTTGTTGTGTGTTGTATAAAGAATAGTTTCGTAATTCATTTATGTGTGCCCAAAAACAATAGCGTAATTCCACAAAACCGCTATAAAACAATAAGACCCAAATATTTTTAAAACCCATGTGCATAAACATTTACTATCAAAATCATCTATAATCCTTGATTCAATAATTTTACTCTTAAATCTAATCAGTAATCTGTGATATGTAAAAAAAACATATAAGAAATTTCTTCTAATCAAATTACTAATTAAACATATTAATAATAATGCAAATATTTTCAAATTTCATGGAAAATAAGAGAAAAATATAAATTATAATATGACAAAACTTTTTAGAAATTTCGATATTCTATTTTATTTTTAATTTTAATTTTCCGCCCAAAACACCTCTGGTTTGGGAAGAAGCGCGACTAAAAAAACCCAAAGCAGTTTTATTTCTTCATAATATAATTTTTAAAATCTTAAGACTTCAGTCTGATTACATGCGAAGTATTTATCGCGCAAAGATCGTGCATTGGCGACGATTATACTCTCTCTAGAACCGTCACTTTTGTACCTAATTGGGGATCCAGACGATCCGGGAGTAGTATAGAAAAAATTTGTTGACCAGTTTTAGAAGAAGACGTGGGCTAACAAACTAGCATTAAGGAGGAGATTATATTCTCTTAAGTTGAAGGAAGGTGATTCTGTTCATAATCACATAAATTTGATGACAGAAACATTCGATGAGTTATCTGTTATCGGCGATTCCCTTAATGAGGAAGATAGAGTAGTACATCTCCTGTCTAGTGTTCCCGAATCTTATGATATGTTCGTGACAGCACTTGAAGCAAGTCAAGATGTACCTAAATGGGCTTTAGTCTGAGGACTGTTGATTTAAATGTGGCAGTGTCTGACGAAAAACAACAAAGATGTAGATTATTTGAGACACTGTATGTTCCCAAGTTATCTTACAACTTGCTTAGTGTGTCTAAGGCGACCAGATCAGGAAAATCGTTTACATTCACAGAGTCATGTTGTCATCTTCTGGATGAAAAACGGAATGTAGTAGCTACAGGTTCAAAAATTGGTAACATGTACTACTTGAACTGTATTGATGAACAGGTAACAACCTATGCAGCAACTATATGCTCGAGTGGGGACACAAAGGAAGAGATTTAGCATCAACGTTTTGGTCATCTTGGAATGAAGAATTTACAGAAGCTAGCACCAGATCAACTACTAAATGGACTTGACTATGATGTAACAAAGGACATAAAATTTTGTGAGCCATGTGTGGATGGAAAACATCACCGTTCTTCATTTCCAAAATTTGGCGGTAGGCTAGCCACAAAACTGCTCGAAATTGTGCACAGTGATGTTTGTGGAAGATTAGAGGCAAAATCACTCAGTGGAGCAGAATATTTTGTCACATTTATTGACGATAAATCAATATATGTATGGATATACATTCTTAAAAACAAAAGCGAAGTTTTTTAAAAATCCATGGTAGAGATATCCAGTGGTGAAAAAATCAAGACACTATGCTCTGATAATGGCGGTGAATACACTTCAAAAGAGTTTGAAGATTACTTTAAAAGGAATGGTATTCGCCATGAGTGCACTGTTCCTAAAACACCAGAGCAAAATGGAGTAGCTGAGAGAATGAATCGGACGTTGGTGGAAACTGTACGAGCAATGTTGTCAGATTCGAAGCTGCCAAAGAAATTTTGGGCAGAGGCCCTATCGACAGCTTCATATGTTCGAAACCGAAGCCCAACAACTGCCATAAAAGCAATGACACCATATGAAGTGTGAAAACGCTACAAACCAAATGTTAATCATTTACACATTTTTGGATGTAGTGCTTATGCTCATATACCAAAGGATGAAAGATCTAAAATGGATCCTAAAGCAAAGATATGGCATTGGTGTTAAAGGGTATAGACTCTTTGATACAGACACATCGAAAGTCTTCCATAGCAGAGATGTCAGATTTAATGAAACAGCATCCATAAGTGAACAGGGGACAGAAGAAGATGAAAATCAACCTTTAGTGGAGGTTGAATGTGAAAACATCAGCAGTGATGATGATGATGAGAATTCACGAGAGGCCACAGAATCCCGAAGATTACCAAGGATTTGAAAAGCTCCAGATCAGTATGGTGAATGGGTATACATTGCTCACAGGTTGGATGACCCATTAACAGTAAAAGAAGCATTTTCCAGTCTTGAGAAAAGAGAATGGATGAAAGCAACGGAAAAGTGAAACAAATTCACTAAATACTAATAAAGTATGGGATCTTGCTGAATTACCCTGTGGACGAAAAACTATTTGAAGTAAGTGGATGTTCAAAAGAAAATATGATAGTGGTGGAAACATGAAACGGCACAAAGGTCGACTCGTAGCTCAAGGTTTTCTTCAAAAACATGGAGTTGACTACGATGAGACCTTTTGTCCAGTTGTAAGATTCGAATCAGTTCGGACTGTTATAGCATTGGCAGCTAAACATGATCTTAAACTACACCAGTTGAACATAACCACTGCATTTTTGAATGGTGAGTTAAATGAAGACATCTATATGAAGCAGCCGGAAGGATTTGAAGTCAAAGGCCAAGAGCATCTTGTCTGTAAACTGAATCGAAGCCTATATGGTTTGAAACAGTCGCCAAGATGTTAGAATGAAGCCCTTAACAGTCAGCTGAAGAAGATGCATTTCAAACAGTTAGAAAATAATCCTTGTATCTAGACACTAACTTCAGGAGGAGAGGTCTTCATAGCAGCAGTTTATGTTTATGATATTATTCTGGCGAGCAAGTCTTCGACACGTATCCAAGAATTCATTAAAAGCATCTTAGAAAGTTTTCCCATCAAGGATAAGGGAAAACTCTATTATTTCTTGGGTGTCAAAATTGCTTATCCAGGGTCAGGAAAGATCTGGATCGGACAACCAGCATATACAGCAGAAGTCTTGAAAAGATTTCAAATGGAAAATTCCAAACCTACAGCAACACCAATTGATACTGGTGCAAAGCTAACCAAAGCCACTGAGCGCAGCAAGTTATTTAATCAAGAATTGTATCAGTCGGCAATCGGAACTCTATTATATCTTTCAACAAGAACAAGACCCGATATTGCCTATGCTGTCAGTAATGTTGCTAGATTTTGTTCCAAGCCTACTATGGAACACTGGAAGTCCATTAAACACATCATGCGTTATCTAAATGGTACACGGAACTATGGGTTGCTGTATGACAAGAAGGTGACGGATTTCATTGGATATTCTGATGCAGACTGGGCTGGTAATTTGGATGACCGCAGATCAACTTCAGAGAACATATCTAAATTGAATGGAGCTGCTGTCAGTTGGAGAAGCAAAAAACAATCTTGTGTGGCATTATCTACAGCTGAAGCAGAATACATGGCATTGGCAAGTGCAGCACAAGAAGCTGTATGGATGAAACGTCTTCAAAATGATCTCAATGAAGCCTCAGTTAAATCAACACTCATATATTAGGATAACCAATCCACAATATGCATGGCGAAAAATCCACAGTATCATGGACGAGCAAAACATATTGACATTAAGTTCCATTACATCCGTGAACAAGTTAAAAAGAAAGCTATTCAACTCGAATATTGTGAAAGCAAGAACATGGTTGCTGATATGTTGACAAAAGCACTTCTGAGCTCACAATTTGTGAAGCTCAGAGAAATGTTAGGTGTTAGAGAAATTATTGAACTAGTCTGACTGCAAGTGAGGAGGAGTGTTGAAATTCACTTTAGTCAGTAATAACAGTGGGGCCAGAGGTTATCTGCCCGATAGATAGGTAGGGGTGAGTTACCTGCCCTTAGACTTTTTTTTTTAGTTGTTGTTGTTATAAAATAAATGAAACACCTCGTGTGTTGATAGCAGTCCTGATGTGTTGCTTCGTTATTTGACTGGAAGTTATCTCGTCTAAATGCGTTTGCCAGAAAGAGAAAGGTATGTCTCCTTAATTTTAAGGGTTTAAGTCAACAAATTCCCAACACATACATATATATATATATGTTAGATATATATATTTAATTTATGGAATTTAGTGACAACCAACACTGTTATAATATAATATAATATATACATTTTTATTTTTATTTTTTTTCATCATACAACGCGTGAAAATATGTGCTTTACCCTACCCTCATCAGCCGCCAACCAGGGTGATAACACAGTTTCTGTAGCTCAAGCCTGTACTGCCACTCCAAGCAGCTTTTACCCCCGGACAGGGTATTTAAAAGAAATATATATCTATATTCCTTTGGTTCTAGAAAATATACAATATAATAGGGATATCTCACGGAATGATCCTGGATGGTCTTGTAGTCTCAACAAGAGGTCACTTACACCAGGGCCAGATGAAAGTACCGACATCTTAGTAATGCAAGCTCATTAAAAGCTGAGGCCGGCGACATCCATTCCTTTTTGTTTGGAAGATCTGTGATCTTGTAAACAAAATTTGAATTAAAACCAAAATATTAGATTTCTTTTTTGAAATACCATAACATAAAAATGAATGATCGCGTCTTCGATTTTTTTTCACCCGCAAATAAAGTCCCGCCGGGGCTCCCAGACTCCATTTCATCTGCCACTTGTTTCAGCAAATGCTGACAGAAAAAAAAGATGCATGATTGAGAAACCTCAAATTCGATTGTCCTCACATACAACGATTTTTTTTTATTGAAAGGAAAGTTTCATAGCTGTTAAAAATTCATTGGTTTATTACTGGAAAGACAGCTCTAACCACAGTTAAGTTCTTGGTTTTTACTTCTCCTTCTTTTTAAAGGTGACTCTATGAGTATTCTTAAAGGAGGAGATAACATGATAGACAGAGATGCCGTCAGATTTCATGGTGTTAGTTATTCTACATCCAATTATAATATTCCAAATGCACTGCTTGCCTTTGTAAGCATATTGTCAATTACCTAGTGGAGGAAATAAAGACTGGCTGATAATAATTGCACATTTCTGCGACTGATGTAGGATTACAATCTTCCGTAAAAAAACTGCATAGTTTCGGCAGAGCATTGCAGGACTGAATCAGCGAGGACAGTGAGGGCAGCATTTGCAGCAAATAACTTCTGTTAATGCTGTTCCAAGGTCTTAATGTGGGCCTGTAGTTGCCTCAGTTTGTTATTATTCTAATATTGGATTATCATAACGGTTCACAATAACCTGCAGTAGAATATTGTCGTAGAAAATGGTAAAAAAGTTGATGCAAGTATTCACTCCTGCCTGATGGCATGGCCATTTAAGAAAGTCTCTTCAAGGTCATCGCAATATCTGACTTGACTATGCTGATTTTCATGTAGTCAGATGATCATGTTAAGGAACTCTGGGGGACAGCCAAGTTCTTCTATGATTTTTTTGCTTAGAATATCAAGCACTTTAGTGAAAACAAATTATATATATATATATATATATATATATATATATATATATATATATATATATTGATAATGAAGTTTACTGTATTCATTGATAAAGAATGCCTAATATCATTGATGGAACATATACATCTAAGTTAGGATAGGCACAAAGTCACCAATTTCAGTTTCTTACCTATGCATTCATCACTTGCAAAGCATCATTGACCGTGTTTACGTTATCCAAACTTATATATTCTTTTCAGCTTTTAACATTTCTTCTAAACCTGCCTAAGAACAAACACCATGTTGTTGTTGCTTCTATTGATTCTAAAGCACACTGAGTCTCAGGAAACTTACCAATGAATATTTTGCTACTAGAGACATCAAGTTATTTATACCAAGCTACCTTATTGATAAAAAAAATATAAGGGAACTGGAGCAAAACTAGAAATATAGACTTTACTGTAATTAGCTAAAGAATGAAAAATTAGCAAATCATTAACTGAAGCAAATGCTTCAATTCTTCACACCAATTGAAAGCTGCTTCAAACTGTTGAGAAAGAACTTATGTTATCAACTGGTGAAAAATATCCAGAAATCATATGATCAATATTGTTGTTGTAGAAATTTTGCATAGGCATTAATCTTAAAGTTTGTATTTTGAACATTGTCTGGTTCTACTTTCCTCATCTTTAATATCAAATGATTTGGATTCTTAAAACCAAAAATATTCCTTTTACAACCTAGAATTGTCTGAATCTTCTTACCAAAATAACATAATTTTGTATGTGTTTATCTGGCCTATAAAACTTATAAACTTTTGTTAACTTACTTAATTAAGAAATTCAACCTATTTATGATAATAACAATTTCAAGTCAGGGAGTTATTTCTAAATTAATTATAATTTTCATTTTACTATTTCTTTTTATATTATTAGATTTTAATTTTATTTTTCATATTTGTTTTCTTCTGCAGATAGAATTAAAATCATTTCTAATCCATGTTTTGAGAATAACAGGAAAAAAATTAATCTTGTTTGTTTATCAAATATTGACAAATTTCAGTTCATTGTATGATAATATCCAAGAAATTTCTACCTTCAACAAAATATCTCACACATTTTGACATATACTTTTAATTTGATGTATACATTTTTTTATGTATACTTATTATTTGAAAACCAATAAAATAATTTGAAATATGGAAACCAATGATTTTCAGTTACAACAATTAAGAAAAAATGTTGTAGCTTTTTTTAGCTTTATTTGATTTTTCTCTGGGGACCATATCTTTTTTCCACTTTTTTCTCTAAAACATACATATTTATCTATTCCTAGATAATTACCCTGGTTTTTTTAAATAACCTTAATGTATTTTTTCTTTGATTTCAGGATCTATGAACTTGATATGTACACTGGTGAAATCTCGCAAATGGACTGCTAACAAAATTAGATGAAAATGATAAAATATAAACTGATATTAATTTCAAAGAAATCTATATTAAAAAAACAATGGGCAGTATCAATAAAACCAAGTAAAAAAAAAAATTGACTTAATTTTACTAAGCAAAAAATAAATTAATAAAATAATAAAATTGTTTATTTAAATTAGAAATCTTTTTTATTCAATTTTTACTGTGGTAAAAAAAACTTCTGAGAAAAATATTTTTGTAATTTACTTTTTCATTGGTAAGAAGATGTTTATTAAAATATTTTTGATTTGCAAAAAAAGGAAACATTATTTTCAATGTTTTTGTAATTGAAAAAATATTTCTAACACAATATTTTAGTTAATATATTTACTTTCATAAAATTTTTAGCATCATTGTATTAAAATTGAAAAATGAAAAGTGAATGAATAAAAGAAAACTAAAATCAGAAATCATTTCACTGTTACTGGTTTATTAAAGCATTCTAAAAAACAGTCTACCACTAGGTAGACACTATAATCTACTTCAAGATACTCCTCCTTTTATACTCCTCCTTTTATGTTTGTATCATTTCTACTCCTTAAAACATTCTACAAAGGTCTTGTTCCAGATCACCATCAGTTTCCTCCTTAATCTTATCTACTCTCTGAATTTTCTTTCCTTTCAATAGTGATTTTTGCTTAAAAAACAAATTTAACAGTGAGGGTGCTGACTGACAAAAAAACAAAAACAAATGCATGTCAGTGTAAATGTGTCATGCAGTAAATTAAACAACATCTCATTGTTGACTGAGGAGAGTCCGTTGATGCATGCACAGTAAGGTCTCCTCTGATTCAATAGTAAAATACATCAAAGCTGCACAACCTCCAAAGATATACAAAATAGCTGGATATTTCCCACTAATGCTCTTGGGCAAGTCATGAATCCTCCTCTTCACCTACAGGTAACGATAAATACCTCTTCACCTACAGGTAACGGTAAATACCTCTTCACCTACAGGTAATGGTAAATACCTCTTTAGCTTTGGTGCAGAAACTGGTCAACGAAAAGAAAAACTATGAATATAAACCATTTGTAATCCACTTTATAAAAACTGGTCTTTGTGTTACACCCAATCAGTGGTGGAAAGGTTGGATAATTACTTTACTTTCTGTACAAATTTTGTACCCAACAATAAGATAATTAGATAATTAAATCAAAATTAAACTTGAAAAAACTAGAAATTCAATATTTATCTCTGTAGCAATACAAACAACCTTCAAAACTGTATTTGTAGAGGCAATAAGTACAAAATAAATACAATATAGAGTATAAAAATAATAAAATAAAGTTAACGTTGCAGGCAGATCTCTTTTGTTTATTATTTACATACTATTATCCTCATTTTGGTTGTTATATTCACAATGTTTGAGATTGTATCCTCTGGTTTTCTTTAGATATCTTATTTCATAGTAACCATCAGAGAATTTTGAATCTAATCTATTGACTTTTCTCTTTCAGCTGTCCATGACTTTGAATATCTCAAATCAATTGATTTGCCTTCTTAGTTATTTCACTCTTATAAAATCGCTTTACTTTCTACTGAACCTGAGCCCAGGGATTTGATTCCCAGCTTCCAAGTAGACTCAAAGGCTGTATCCTCTGATCCATTGTCCGATAAAATAATTCAAAAAATATTTTAAGGGTCTTGATTTGTCAACCAGAGCATGTATGTAAAAAAAATGTTCTAATCATTTGCTACTTGAATATATACTTCTAACCGCCAATTACTAGTGGCACTCCATCTACTTCACACAAGTGTGAAGTCACTATTTTTTTTTTTACTGATGTGTGTGGTGAACATTCCTTTCCCGTCCTACCTTTCGTTGTAAAATGGACTGTTTATGTTTATAAGTAAGTCCTGTTTATACTAACTACTCATATGTGCTGAATAAAGCCTAAATAAGATTTCTCTGCTTCGTGTCTTTTATTCATTACAATTTATTCAGCATATATCTCTTAAAATATCGACAAAATTCTGTGACCTCAGATATTTAAAACTCTTTCCAGTTTGAGTAATGGTGTGAAGGATTAGAGGTACTGGTTAGCTACGTATGAGAATTTCCTGCAAAGTATACAACAATACTGACGAAAGATGCTCTTAAACTTTATAGGCCCTTCAGTGTATCAGTTAATCTCTGACTGTCCTGGCTACGAGAGAGCTATCAGTAAACTTCAACAATAAAAGCCAAAGAGTGAAATCAATACGAGGTATATACTATTGACACACTGGCAAAAACCCGAAGAGACACTGGACGAAGATCTAAAACTGTGGCGCTTAAGCGAGGATTGCAACTACAAGACAGTCAATGCTGAGGAACATAGAACCGAGGCCATAAGAGATGCCTTCGTAAGTGGACTTCTGTTCATTTATATTTGAAACAATTATTTGAAAATATAACCCAAAACCTCACCACTACATTTGACCAAGTCAGACCTCTTGAACAAGGTCAGAAAAGTTCCAAGTCCTTCTCTGTCTCTCAAATAGTTTTTAGTGCCTCAGTAACCCCCATGACCCAAACGAAAACTTAACATCCACAGCGGTTTCTAAAACTCAAAAGTGTTTATTTTGTGGAAACAATAGGCATCCCCGCTGTGACTGTCCTGCTCAGAACGCCACGTGTTGAAATTGTCACAAAATCGACCATTATTCTAAAGTATGTCGTTCCGGGACTTTCACTTCTTTTCATTCTACTAATGGTTAGAGGGTTCGCCAATGGCCCAGCAGACCTGGGTTCAATCCCTGGTCGAGTCATACCAAAGACTCAAAAAATGGTACCTCCTTGCTTAAAAACCCAGCATTATAAGGTAAGGATCGAGGGTAAAGTGGAGCAATCCAGGGAAAGGAGTAGCGCCCTCCCCTACACCTCGGTGTTGTAGCTATTGAAAAGGGAGCCTTCGGGTCACCCTCGACTATGGTCGCCAACTTTACTTGTACTTTTTAATTCTTGGGTAATGGCGGTATCGTTTATAAATTTGTTTGCAGCGACTACCCCAATGAAAATAAATGAGAAGGTCAGAGTTCTTGTAGATACCGAGAGTATCAAGACTTTCATATGTGAATCACTGGTTCAAAAGCTTCGTTTGCCTACCCAAACAGGGAATCATACTGTGTCAATGGCGTCGACTTCTTTGAGCTCTCAAACGTCAGGTAAATGTAGAAAGGGAAAAGCAAAAATATTTTGATATTAAACTGCCTGTGCTTCTTAATTTTTGTACTGCTGTCATTCTTGGGTAAGATTTTATTTGACAACACGAAAGTATCTGTGAAATTTGGCGGAAAGAGTGTGTGTGGACTGACTACTTTCTCTATTCTTACACCCCGACTCTTTGCTAATCTTGCTGAGAATTGCAAATCGACGGCTGTTAAATCTCGATAATACAGTAAGCAAGTTAAAAAATTTATTGCAACTGAAATAAATAGATTACTTTCCGGAGGAATTATTGAGCCCAGCATTTCTCCTTGACGAGCCGCGATCGTAGTGACAATTAACGAACGACATAAAAAGAGAATGGTTGTCGATTATTCTCTGATGATTAACAAATATACTACGCTGGATGGTTCCTCTTTACCCTAGATCGAAGACTTGGTAAACAAGGTGGTGTTATGAAATAGCCGAGGGATTTCGGTTCATGCCTTTGAGTTTAGTTAGGCTGAGAACCTTTCGGCTCAACACATGGGTTGGTTGGGTGTAAGATTGAAGCAGGTGTTAACGCGGGTGCGCGCGAGCGGATGGAGGTGTCACTCAGATGTCATAACAGTCCGAGACGATACTGGGTGACAAGGTGCAGGTGACGTCACGCACCGGAAGCACGCGGAAGTTTGTGTGAGAATTTGGAGAAAATAAGAGTCGGGTTTTGTGTGAGAATTTGAAGAAAATAAGAGTCGGGTTTTGGACGCCGAACGAGAAGGATCGATTTTGGAGCTCGCAGGCGCGAGGCGAACGTGCACCTGATGGGGGCCGCTCGAGTTGGGGGCCAAATGAATAAGACAGCATAGAATATTGTGTCTCTCCTCCTTACGTCGAAACCTTTAACTCAAAGTTAATAAAAAGGTTTCGTACCTGAACAAGAAGTAGTTACGTGTTTTTGAGATTCCTATGTTCTTTATATGTTCTGTAGTAATGAACATTACATGTCCATTTCGCACATACCGTTAATTGCGAATATGGTACATAGACATATTTGGTGCCAGAACGTTCATGATATGGTTTTCGATTGGGTTACCATGGTTCCACGAAGACGATCAGAGAAGCGGCTAAGAACAAGGAGGAATCTATTTCGGAGCGGCTTGTTCAGGCGATCGATGGAGAGAGAGAGAAAACACAAGGCCCCAGAAAATAAGAAACAAGGAAAAGAGACCGAAAACACGAAGAACAAATTCGGCGCCCCCCAGAAAGAAAAAGGAAAATGTCCAGCACCGAAAAAAGAAGAAGAACAGCGCAACCCCAAAAAGAAAAGAAAAAAAAAGGCGTGAAAAGAAAAGTAAAAAAAGAAGTAACATAACTCAACTCCAAGAAAAAAAAAGGCATGAAGAAAAGAAAAAGAATAAGAAGGTATTTGCTCATTTACGTCTGTCATAGTTTAATTTACGAATAGAGTTTGAATGGTTGTGGAGGATAGATTTGGAAATAATTCTAAAATTTAAAAGAAAAAAAAAAAGAAAAATCGTTGGTAGCATAGAAAATTATGATTACTACTGTATGTGACTTAGTACCGTGGTGGGAGGAGAGAAAGAAAGAGTAACAGAGAAATAAGCTCGCAGTGACAGAGAAGAAAGAAAGGTGGTCGCTGTGGGGACAGAGGATTGTGTTGCGCTCATGATTGACAACAATAGTAAACAATATTTTGTAAAGAAATTTTATAGTAATAACGTATTTTTATGAAAGGATTTTACGATAGACGGGGTCATTGTAGGTGAAGTTTGTAGTAAATAACGTTTTTATGAATGAAAACTTGTAACTTGTTGGTGGTCCGGGCTAATAATATTCGGAGATTAGAATTTTGATTCGAGACCTTGGAGATTTCGCTCATCGATGGGATTGCCGGAAAAATTTCGCATATCTGTAGTTAGGACTTTTGGGACAGGTTTCGATATTGGAGAATCGATATTTTGGGCGCTGAAGAAATCAGGCCAGGTTTTTGTTTAAGTAGTCGAATCCGAAAGAGTCGGAGTCACGTTTGGAATATTTCGGACGTTTCGTCGTCCGTATCGACTGGAAAATTGTCTCATATCTCGCGGGAGAGGCAGATCAACGAAGAGACGGATGTTTATTGTGTCTGACAGGGCAAACGGTTATTTTGTGAGTTCCCCCCTGGACTGGGACTGTGAGGTTTTGTTGAGAAAGATGTTCGGAAAAACATGGGTTTGGAGATTAGTTATTTAAGATATGCGCAGAGTTCTGGTGATCTCATTGGATGTGTTTGGAAAATTCGCGGACTTGATTTTGTGTCGATGGAGAAATTTTATTGAGTGAGCTGATAAAGGTTTGGTTGTTTTAGAAAAGAACACCCGGTATTTTAAGGGCGAAAGAAAGAAAGAAGATAAAAAAGAAGGGTACTCGTAAGCTGTTGAAAAGATGTGAGATAGACCGTTTGACGGTGGTCAAAAGGGGGAAAAAACGGGGAAACATGTATCTTGGTTTGATTACGAGCTATGCTTGGTTGTGGAAGGTTAAAATGTGTACATTAATTAATGACAGATATTACGTGAGAAGGAGATATAAAGTCAGCAGTAATAAGTAAGGACGTAGAAGGAAGGCAAAAATGCAAAATACAAAATGAGCAATTGACCTGACATTTAAAAAAAAAAAAAAATTTTTTTAAATATGAAAATAAGAGAACAAATTAAAAACTGAAAAAATATACATGCCGAACGAGTGACTGTTGAAAAAATTAAAAAAAAAAAAAAAGAAAAAAAAGAGAAAAAAAGAACCAGAAAATGTGGTCGGAAAAAGAAAAAAAAAATGAAAAAAAAAAAACGATGGACAATACGAACACTTTTTATTTTTATTTCAGTGACTTTTGAGTTTGGGACTGACGCATGCTTTTTGTTGTATTATTTTGTTGAAATTGTATTGCTGAAGATTTTGTTGCTCAGTTCGACATAAGGAGGACCGGCACAATAGTTTAAGAAAATAATTTGTCATCATCGATGACAAATGATTTTATTGTGGTTGGATAGGTATGTTATGAAATAGCCGAGGGATTTCGGTTCATGCCTTTGAGTTTAGTTAGGCTGAGAACCTTTCGGCTCAACACATGGGTTGGTTGGGTGTAAGATTAAAGCAGGTGTTAACGCGGGTGCGCGCGAGCGGATGGAGGTGTCACTCAGATGTCATAACAGTCCGAGACGATACTGGGTGACAAGGTGCAGGTGACGTCACGCACCGGAAGCACGCAGAAGTTTGTGTGAGAATTTGAAGAAAATAAGAGTCGGGTTTTGGACGCCGAACGAGAAGGATCGATTTTGGAGCTCGCAGGCGCGAGGCGAACGTGCGCCCGATGGGGGCCGCTCGAGTTGGGGGCCAAATGAATAAGACAACATAGAAGATTGTGTCTCTCCTCCTTACGTCGAAACCTTTAACTCAAAGTTAATAAAAAGATTTCGTACCTGAACAAGAAGTAGTTACGTGTTTTTGAGATCCCTATGTTCTTTATATGTTCTGTAGTAATGAACATTACATGTCTATTTCGCACATGGCCATATTCGTGCATATGGCTACGCAACAGGTGGCACTTTACAAAATCTATGGAACCGTAGATTTCCCAATATCCAAAAATGACAAAATTTGTACTGCCTCTGAAGCAGATGGCAAGCAATTTCAATTCTGCAGAGTACCGTTTGGAATAACCAACGGAGTTGCTTGCTTTCAAAGGATAATTGATAAGTTTATAGCTGACAATTCACTCTCCCACACATTTGCGAATTAGACAATATAACTAAAAGCCAGGAGGAGCACGATGTGAACCTCAAAACATTTACGGAAGCAGCCAAGAAGTTAATTTAATTTACAATCATAATAAATGCTCTTTCTCCAACTCTACTGTGGACCTTTTAGGCTACGCAATATCTGAGGGTACAATTAAACCAGACATAAATAAATAAATGAATAAATAAATAAAACAGTCTCCGAATAGCCAGGCCAAAGCACTTGTGGTAATTAAAAATGACAAGAAAAATTCTTGTACGGATATGTGGAATCGGCGGAAGCGGATGTTTCTGCTCTCGACACGACAAGCGGAACTGATGATACGGCGATACATGATAAGGTAACGACGTACAGTTGAACACCGTCCACGAAGATGTAAGGAAACAAAAGTTTACGAGCCTTATACCAAACACTACCCTGCAGACAACCAGGAAAAAATTCAAGGTCTGAGTCTGCTCTCTCTTTCTCACCATGATATGTTGCATATTTTGTCTAGCTGACGCGGTCGTCTCAGTTTTCCATACTCTCTTTCTTTCTCCCGTCGGCTACCTACAAGTGTAGTAGTCAATAAACCTTTGTGTAGTGTAACAGAGTTTCTTGCGTTTGTCAATTGTTACCACTGCGCGGTCACGACGGGGTTTAAATGTCTCTTTGGTACTGCAACGGTACACGACCGTTTAAAGAACTTCCCCTTCCTCGTGATATTAATTCTCTTCGTCGTGCGTTGGGAATGTTCTCTTATTGTTTTCAATGGATTGCCAAGTATTCTGAAAAAGTGGCTCATCCTCATACAAGCCACTAGCTTTTCACTACCCAAGACTGCTGAGAAAGCCTTCGAATATCTAAAAGCTGAAATAGAAAATGCAATAGTGTATTTTATTAACGAAATAGTTTCTTTCACCGTAGAGATTGATGCTTCGTACAACAGTATGGCAGCCACGTTGAACCAATCTGGTAGACCTGTAGCCTTCTTTACGAGAACTTTAAGTACCAGCGAACGAAAGCACTTTTCTATCGAAAAGGAAGTCCACACTATCATCAAAGCCTTACGTAAATGGAGGCACTACTTAACTGGACATCACTTCATTCTAATTACTGATCAGAGATCAGTGGCATTCATATTTGATTCAAAACAGGCAAGGAAGATTTTAAAAAATGATAAAATTCAAAGATGGAGGGTCGAATTTTCCTGTTATAGTTTCGATATCAAATACCGTCCGGGGAGAGATAATGTTACTGCGGGTACGTTATCAGGAGCTTATTGTTCTGCCTTAAGTTTGGAAACCCTAGAGAAATACTCAACTCTCTTTATCACCCCGGTGAATGAATGATGTATTTTGTTAGGTTCAGGAGCACCTGCCTCTTGCACTGTTTGTGCTGAAGGCAAGTCTCGATTTTATTGACCTGATACTCTGTCCCCTAATAAAAGCAACTATGTCTTTTGAAAGTCTCAGCGTTGATTTCAAAGGACCCCCGTCATCTTCATCTTGTAAACGGTTTCTATTTACAGTAATAAACGAATGTTCTTATTTTCCCTTTGCCTTTGCTTGTCCTGATATGTTGCCATAAACAGTTATCAAATGTCTCGACCAACTCTTTGTTATCTTCGGTATGCCGATGTACCTGGATTCAGACAGGGATTCCACCTTCATTTCAGCTGAAGTGAAAACCTTATATGGGTACGAAATTTCAACTAGCCGTAATACTTCATATAAACCCCAAGATAATGAACATTGCGAGAGTTATAATGGCATATTGTGGAGAGCAATAACTCTCGCACTCAAAGCACAACGCCTACCTATAACTCAATGGGAGAATGTTTTACATGCTTTACAACCAATTCACACTACTTTCAACAGCTACGGCTATTCATTTATCCTCGCTGATCCTAGAGTGGCTGTTCTATTCCAAAATGGTGATCCACACCAAGAAAAGTTCTTCTGAAACGACATATACAAAAATCCCTTCTGATTTACCAATACATTCCAAACTAATTCACGAACAAAAACAATAAATAAACAAGCGAATAAAACACCACAAACGTATATTTCAAAAGCCGGATGTTGTCTAGACGATGGCTGAAACCAAAATGAATAAAACACGTCGCTGCGTAGGTAGGCTCCGCGCATCCATCTGGTTGAAATGTAACCTTATATTTACAATTTAAAAGATCCTTTTCTTTTTTTTTCCACCTAATCAACAACCTTCCTCATCAAAGTATTTTAGAGTCGATTAGACCCAAACACGACTATAAAATGATCAATGAAGGTTCATAAGTCAGTCGGTTCCGAGACTTCGAGAGAAAAACATTGACTGCGACGCCTGTAGCATTCAACATCACACAAACCCGTCCGACCCGAGAATCACCACCCCACCAAGATTCAACTTTTAAAACACCGACGTTTCTCCATCCCTATCGACATAAACTTTGGTTGACCGCGTAAGTCTGTGACTCACCCCTACCAACTTTCTCGATTTTCATTACCATTCAACACATATCAAATTTCCTAAAATTTAACTCGTTCCTATCAATACAACAACGAACATTTTTCTGCTCAATTTCACAGACATTCTTATATTCACTAACACAATTGTTTGAACTTTTTGTTTCTTGTTTGTTAACGTAATTGTTAAATTTTTCCTTTGTCTTCTTGTTTGATTTGCAACTTTGTGTGTTTGTCCTTTCCTGGCAACCATTACGCTTATCTATAACTATGTCAGACAATCGAAGTACAACCGTATTGTGGAGGAGTCTGGACTTGTAGAAGCTAATCCTCGTTATGCGTACATTCGTCTTCAAAACGACGAGGAAACCACGGTATCACTCCGAGATTTTGCCCCTGCTAGTTTTGTGAAAACTATTTTTCTGAAATACAAGACTCTGATTTACCCACTCAAAATTCTGAGACATTAGATCCCGAAGATTCCAACACCTCGCTAGACTGAATCTATTACAGTTACACCAGTAAATGAAATCGCGATTCTTTTATGTTGATAAGAGTGTTTGCATAAACCTCCTGAACGCTTAATGTAGGAGTAAATATTTTGCTGTTTTTTTTTTTTTAGATTAGATAAAGTTTTAAAAAAATTGAAATAAATCCCTCTAAGATTTAATCTTTTTTCAATGTCGATTAACATTTTTCTCTTTAAAAGTTGTAGAAATTTTGTTAAGGAACTGGTGATCCTGTTTCACCGAACATCAGCAGCCCCTTGGAGTCACGTGGCGTCCATTATAAAAAAAGAACTCCACTGGAGATTCTTCCTCTTTTTGCCACTCCCACCGCTGTTAGCAACAGGTGCATTCGTTGCAGCCCTTGACGGCAAACGTATTTAGTACCTTCTTCCACCAGCCAGGAGCCAAAAGCGACGAACACACGAGCTGAGTTAAAAGGAACAGGACACACAGCTAAGTTCCAGCAGGCATTTTATCAGCAAACCTTACCTTCACCAAACCTTACCCAACCTTACCAAACCTTATCTAACCTTACCTTATCTTACACCTTTATCTTATAACTTTACCTTATAACAACCTTACAACTAAACCTTACAAACCTTACAAAACCCTACCATCTATCGGAATCTTAAACTCTTTTGTGAACTCTTACATATTCGTTGTTTGTTCCATTTGGTGTATAACCCTGTTTACTGTTGTTGTTGTATATAAATTTTGTTGCACTAAAAGTCGTTCGTCTCCTTTCTTCAAAAGCTGTCACCAATTTCCTTACTGCTGTTGAACTCTTTTGTGAACTCTTACATATTCGTTGTTTGTTCCATTTGGTGTAAAACCCTGTTTACTGTTGTTGTTGTTGTATATAAATTTTGTTGCACTAAAAGTCATTCGTCTCCTTTCTTCAAAAGCTGTCACCAATTTCCTTACTGCTGTTGAAGTACACAAAACGTAGGAATAAACCGGGCTTTTCGGAGCTTATAAAAATCCCCAAATAGTGGAACCAAATGAGATAACTTTAAAATGAAGCATCAGATTACAATAGACATGATTGAAAACTTACTTTTAGTCTGATTTTATAATAGTTGATGTTCAATTTACAAACAAATATGAAGAATTTGTAACAAGGTGTTAACACTCTCAAACCTTTGAATGGGGCTAATCTGAAAAGACTAAGCTTTCCTTCTGCATCTCTAAAAGATGTTTAGTGAAATGAACCCAAGACAGATAAAATCCTTTTTTTCTTGTATATTTCAATGTAGTGGTTGACAGGGATCATGAAAGGAAAGGTTGGATTAGCAAGGGCTTTACTTCTGAAGAGGTTGACTGTCTATTGTCTTTAAAAAAAATGGGTGTATAAAGAGCAACTGATGAAATCAGTTTATCATGTTACCAGTATAGTTCTAGGGTTTCTGAAGAAAAAAACAAAAATCTCCTAAGAAATTAAAGTCATTTTCAAACACCAGACCTAAAAAAAACAAAAAACTATAAAACAACTGTTTTTTGGTGAAATTACGGTATGTTATCATGATTCTGAAATAAATAAATGAATAAAAGAAATAAAAAATGTAAACATTTTAGAAATGAAATAGAACTATAGGAACAATATACTCCATCTCAACAAAACAATCATAAAAATACAATTAATATTTCTTAGCACATTTTTATTAGCAATTTTTATTACTGACAAGCCACATCCCTTTTATTCTAAAGTATGAATGATCAAAAGCATAATAATCCATTTTTTTAGGTTAATAATAAATTTTCTGAAAAGTTTTATCCCCTTTCTGCGACATTCTTTAGATTCTCTTGCAGGCTTTCATAGAAAAAAATCATCCAATGAAAAAACATACTAAAAACAAAGACTAAAAATATTTTTTAGATAAAATACTTTTTTTTATCTAATCAGTCAAATTTATTTATTCAGTATTTTTTAAGAATCAACAAAATCCGATTCACCTGCAGTGAATGGAATAAATTAACCTGGATACTAACAACATGGCTACTATTAACTTTAACAAATCACCACACATAATTGAAAAAAAAATCACCAAAAATCAGGGAATTATCCAATTTTAATAGAATATTCAAAGTCTATCATTTATTAATGAATAAATTTTATAATTTATAGTTTATTCAAAAAAATCTTGCAGTTTTTTTCCTGGTCACTTAACTTGACCCCCAATGTATGTGGCACTATTTAATTGGTCGAGATATATGATATGGCATGTACATTTTAGGGGCAATGAAAGATTTGTATATTATAACCAGGTAAACTACTAAATATCAAAAAGACAATTATTTCACTACTTTAATAATGAATTAAAAATAATTATCTCTTTGTTTTTTTGTTTTTGTTTTTTGTTTTTTTACCTGTACCAAGTTAACCAAGTTAACGTTTCCTTTTGTTAGATTGGATAAAAAAAAACCTATTGCAGATACGATTTTCTATACTTAAATGATATATATATATATTTCTAATGTGTGATTGGTAGTTATTGCTTTCTGTAGCAATAATTTTTAGCGGGAAATTAAAGCACACTTTAATACCTGTATTGAGTAAAGGCAGAACAAAATGGTTTGTCATTGATTTTGACAAACTAATTGAATGTAAATATTATAGTCAGTGCTAATGTTATCAGTACGTAATATTTTACGTTAAATCGCTTTATTATTAATAATAGTTACTAATTTCATTCAAAAAACTTTTTTAAAAAAGTATTTCAAAAGTTTAATAGTATTTTTTAATTTACATGACCTCGAGTTGAGTAAGTTCATCAACTTATACTAAATTTGAAATTTCAAAATGTATTCAAAATTAATTAGATATGTAAAATGTTGTTTTGCTTTTAATACTGGTAGTTATGATGTAACAATCTTTCGAATAAAACTAAAATTTAACTTAAATAATGATTTTAATAATTCTTTAATTCGTTTTAACGGAAAAAAGAGCAAAATATTGTTAATACATAGTTTAATCTATGAATATCAATTTTAAGCCTAAAAATAAGTTTAAGTTAAATTTGTTGGTGCGTGAAAACAAAACAACAACAAAAAAAAATCGTCTTCAGAATTTTGCAGAAAAAAAGGAAAAAAAAGGTGCGTGTTTTTGTTCACACACTTGACATATTACTTGTTGATTTAATTTTTTACGTGATAAGTTTAATTTCCAAAATATTATTTTGTGATTAAGCTATTAAATAGCATAACAAAAACATATTAGTTGTAAAGCATCGGTTTTAGATAGTAGAGTAGGTTAGTCAGAGAAGTATAAATACCAATATTTCAAATTCAAATATATTCCTAAATGAATTTTCTAAAAAAAAAAAATATTATCTCAAATGTAAAAATTAGTTACTTATTGCGAAATAAACAAATATTTGGTAATTTCATTCATTCTTTATCTGATACAATCTATATTATTTCAACAACACAAAAGATTGATTATGAGAAAAAATGCTGTTAAAGAAATCACAAAGCAATTACTATTTACGAGGAATAATTCATATTTTTGGCAATATCGTGATCTAATTGATTTTCGATACTATCTTGTGTGTGTGTGTGTGTGTGTGTGTGTGTGTGTGTGTGTGTGTGTGTGTGTGTGTGTGTGTGTGTAATCCATCACGCTCTTTCGTCCTGTTCCTTCGTCCCACTCTATTTTCTTTTCCAAGATCTTTTTTACAACATACTTTTTCATTTCTACCTCGTCATAATTCTTAACTCCAACCTTTCCTCATTTCCGTAATAAGAGCAGTCGACGTGCCGTCCGTCCATTCCTACGGCAGTTCAGTAAGTGCACGCTCTCGGTCTCCCTTTCAAACTTAATTTTACCCTTTTTTCTTCTTTTATTTCATTCATTTTACGCTCCTTAGTCGTATTTGTATCTTTCATTTCTTCCCATTTATTAGTAACGTTTTCCTTTCTCTATTTTTCTTTGTTTTATTTGTTGTTGTTGTCTCTTTTCGGATGATTTATTCCGTTACTTCTACTACAATCGCTATTCCCATCATCATCGTCGTCGTCGTTGTCGTCGTCGTTTATATCTCCAGCAACTCCAAGCCTTGACAATGAGATTAAGTCAAGGTAAGTCGAACACGTTTTTTCACTTCCTGCTACAACACCAGTGTTTTTTTTTAATACACCATCTATTCATGATACTCCTCTTCCTGCTACTACTCCCCGTTACAGGAGACGTTCACCTGAAAAATAGTCGAAGAAGCGTTATGGAATCTAAGGACATATCAGGAACTTATTATTATCCCTTCCCAACTTTTTTGTTGTTTGGATTTCGAAACATAGGATTTCCAAAACGACATGCTACACATGAATTTGAGTCAAACAGCATTTCTAGCGACTGGATCAACCATATAAAGTCACCCTCGGGATATTTTGTGAACAAAAACATAAATTATTATAACAAACAGAACCAAATTAAAACTTTATCAAAAGAAAAGAGTTATTTAGTAAAAAACACAGACACAAAGGCCGAAGAATTTACCAACCAGATGGAATCTTATATTATGCCACTGAAAACATCAAAAGCAAGATTGTATCAACTTGGCAGACGACAAATTTCGAAACGTGAACATATCAGGTTTACAAGGGAAAGTGATTATCCTCGCAATAATAATTCAATGTTGCGAACAAATAAAAAAAATGACAATAAAATTATGGAAAATAGATCACGGCGCCGTCGTGAAACGTCGAGAAAATATGACAAGATTAGAGTAAGTGAAAACAGTAAAAACAAAGGAAATACTGAAAATACAAATAAGAGTTACGAATATAGCAATGATAAAAGTCGCAATAAAGATAATAATGTACGGATATCACTTAAGATTGCTGAATTTGAACGGTTTGTTACACGAGTGATGTCTTGCAGGCAAATTCCGGCACTTTCCGTTGCACTTGTTCAGAAGGGTGTCCCGTTGCTTGTTCGAGCTTTTGGAGTTGCAGATTTTGAAAATTCTAAAAAAGCTTCTACTAAAACAAAATTTTTTATCGCATCTCTAACAAAGTCATTTACATCCACAATTATTGCCCGTGTGCTAACTGAAAGGCGTGAGTGAGTATACTTTATTTATTATAAATAAATAAATTAATAATAATTGCTTTTTTTTTCTTTTCTTTTTTTTTTCTGTGTCAGTGTCACAATAATCCGATTTCTGTGGGCTTTTTGGCTATTCATTTTTTTAAAATCATAATATGTGGAACTTCAGGACATCGGTACCGTATCAGGCAATAAGCTAGTAAGAACAGATACCACTCTTTAATTATAGGTAATAGCCACATTAACCTCTAACCCCTGCCAAGATCACAGAAGTCGGGTTGTAGAAAAAGTCAATAGACATCATTTTTAGTTACAATATTTTGTTTTTAAGCGAGGAAAAAATCAAATAATCAAAACTCTTGTCTAAATTTAATATTGTTTATTTTCAAATACTTTCAGAATAGAAACAATTCATTTAAACTATTTTTTGGTAAAAATTGTGTTATAATCGTCAAAGAAAACTAAAAGGTATGTTTTGGTGCTGAATAACGATTATAAAACTCCTTCAATATGTCCACACCAGGAACTTTCCTTCTTCGAAAAGACATTGCAAGAGGGCATTACTAAAAGCTAGGCGGATCTGTTCAGGTGCTATGTTGAATTTCGAGTTTAGAGTTGGTGTTTAAGAATGTTCACAACAAATTATGACGTCACACATTGTTGTGTACAATATGGAAGCTTTTTTTTTTTTAACATTTTGACTGAAACCTTTTCTTTTGATAAAAAAAAGGATTAAAATCAAACAAAGATTTAACTATCCAAACTATAAACTTCAACACTAGTGTTTTTTTATTATTTATTTTCATTTGAGCATTAGATTTCCACTCAAGAAAACATTAATACAAACTTTGCAAAACCATAAAAGCATTTTTTTAAATATAAAACTCCCTCTCAGTCTGTCTCTCTGTGTCTCTGTCTCTGAATGTCTCTCACTCTCTGTGATAATACGACTGTATTTAATTTTGCTCTTTTCTTTACAACACATTTTTTCATTTATTTAGGGGTATATCAGAGCAAAACACATCCTTGGAGCAAAGAAATCTTTGAACTGTATGATAGTTTGTCCAATGATGCGACATTTTGTACGAACCCATGAATGAAAATTCAAATTGTAACTGATAAAATTACAAATGTTAAATTTTATTGTCTGCTCCTTTCAATTTAAACAATATTGTACTGAAAGATGTCATAATTTGTTGTTTAGATTCTGAGTGGATAACTATTCTAAACTAGTTCTTATTTCGATGTTTGTTAATTTTTATTTTTATTTTCTAGGTACTTTCTTTTTATGAAAAATAAGTGACAAGAACTTGTATAAAAGTTAGTATAAAAATTCAATCTTCATAAATATTACTAGTTATCAAAACTGTACATAAATTTGTATTAGAAAAATTGTTTTATGTGTTTACACTATATACTATACTCGGTACTTGTTACTAAGCTTAGGTAACCCAATTTTTATATATGCAGCCTACCTAACCTCGTTTACAACTGACGAACTCTGAAAACAACTAAATCCCAAAATTACGTTTTCAACTTGCTACAATTCACACAGCCACATTTATTCTTTCCCTAATCACTAAGAAGGAATTGATTTATGACGAGCAACTGATATTATTTGTACATAAAAAATAAGCAAATGACTGAAACTTGCTCTGATTTAGATGATGAATTATGTAAGTATTACTGGAAGGATTTGTAGTTATTAAATAATAACGAAGAAGATGTTTAAGGTTTAGAATTTTGTTTATTTGCTCAGAATATACTCGGAACCTGTATCGCCTTCCAGTTCTTTTATGTATTATTTATTCATTTATTTATTGCTTCTTGTGCGTGCGTGTTGGGGCCTTTGATTTTTCCCATTTTTCCTCTCTCGCAGTTTTGCTTTTTTTTAATCTAACCCTCATGTGTGGGGGATGTTTTTTCTTCATCTTGCTGATCTTGTCATGTATGTTGTCTGTGTTATCTGTTCTTGTATATCTGTTGGTAATTGGCATTCATCGTTGTCTGTTGACCGAGGTTGTTTTTTCCGCGTGATAGAGGTCATTGGAATGTTTGTTTTATTTTTGCACCTTGTTAGTTCTGACGTTGGTCGAATGTGTGTTCTTTTTACCTTAGATGTTTTCCGGACTCAACTCAAATGATGTAGGATCTTGGGGTATCAGCAATGGTAATGATTTGTGCTGGACTCCAGGTTTTCCTCCTTGGGTCCTGTGTGTGAATATATTGTCCTTTACATAATTCGGTTTGGGATAGTGCATGCCTATAATAGCACTGCTTACTCCTGTCTTGATTAGTGGCCAGTTTTCATCTGGTTTCCTCCTGATCTGTTAGGGGATTGATCTTACTGGACAATTCAGTCGAGACATGGGTCTTCTGTTTCCTTGCATTTTATAATGGTTTCCTTTATTATTTGGACATGTCTCTCAATTAACCCGTGTCTTCTGAGATAATGTGGAAATGATGTTTTTAAATGAAATCTTTATTCTTATGCTATTCTTTCAAATTCCCTTGATGTGAATTGTATGCCATTGTCACATATCATTTTCTTGGCTATTCTTTGCTCTGACTTGTTTTCCAGTATTTTGGAGCTGATTATGTCAGCCATGATAGTCTTTACTTTCTGGACTATTAGAAATTTACAATAGTAAGAGAATATGATTGGATACCATTCTTGATCTATTACAAATGGGTTTGCTCCTAATGTGTACCAAGGTCTACGTAGTATCTCACAGGATATGATTTCTTCTTTTTGTTGTGTATTTGGGTATTTTTAGCAGACGAGACATTTTTTTTTCTATGTCTTTGTATAAGCTAATCCAGTAAACTGTAGATTTTGCCTTCAATTTGTATTTTTCTGTATACATGTAGCTTTGGTGTATTTTGTGATGGATCCCTGGTTATTGTATTTTGGGTATTGTTATTCTTGATTCATCTAGCAGAATATCATTCTCTGATAGACCAGTATAGACATATTGCTGGTTGCATCTGATGTTGTTTTTCTGGCCATCCCTGTCGTGAGAGGATTTGTAATTCATGTTCTTTACTGGTGTATTTTTTTATCTGTTTTAGTTTGTTGTTGATGATGTTGACAATCTGATTTATTTTGATGTCCATATCTTTTATTTCGTATTTTTCATTTCCAAAAAGATGCGATGGAGGACCAGCTTCCTCCATTTCTTTTCCAGATTTATAGATCCCAATAAAGTCATGTAGTCTGAGAAATAGCTATGGTACTCTTTCTGGAGTATTGTGTAGGTTATTTTTTAGGAATTTGCTCAAATGGGGAGTGAACATCATCTACTATAAATGTTCTGCCGTATATAGATAGTAATGGAATTTCTCACACCCATAAACCACCATCATTTGTTCTCTTTCGATTTTTACATCTACTGAAATTAGTTCTATTGATGTAAAAGAATTTAATCTACTCTACTACACTAATGCTGCTCCTGAGTCTATGCTGAATATTTTATTGGTTTTTCTCTATCATAGGATTTGATATCTGATTCTTTGCATAATAGCAATTTGAGTCTATCATTGGCTTTTCTCTATCCTAGTACCAGAGTATTGATTTTTTGCACAATAGTCCTTTGAATCTAATATTGACTTTTCTCTATCATAGTGGCAGAGATCTGATTCTTTGCATAACAGTCATTTGGGTCGATTTTTAACTTTTCTCTATCATAGTAGGAGATCTTTGATTTTTTGCATAATAGTCCTTAAAGTCTATTATTAGCTTTTCTCTATCATAATAGTAGAGTTCTTGTTTGTTTGTTTTGGTTTGATGCCAAATCTATTTTATACAAATAAACAGTTCTATTTCAAACAATTCAGTTTAGCATAAATACGTAGTTTAAATGTCAAAACAGTTCTATTTCAAGCAATTCAGTTCTGCATAAGTATGCGGTTTACATGCCCAAACAGTTCTATTTCAAGCAATTCAGTTCAACATATATACGCATTTTAAATATTAAAACAGTTCTATTTCAAATAATTTAGTTTAGCATAAGTACGCAGTTTAGTTCCATTTGACCCATACATATGACCCTTATCAGGTGCTACCACTCCGGTCTTGAGTGGACCTGGAAGCAATGGCAATAAAGGGGTACTCCGCATTCCCCAAAGCTCCAGCATTGCTGGAACCTTACCGTCAGATTGTTTAGTATCATATCAGGACACTCGTGGGGGGATCTTAGACCTCCACAGAAAAGCAGTCAGTGTATTCTATAGCCCCAGCTGACAGGGCAATAGCAGAGTTCAGATTCTTTGCATAAAAGTCATTTGAGTCAGTTATTGGCATTTCTCTCTCATAGTAACAGAACTGATTGTCTGCATAACAGTCCTTTGAGCATATTATTGTAATGCCAGTCTTCTCACACAGTATCAATTGTAACGCGATCTCTGGTCAAGGCGTCTATGTAACACCGTATCCTAACCCTACTGGGCCGGTCGTTGATCCTGTATGGTACAATATTACAGGTTAGTCTTCGGTTTAAAATGTCGATTCGATTTCACTCAGCAGCCATGCAGTGATTTTTTATCCTGGCAAGTAGTTATCGGGCCGTAGAATTCTGAAAGTTCTCTGTTGGTCCACCTGTAAGCTTGTTGGGTGAGAATTGGGTTAACAGAAAATAAATATGACCAAGTCGATTTGATTTTAGAGGGACAAAAGTTTATATATATATATATATAACATCAACAATACATATAATAAATAAAATAGTCGTGGCAAAAAATTGAATGTCTCTTGTATATGAATGATAATCAACAACAAAAAAAAAATACATTGTGTAATTTCGTTAAAGGAGAGAAATGGCTTTGTTTGAGCCCTTTTGGATTACTGTAGCTTTTTCGACGTTTCCGTTTTCAGTGGTGGTAATAATAGTAACTATAATATTCTTAGCTATTGGATGAAGTAATTCGCTTCTTCATACTTATATGTTAGTGGATGCTTTGTTCCAATCTCTGATGTCGCTTCCTCTTGTTATATTGTCATTTGCTGATTCATGCTGAAATATACATATATATGCTGGATACATACTGACGCAATAAATTAATCAGACGCAGTAATAAACGACGCACGCAGGATAAAGACGCAGGAAGACTTCTTTATAAAAATATTTACCTCTCACTTTATTTGTAAGGTTCGAAAGGGTTGTTCAAGGTTTGTGTGTGAGAGGGAGCTGGAGATCGAACATAACTGCAATATTTTGACCCCACTGTTATGACCGTCACGTTGTGTCTTTCTTGTTCTCTAGGGCTGCTCAACCGGAGGCCTAGGGCCCACTCTGCTGGATGCTGGCTTTCTTTACTGCATCTTATCAGCATCTTCTCTGGACCCCAAACTCCATCGGGGTTCCCGAGGGGCCCCTCGGTCGGGTGTGGCTTTCCCTACCACATCCCTCTCCAACTGTCTGGAACTCTACTGGCAACTCCACTGGCTCGTCGAACTCAACTGAATTATATAATCGTTTGACGTCCACTCGATCTTTGAAATCGAATGTTTAATCGTTATCAAGCGGAAATAATTGTCATGCAGTTCAGAGGTCACTCTCTTCCGGTGCATCAGTCTATAGTGGCACAGTGGAACCTTCACCTTGTCCCATATTATCAACCTTAATCCGCCCACGCGATCTCTTTCGATTACTAGCCATTGGAATGTGTCACTTCCTTCCGGTGCATCACCTTGGAATAGCATTTTTGGGCCAGGTCGAAAGTCAAAATATTACACTCTCTTTTTCGAGTTTCCAACTCAACTCTCCAACTGTCTCTAGCCCAACTCAACTTAACTGCCCATTTGCTCCTTTTATTAGAAATGGGGCTGACCCCTTTTTTGGACACACTTCTAAAATACAAAAACTTCACATTCGTTACATCTTTCGGTACCCTGACCATATTGTCATTGTTCTAAGCTGATCTCTTAATAGATCTGAGCAATTTTAGTAAACTTTACATAGATTCATGTTGTCTTGCTAATCAGTAAAATTAACCTTTAGATCAAGACATTCTTCATTCTATTTTCTATTAATAATCTGATATCTTTTGTACGTTTACAAAAGATTATATTTCGTTTTCTAAATAAAATCTGTAACATTAATATTTTAAAGTTTTACGGCATCTTAGTTATTCGAAGACGCCTCTCTTTCACTTGGCGTTTTCTGCTTTACAGCATAACTATTTTTATTAATCATTATTATTTCGGGGTGATATTACCCCTGTCACATTATTTCTTTTCTGTGTGATCGTCGCAGATCTGTGATTTTTTACATAAAACTCATTCAAGTCTATTATTGGCATTTCTCTCTCATTGTAATAGAACTCTGATTCTTTGCATAATATTCCTTTGAGTCTATTTTTGCCTTTTCTCTGTCATAGTAGCTGAGCTCTGATCGTTTGCATAACAGCATTTGAGTCTACTATTTGTTTTTCTCTATCATAGTAACAAAGCTCAGATTCTTTGCATAATATTCCTTTGAGTCTATTATTATTTTTTCCCTATCATACTAGCAGAGCTCACATTAATTACATACTTTTGGGTAGTAATAGACCTTTGATTCTTTACTGAATATTCCTTTCGTCTATTGTCGGCTATTGTCTGTCATAGTAGGGGAGCATTGATTCTTTGTATAATCATTCTTTGAGTCTATTATTGATTTTTCTCTATCATAGGAGCAGAGATCTGATTCTTTGCATAATAGTCATTTCGTCGATTGTTGGCTATTCTCTTTCATAGTAGCAAAGTTCTGATTCTTTGCGTAATAGTCCTTCGAGTCTATTATTGGCTTTTCTCTATCATTGTAGCAAAGTTTTGATTCTTTGCGTAATAGTCCTTCGAGTTTATTATTGGCTTATTAGTAGCAGAGCTATGATTCTTGTTTATGATAGCTGTTTGTGTTTATCGATGTCTTGTTCCCGTGAAGCTGTCCATTGGAAGTGGGATTAATAGGCTTCTTTTGTTAGATGTATGGTCAGTTCCCTTTGGTACAAAAATGATCACATAATGGATCAGACGTAGGGAAACTACGGCGTTCTTTATTATAGTTTTGTGCCTTTTTCTTAGATTTTTTTTTATATGTGATCTTTTCTGGGTCTAATTCTATTGGTTCTCTATTTGCCCAAAAATATACATTACTTTTCTTCGATGTTGCATTTATTGTAAGGACATTACAAATCTTAAACTTAAATGTACCTTTGTGTGTGCGGATATATGTAATTAATTTTACGTATGAGTTGGGGAAAAGAGAAAAATAGCTCAAAAAGGAAACAAACATATTTTACTGAATAATCTTAGGAAGTACTTCAGTTTTTTTTTTTTTTTTTTTTTTTTTTTTTTGTTTGTTTGTTGTTTTTTTTTTTGTCACTACAATACACACTTGCTTTGTGTGATCCTATCATTTTATCATGCTGAGTTGTTTTATTTCACTCCTCCCAACCCGATATGCTGTTAATATTTGTATCGGTGGTTTATTCTGTCATCTTTCGCGTATCCACTTTTTTGGTTTTCAATGAAAAAACGGCCACTATCTTCTTAATGGAAGAATGTCGCTCTGTGCGTCAGTGTCTTGTATTTGTCGCTGCCTCCCACCAGACACGACTTGACACAAGGTCAAAAGCCCGAAGGCCGATTAAAGTGGGGATAAAGGGGAGGGGAAGGTCGGGAAGGAGCCGAGACTCGAACCCTGCTTGTCTGTGCTGCTCATCGGCTCACTTAGTGCAATGTGAGCCTGATGAGGCAAGCAGTTTCACGAACCCAAATGTGGGTCCGGGCACGTATGCCAGTTAACAGCTTAAACTAGACGCTTGGTCTAGTGCCGTACAAAGGGGACAAAAGTGCAGCTCGCCCACCCGAAGGTTGCCCAGCCGAAGCTGGGGGCCTATTCGGCCCCGAGTCTGCTCTTGGTTTCGAGCACCCATCCGGCACGAATGCCAGACGGCCCAGCTAAAAGTGTCTCGTTTTATTTTTGTAGACTTGATATGAATTAGTTTCTTTATTTGGAATGTTTTATGTAATTTTTTTGTATTTTCTTTTCCCTTTATCATTTCATGTAGCTGAATTGTTAACTTGATGATCTTCCAATTCATTTTATTCGATCAACTGGATTCTATTTTTTATTACGTTTATTTGTCTGAGCTTTATACATTTTTTTCAGGGTTTCATTTTGCTGCAAGATCTACATTTGGATCCGAAAGCAGGGCATTTTTTCTATCATCGAATTTACGTATTCTGACTCAACATCTGCTCAGATTTAGTTTGAAATGCTTTTTGTCTTCGAATTGTTTTTGTTTAGTTATAGAGTTAATTCTGTCACTGTGTTGTGATGTATTTAAATTCTGCAGATTTCAGGAGGCCATCTGTTTATTTGGGGCTTCAATGCCCAAGTAGTGTCAGCTGCTTCAGTGAATTTTAATTCATCTTTCCCAAAAAGTGACTTTTGCACTTCGGGCTCTGTACATCCTCGAATTAACAAATCAACGAGTCTTTCCTCTATGTCTTTGATTTTACATTTTTTTGCAACGTTTTTCAGTCTGGATGAAAAAATTGTCAGTGGGTTCCTCGATATTTTGTTTTAACCCCTGAAATTCGTACCTGGGTATTCTGTGGTTTTAATTTGCTTCCAGGTATGTGCTGAAGTTTCCAAATATTTTTCTTGCTTGCCGCTATCTTTGATATTGAGGTCTCATGAATTTTATAAATCTTTTTTTCCCCAGTCCATGGCAATATATAGCCTATCCTTTCTTCGTCCTTTGTTTCCTCGAGGAAGCTTTTAAATATCAACTGATATTTTGTCTGAATTTTTTAAATGCTTAAATACCGTCACCAGTAGTTATTGAATAATAACTCAGAGGATTTTTAAGGTTTAGAATTATGTTTATTTGCTTAGAATATACTGGGGACATGTTTCTCCATCCAGTTCTTCCATGCGTTTTGTTTTATTATTTGCTTATTATTGCATGCAGCATGTTGGGGCGTAACTATTACATTTCAGTTTTATTTAACTTTTTGTAATTGAGGAACATTTTCATGTTTGGATTATTCTGGACAAACACTTTATTTATTCATCTTATTATTTATTTAGATATTAACAATATTTCGCTCTTTTTTCGTTAAAACGAATTAAAAAATAACTAAGTTATTATTTAAGGTTAAATTTTCGTTTTATTTAAAAGATAGTATCGTATCGTATTGGTTACTAAAAATCCCAGTTAAAAAAAAAAACGTCAAGTAACCACGTCAGCTAAACGACCACGCTACACCCACGCATCGAGTCGAATTTTGTTAATAACACGATACTATTTTTCGAAATGAATTAATTCTGTGAACTGACTCGGAGATAGTTTCCTATCACAGGATAAAATACGTAGTATTTAAAAGCTTCCCCTGATAGTGTAATGAGTTATTTCATTATTACTTATATTTAAAAGAGGGGCTTCCTGCCTTTGTTAAAACAAAATTCCCCACACACAAACCATAAAGTATGCAGCTTCCACTCTTGAATTAACACAGCAGTCAACGACCAAAAACACATTTTGCCAGCCACGGGTCAGAGAGATACACGTGTCTCCTCTGGTCATAACACTCTGACCAAAAGCCTTATTGGTAGCAGCTGCCGACGATGCACTGATACAGGCCAGCCCAGCTGCAGATGTTTTGATACCAGTCAATGTATCATGCAGGACCAACTAATCACCACTACTCTCTCAAACAGCTCTTTTCAGAGCTAATTTATGAAAGTCTCAACCAATTTTTTAAAAAGCTATTTCAGAAAATCTTCTGTGGATAACCTCTGGTCTCCTTCCTTACTCCCCTTTGTTGATACCACAAGACGACGCTGCACCCCAGACAGCAGCAAACATGCAGTACCAATTCCATCATCACCAAGTAGTAGGCATTCACATCATCAAACAGCCAACACCTGCATCATCAAGCAGCAGATACCTAAATCACCAAGCATAGACAGTTCCAGCGTCACCAACTTGCAGACACCTACAGACCAGCACCTCCACCACCAAACCAGCTCTGGCATCACTGAGCAACAAACCAGTCATGTACAGCAAGTAAACCACCTGTTATTTCTTTGTATTGATTCGCCAAATAAAAACTTGGCATTTCGAACTAAATCTCGTCTTTGTCATCCTTGCCTAGTTTGTTGTAAATCACCTTATTTACAGAAAGTTTTGGTATAAACGTATTTATCAGCTTCACAACAATAGTAATATCATAATTATCAATATTGAAAGCAAAATAACACTCCATATCTCATTAATTTTTAATACATTCTAAAGATTTAAATTCACCATAAGTTGACATTACCATGCTCAAACTTAGATAAATTAAAAAATGTAATTAAAATTTTAAAATAATTTTCAGAAGTTTTTTTAATGAAATTAGTTACTAGAAACATTATTAAACCAATTCATATAAAAATATTACTTACACATTGATAACTATATCACTTACTATGATATTTAAACCCAAGTAGAAGGTCAAAATTAATTACCAATGAGTTCCGTGTCAGTTAACAATCCACATATTAATGTGCCTTTTAGTTTCATGCTAAAAGTTCTTAGTACAGAAAGTGAATGATTTTTAAAAACTCAAAAACTCTTTCAGAAATGTGCCCATCATTTACTGTTTTGAAATAGAAAAAACCTTTTCACTTATTATCTAAAAGAGTTGCTTATAAGTAAAGTATTGAACAAAGCCAAGAGACAAATACAACTTCAAAAAATTTATTTGCAGCAAATAAAAATGAATGGTGGCTTGATGTGGGCAAAAGGGCGAAAGAAAAAAACATTTACTTACAAATTACAACAACTTGAATTTTTTTTTCATACATAGACAGATACTACAGCATGTGCCTTTGATGGTCAATTAGATGTTTTTGCTTCTTCCTCTTCTTGGTCTTGAAATGGGCAGGACTGCTTTTTCTTTCTTTTCCTTAGGACCTAAGGCAGTTCATTCTCAGATTCTATTTCATTGTTGACTTACTCCACCAATATATATCGACAACTTATAAAATTTCTTTCTTTTTTATTTCAAACAATTGCTTCAATATTTTCCAAGGTTTTCTTTGGAAATTAAGTCACATACCTTGTCTTGGTGTAGGTATGAAAATAGAATAAATGTAATTTAGAACATATATTAAGCCTGTAAATAGGCTAATACAAATGTCAGTATTATCGCTTTTTCAAAATCAAACAGGTTATTCTTTTGTTTATTTCATATTCTCCTCCAGAAAGTGTTCCATCTTCTGTTCTAAATATGCAAGAATTCAGAACCAACTCAATAAAATTATTCCCATAATAATGAATGAAAAATTAAGGGAATGGTTTTACTTGCAAACTTCTCTAGTTCCAAACATAATACAAAACAAGACCAAAATTTATGTCATTTAGCATTTGACAAAGAGAGAAAAATTCTTGAACTGTTCTAAACAAAAACTTTTTCTCTTCTGAAAGAAAACCGCCCAATCTGCAAAAATTACAAGACAGCCTCGTTTTCAAAAAATGGTTGAGAACTCAAATTTCAGCCTATACCTAGTTGCCACTTACAAGAAAATTCAAAAACACAGCAGTTACCAGGGAAAACAAATTTTTACAGAAACAATAAATTTGTATACTAGGGACAAAACTGGAAATTGATTAACAAATGATTGTTACGGTAGGTTTCCATACTTTTTTACCTCACATTTTTTATATCTTAAAAAATAGATAAAAATATACCAAAAAAAACAAAACAGTTTCTAGTTTCTTGCTTTAAAATCTATTTTTCGATTTGTAAGAATATTCTTTATTCACTAACATACTTAGATTTAGCCTGTAATTGGACACAAATATGTCAAAATGCAAATTTTAAGACCTCCTCCTTTTCATCAATACAGAATTGTTTCTCTAATAATATAAAAGAAAATGATATTTTTCTATAAAATTATAGTATTAAAAGTTCTTAAAACTTTTTTCTAAGTTTGATATTCACATTTGGGGTATTATTTTCTTCTAACAGCACCCAATTTAAAATTCTTTTCTTCTTTTCATGCACACCTGACTTTTGTCATTTCATTATATACAGAAAGTATATCCCATATCCCTATTGTATCCCCACCAGTTACATAGCACCACACACATGAGGGCGGGGACAAAGTTAAGTAACCTGAAAAAAGTCTGCAGCAATTTTTTGATGAAATAACTAATGCAGAATAAAATTCATTCATTAATAAATGAACACTGAGAATTTCATTAAAATTGCATAATTCTTTAATTTTTGGTGATTCTTTTTTTCACTCAGGGATAGTGATGTGTTACAGTATGAAAGGTCTGCGACATCTATGTCGTTGTTACCTATATCTATTTATAATTCAATAATGTTACTATTAAAAATCAATGAATGCTGCCTAGCTTTAAAAAAATCACGTACTTTGGTACTATTTTTTTAAAGTTTTGGCAGCATTCATTAGTAATGTATGAACACAAATTCATTAACTACAGGTGGGAGGAAGAGGACCAGTGAAAGAGGGGTACACAAAAATTTACTAGGATAACTTCATTTTGTAACTAACAACAATTTGCTACCAACAATTTGCTCAACATTAAACAAGCAAGAAGATATTTAGATTATTGCATTACATTTTAAATGAATTCATAAAAAAATTTGAATAGTCTGTTGAAAACAAGCAAACAAAAAAACTGTGGTAATGTTAAAAAAATGAATTATATAGAAATGTAATTTTTATTTATTTATGAACTTTTGCACTTTAATGCCCATTGAAAAGGTGACTATATTGATAATAAAATCTAAGCAGGAATTTGATGTTTTTTTGGTAATTCACAATTAAACTTTCTTAATAAACCATGTAAACATAAAAAAACTGAAAAAGCAACAAAAAAATACTAACTTTCAGTTAATGGATAAAGGATTGTCTTGTCTCTTGAAAAATTAATATGGCTGTTGTAAATAAGTACTAAAAGATAAATAAATAAAATCTTTCTATGGGTATTGGAAGAAGATGCTAATTCCAATATTGGTGTATGTGTGTATTGAAATTTTTGTGCATATTATGTTATTTATTTTTTATAGGAGTGGGAGGAAAGTCTGTGTAAGTAAAATCAAGTAGGCTTTGGTATTGACAGCTTGAAGGTTTGTCCTTATATATTTATAATATCTCACCATCACAAGATTTTGAGAGTAAGAAACACTTTTAACAGAGGAAATGTATTATGGTTTTAAAAATTTTTGTGCTTATCAGTGTAAAACAATCCACAAAAAATCCACCACATATTTTATTACCTGAGCAAGCTTAATAGAATGAATACAGAAATGACATAAAATACAAAATGACACGTAATTGAGAAAAATCCTATCATGCAGTTGAAGTGTTTTGGTGTGAATGAATGTCCTTAATTGAATAGAAGTTGTTATATGGAGAGACTTAGCACTAAAGCATGATATCATGCATGGTACGACATGAGGTTTGTTGAGATGAGTGCTCTTCTCAGTCAGAGAAAGACACACTTGTTCATGCTTCTAATTATTTGATGTAGGATCAGAGAAAGGAGAAAGAGTGTGTGTGTGTGTGTGTGTGTGAGAGAGAGAGAGAGAGAGAGAGAGAGAGAGAGAGCAAAAGTTTGATTTTTGCTGTGCCATTTTATATGCCACCTAGCAACTATTTGAAGTAATATTTGGAAAGCAAGGGGTGTAATCCTTTTTGGGCCAGTAAGTCATAAACTTGATAATTGGTTGAAGAGCTTATCATGTGTCCTAACTTTTTAAAACTATTTGAAAAGATCTGTCCAATAAATGTTATTGATTGCCTTTGAGATTTGTTGCTAATATATGGCAAAGCTGAGTCTGACAGGAAACAGGCGCATTTTGCATTTATGCTATTGCTAAGTTTAAGAAAATGGAGGTTATGCTCTGTGCAACAAGTTTCTGACAATGCATGTATGTTTTATAACTGAAGCCGTCACACACAAACAAACATTATAGACTAATCATTTATAAGGTTTTTTGTGTGTATTACAGTCCATTGATAGATTTAAGATAATGCAAAGTTTAAATTATTTAGAGAAAAGTAAAAATAGATTATTTAAGCTTTCAACTCTGATTTTTTAAAGGAATTATTACCAGAAAAGTCAGTGATGTATTAAAAAATAAAGTCAGTTACCTACCTACCTACCTTTGTGTTGGCATGCATTAAGCATAGAAAAGGATATAAAGACTAAGCTAAATGAAACTTACTCCCTATTATAACCATGCAGTTATGCTTCTACTACACAAAGGAGAAAGTGTATTCATTAAAAAATGAATTCTTAGCACACCAGTTCTCCTTGTAATGGCTTCAATTCAACACTTGTCCCCAGTTAACTATTCTCTGCCACAACCTCTTGTTTTTACAGAAATACTACAGTATTATTGTTAATAATTGCCTCTATTTTTGATTTCATAGAATCTAACTATACTTAACCAAACATGCACAAATCAAATTTCCATGGCCAAGTATCAGTTAAAGATGGTAAAATATAGTGACTGATTATAAATATTAATACTAAATAACAAGTCCTCAAAATTTTCTATTTAGATTGTAGAAATTATTTTCATTTTTTTTTTCTAAATACTAAAAATTTTTAATCAAAGTAATTATCTATATGTTAATATACTGATTGATTTTTTATCAAATTTTAAAAAGGGAATTATCAAAATCCTTTATTAGGTTTAAGCTAATTTTGACTTGTATTTTCTTTCATCTTTTGATTTTTTTTTCATCTTAAATTTAAAAGTTCCTTTTTATCTAAGCTCACTGCAATGTATTAAAGATAATGATAAAGGTTTTTTTTACCTCAAAAAAGCCTGGTTATCAGTACCAGCTTCTTTACCAAGTACATTCTACATTTGGTAATTCAAAAACCTAAAATCAGCCAGATTTAGGTTTCTGCAATTCCATTGGCACTTTCTTTCTCTTAATGTGTTGGTATAATAAAAAGTAGCTAAAATTAAAAGATAAAATAAATATTACTCAAAATTAATGATAATGACTGACAATGCTTCATCTAAAAAATAAAATATTACAATAATGGCAAACCATTTAATGCCAACAGTAATTTTGAAAGTTGTTCAAGTAGTGCATTTCAAGCAGATCTAGCAATTAAATGGGTTTTTTTAAATAAACTATCTTTATGAAAGGGTTTGAGTGGTTATTTGCCTCATTGTATATACTAAAAGGTGAAATAAAAGCACACACAAATTTAAGAAAATAGACAAAACAATTCTTATAATCTAGAAAAATAGCACTTGATGCTGGAAAAATTCATATTTTTATCAGTGACATAATCTATTTCTTTTGTATAATTACAGCCTTACATGGAATACAGCAATCCATCACTTTATCCCAGACTTCCAACTTCCAGATCAAACAAGAACTGAACAATCAACTCTTAGAGACCTTTTGGGACACAGGACAGGAATTTGTGGACTTTTTCGACCATTGCTTTATGGATTTCCAAAAGGAATGAGTCGGAAAGAATTTGTAAAGTAAGTAAGCAGAAGAATAAAAATGAAAGTAATTTGTAGGAAATTTATTTTTAATTGAAAATGAAAATTTGGAGAAAGACAAAGTTGATTTATATTAAATAGATTTAGATAGAAGAAAAATAACTTAGTTTATATCAAGCAAACCAAAGGTAGTAAATGTTTTTCATTGGAAGAAAAATAATAATTGTACTCTTCTTAATTATGATTTTTGTTGAAAGTTTTAAAAGTTGTCGGAAAATTTTGCAATTTGACCAAAAGGTTTGCAGATTTAAAAGAATATGAGATACTGTTAACATTTGATTTTATATTTTTTTATATATATGTCATACTACATTGTCTGTGTGTCCTCAGAGTCAAGCTTAGTCACTTAGCAACCACCCTGTTGTTATGTTCAGTACTAAATGAACTAATTGTGTCTTCTTGATTTCTCGCTCTTTCAGCAGACATTAACTGAATTCATGTTTCTGTCCATATTGTATTTATTAAAATCCTGAAGAAAGAGTCTTGGTGTTGACTTCAATATCTTAGGCAACAAACTTTACACAGCTACAAAATAGTCTAATGACTGCCTGACTTCAATAAGAGAAAAAGTAAAAACTCCAGTAACAACAAAAAGTTTAATAGATTCAAGCCTTGCTAGAGCTGCTAATTAATGTATCAATCTTAGACAACATAAGACAACAATTTTTTTAGTAAATTCAATTAACAGCACCTCATTTATTTTTCCAACTTGGTCATCAGTAACTTTGGCAAAATCTGGCAAAATTCACTAACCTCCTATTCAACAAGGTAACCAGTTTAGAGGCTATCCTTATCCCATGATGTATTACATCACTGAAACAAATTTTGTACACCTATATTCAGCTTAGAAATTTCAAAAATCAAATTTGAAAAATTCATTGATAAATTTGTTTGAACTTTTTTCTCTCTTTGACAAAACAATCCTGCTGTTTTATGCAATGTATGTTCAACTTTCATGCTATGACTTCTAATACGTTTTGACATTTATTTCCATTGTTAATTCTGCTGATAATTTTTTAGCATTTTTTCCAAAAACTGCAGATCTAATTTTTAGATAAAATACTTTATACCCCTTCATTCTCCAATACTTTACTCAGTTTCTTATTAGCTTCTAAAATCCACATCTTGCAATTCATATTGCCACAGATAATTGGGATAATATCTCTCAGACAAAATGTATAAAATCACTATGTTAAAAAATAGTAGGATGAAGTAAATTCTTTCTCCTAAACTGGTTTCTATACCAAAGAGAGCCCAGTATAACTGGGAGGACAAGTGATGGATTCATACCTTTTCTAAGGGTATTTGCACAAAATGAAATGCAAACAACTTGCATTTGAACTTGGATTGCCAAATTCATTTCCTACAACCATTATGCCTCCAGAACATTTCAAAATGTCTACATTCCTGATGATTTATAATTAGTTACCTTGTTGTTTAAGAATGAAATTCTACATGGATCCCAATTAGAAAAATATAATAAGATGAACTTTAAATTGCCAATCATTTCATTTAAATAACTATACTTGATGAGTAGTAAGAATTGTCATTTAATAGAAAATTTGTTTCGAATCAGATTAGAAGTAGAATTTTCTATTACAAAGAAGTTTGCTATATTGATTAAAAACAAGTAAAGTCAAGAATTCTGTCAACATTCTCAGAATAATTTCTAGGCACACTTATAAAGTTTATTTCTTCATTATCTAATTACTATATGTTAATGTAAATATAACTATTTATTACTTACTATATATTAGTGTAAATATTACTATTTATTACTTACTATATATTAGTGTAAATATTACTATTTATTACTTACTATATATTAGTGTAAATATTACTATTTATTACTTACTATATATTAGTGTAAATATTACTATTTATTACTTACTATATATTAGTGTAAATATTACTATTCACAATATTTCTGAAAAATGTTTTTGTTATTTTGAATTAATCCTTGAATAATATTTTTCTCTTTCCTTTCTTCTAAAATCCAAGAAAGTTTGTTTACTGGTAGGAGACACTAACAGTTTAGCAGTATTATATTTATCTTAGAATGAAAAAACTTGATGGATATAGGCTTAATTTAATATTCTATCAAATTAAAACTTGTTATATAACTTCTCCCACTCTGATTTAGACTTCTTTAAGGTTTTATACATCAATTTGGCCTATGTACTAAATTACTATTTTCTATGTAGAAGTGGTATAAATCTTCCAAAGCTATTGATTTTTTACATCTTATATCTAAAACAAAGATAGATACATGTGCTTATTTTCTAAAAATCTAAATTCCAATGTTATTCTTACATTAAGATTCTTTATTTTCTTTACATTTAAAATAAATCATTATTCTTCATATTAGACAGATTCTAGTTCTTAAATTGATGTGAGTTCTCAGTTCTATCATTTGTACAATTTTTGAGAAATCTTAGTGTTTTTGCTGTTTACTGAGCTCTTTATTGCTTGTACATGCATGATTTTTAGTGATAATCCCTTAGAAGAACTCAGAATTCAATTTGTCAAATTACATGAATTTTTGATGGAAATGCAGTTTCAACAATACTTGCAGAAAAACTAATGTATACTTAATAATGCATAACAACATATGAATGAAAAAGGGATAAAGATCTTATATAAAAATGTATTTATAAAATTATAGATAACTAATTTCTTGGTAATTATGAAAATATCAAGCTCTTATTCTCTCTCTCTTGTCAAGATCTTGTGTTTTTTCAAATGAGGTTTTAGTTGAAATAACTTTTTGTCCTTCATATAAACCAAGTTGAATAGTGAGACACCTTTTATTAATGATACTGTTGAAAAAGTTGTCAACAAAATATCTTGAAAGTTGATTTTTGTAGAAATTTAAAGGTACTAAGTTCAGAAGGTGTTTTGTGCAGATAAATCAAATACTTTAGGATAATGATATTGCTAATTTACATTAACTAAGTGTCAGAAGGATACAGTAATATCATATTGATGATTATAGCAATTAAAGAATAAGAAAGATTTCTTTTCTATTGGTAAAGGTACTTTTAAAAATTCATTAAGCAACTTAACCTTTAAATTAATGGCCATCATTATGCATGCATGCAAGTAATTATTTACTTAGTCAATGTACAAAGTCACTGTTAGGAAACACTCTGTGAGGATTAAATATATATATATATATATATATATATATATATATATATATATATATATATATATATATGCATGCATGTAGTATTCTTAAAAAAGAGATGACTGCAATGTCAAAAATTCTTAAAAAAAGAGATGACTCTTTGTTCATTGTAATACAAGATGGGAGCCCAAAAAGACTAATCAGGTTGGTTAATATTGATCTGGCTATAATTCCAGCAAGTCTGTCCTGTATAGGATTAGCCATGGGATATTTGTGATTACTGAAACTTTTACTTGATGATTTAGTATGCCTCATAATTTTGTATTGCTGACACAAAACAAGTTTTTACCCAGAGCCTTATCTCTTTATTCATCTCAGACTCTATGAATTTGTCTGGTGATGCCAGAGTAATGTTTTAATATTGTTTTAGTATTGTTGTATATTCATTGTTATTGGAGAGTGTTGCAGAAATTCCTGTTAAGAATTGCTTAGTATTTCAGTGACATGTATAGAGTTTGGTTGTCACTTAGTTTTTTACTTGCTAAATTAATTAACAAATTGAATCGGTATAAAAAATCTGCCCATAATAATACAGGTGTCTTCACTCCATCTATAACAAAAGTCCACTAAAATTTGTCACTTCTCTATTTCCCACATTGTTGTCAACTTTCCATTCAGGAACTGGTAGATTAATATTAACTTGTGTGCCTAGATTCACAAGAAATTTCAATCTTTTTATGTTGTAGTTAATGAAAAATAGGTAATTTTGACAAGTTATACCAACTAACTTGGTCATAGTCGCTAGTTGGTTGGAACTTTTTCCTGGGCTTATGATGAATGAAATGTACATAACTTTGTACTTTTCTGTGATACCAACAAAGGGAAGAATTATTGTTTGTGTCTCTTCAAATACTACCTCTATTTCTCCACAGGCATTCTCCTGAACTTGCCATGAGAGTATACATTACTAGATGATTGGCCAGCATCCAACTCTTCACTTTATTTTATTCTTTAGTTATCCTGTTGGTTACTTTGTGTTACTGTTACATATTACTTGAGCTTTAAGCTTATAAAAAATCTCAGAAGACCAAATCAACTTAGTAAAACATCGTGTGGATATGACCAATGTGGCCATTCACTCCTCTGCTTGTTTATTATATGAAAACTAAAGGAAAAGAACTCATCACATATCACATTCAATCTCTTGAAACAAGGGCTATAACTTGCCTTGTTCAATATTCAAAATCTCTCTAATCTTATTTGGGACCACAGACATAATTCAACTTTATTGGTGGCCTGCATATACATCTTGACATATGAATTAAAGGTGTTGTCGGTCTTCTAGCCACCACTGCAGGATCATCCCTCTGTATGCCCTCCGATTCCATAATTTCTTCAGGAGTCCCCAGATTATTTGATTCTTTTCTACCTAGACATCAAGTGTCCCTTCCTCTGCCCACCTGGATGAAAGTTGGTCTGCATGTATCTTTACCAACCCTCATCCTGCCTCCACTTTAAAATTCACTACTCCCAATTGTCTGGTCATGGTGCCTTCCATCCATCATTAACCAGATTCAAAATTACATAACAGCACAAAATCATCAACTTTGAATTCTCAAAGGTGGCGGGCATAACTTTAATTCCCTGTTCCATTTTGTTTTTGTAGCCAAAAACTTGATAAGTGTCAGGCTTCATCAAATGAAAAGCAGTTCTTAATTGCCACTTAGATATCAATTCAGCTCTAGCAACCCCAGATGCTGTGTGGGGAGTTATCTTATAAGTGAACAAAAATCTGTTTACCTTGGTTTCAAGTATTGTCTTCCTGTCTGCCTCCATCTTTTTCAGTGTTTCTTTGACTGTGTGCATATTTGGCTTTGCCTGCCCATTTGAGGATGGTTGATTGGGAGTCATGAAAATGTGTTGAATTCTGTTGACTTTCATGAACATTTTGAGCTCCTAACTAGAAAAACATGGATCATTATCACTTACCACCAACACAGGTAGCCCTTTCATCTTCTTGATTGTGGCTGGAGCAGTAGATGTTTTAGACAACAACCCTGCTCCCCCATAGTATAGCACCATTCTCCCATTTCAACTCCTCTCATTTGTTGAAATAGGGCTTCCATGTTGAAGTGTATAATTGTACACCCAGCACAAAATAGGGTCTCTCCTAGTTTCAAATCTCACTGGAACATCAACTATGTTCATCATGTATACTTGATTTGTGAATGAAGAAAATTCCTGTTCTTGTGTACTTAGTGGGAGATGACTAAGGCAGTCTGCATTTCCATTGAGAAACTCAGCATGATACTCCAATTTATAGGTGTATGTTACCCAGCATTAATCCCTGGCAGCAGCAAGAGGGAAATGGGTTTGTATTCTGCAAACAGTTCTAACAACGGCTTGTGGTCCATGAATTTTGGGAAGCTATTCCCATACAAACACTGGTGCAGGTTTTAACGGCAAAAACCAAGACTAACTCTTCTTTTTTGATGTGGGCATAATTCTGTCTGAGAGTGTTCATGAAATGTAGCATACCAGCTTCTCACTCCCATCTTCCTTTGTATGAGCCATTATAGCTCCCTGTCTATGTGTACCTGAATTGACTCAGATGGATCAAAATGAGTTAGAAGAGGTACAGAACATAGCATTTTCTTTGTTTCTTCAAAAGCTCTCCTGACCAAATCTTTCAGTTTGTCAGTTGTTTACAATCTATATTTAAGGACTTGAGTATTCAGGTATTCCTAGAGGAAATAATTACAAGTGGATAGATCTAGTATCAATCTAATTTGAAATGCTTATGAAATAACCGCTGCATTGCAACGATTATCACAATTTTTTAAATAAGTATCAATTACAGATGCACTATGGTCATCATTCCACATCATGACGACATCTAAAATGGCTTCAAAAAGACATACTTCCAACTTGCTAGTTGCGCTTGTGTAGTAGCAGTTTTAGATCTTGGAGACCATTCTACCAGATTCTGTATAAAATTATGTTTATGAAAATGATTGTTCATTTATTGATATAAATTATAGTGCATTTAAAGATAACTCAATATAAAAATTAATAAAGAAGTAAAACTAGATGATATGATTTAGGTTAAATTATTATATTCCAGAAAATGAACTAAGCAAATAATGGGATTAAATATGAATAGAGAATATCTGCACCAACATGAATGTTTTGATGACATAGTAAAAATATCAGAATTATCAGATGAGTCAGACTAAGTAATGTTAAATGACTTGAATAGCTCAACAAAATAGATAAATAGAAGTAAGATAAAAGTAATCCTCAACTCAAATGTCCTGAGAACAAACATAAAATCAAATGAAGTATTGGATATAAAATCCTATATTTTACAACCAATATGTGAAGCACAAATAAGTAAGAATCATCCACACATAAAACCAATCAGAATCACTAAAACAAAAATTTTCCAGTAACAAACTGCACACACACACGGTCAGTGAGTAGACATGTGAACACTGAAAAATTTTTTTCTCTAACAACCACGACACACAGGCTGGCAATGACTGGAAATGTAAAACAAAAATTTCTCTCTAGTATTCATAGCACGCACACTACCAGTGATTGGACATGCAAACTCAACAAAAGTTCTATCTAGAAACCACGGTAAACACACTGGCAGCTGCATGGACATGCAAAAACTTGACCAAATTTCTATCACATTACTATGACAACACCTCAGTCAACTATGACTTCCCCTCCCTACCAAATGTTCATAGGCTTGTTTCTGTATGTTCAATTTTTGGGGGATCACCTTAATCAGATTTCACACACACATACACACCATCCAACTAAAATCTGATTGGTTGGTTGTTTGGTTTTTATGGCATACAACCTTTATAGGTTATTTAATGCCAAATTCTGATTTTACATATGTTAAACCTAAGATTTCTAAATGAATACTTTGTAGATTATATTTTAGACAAGTAAGAGCTCATTAGTTTACACATTGATTAAGTGGTTTCATTACATCATATTCTTTGATACAACCCTGTCTCTCTCAAGAAGGACAGAATGTCATCCATGTTGATATTCTCGAACAGGTCACTCAAACTATTTACCTTGCAAAATCGCTTTCTGATGAGAGTGAAAGCTTTACATTCTAGGAGAACATGTTTAACAGTGCAATGCATTTGACATGTCAAACATTGTGGTTTTCATTCCTGCTTGAGTATAAATGAGTGTGTAAGTCTTGTATGACCAATATGCAATCAGGATATAATGACTTGTTCTGTTCTTGATTTTCTGAAAGCTGGTCTCCATTCTCCCAAAGTGTGCTGAATCTGGAAAACTTTATTGTGGATGTTACTCCAAGTTGTTGCCTTTTTAATGAAGGAATTTATTGATTTTGGGTTTTAGGTCATTATGGAATCCTGAATTTGTCAGGGGTCAGATTTAAGGCCGATTCAACCTTTACATTTCCTCTCACTTCAATGTTGCTTGGGATATAAGGATTTCTTTATAATTTGACACTGACTCTAGTTTACTCAACAGTTTCATGATTTGGGGTTTCTGAAGTTTTTTATTACATAATGATAGCAAGACAGAGAGTGAGTCTGAGAATATGATAAATTTCTTATGTTTGCTCCTCGAGATGATGTTGAGAGCTAGGTCTATTGAATGGGCTTCTGCTGTGAAGATAGAGCTTTCCATTGGAAGAGATTTCTTGATAATTGTTTTATTTAGAACAGCCACGCATATTGTTTTGTCATTGTCCTTGAAGCCATCCGTGAAGACATATAGGTGGTTGGGACGGTGTTTGAGGATATTGTGAAATTTCTCCTGATAAGTGCTGGGATGGGTTTTTATTTAGGGGAGTTCATTCAATTTGAGGATTAATTTGGGTTTATTTTATATTATTTAGAGAGATTTTTGATTCTTGGAGAGTTGGCTTCATTCAAAGGCAAATAAGATTTTATAGATTTTTCCTTTTTTTCCAAATGTTGCTCATATTTAGGGTTGATGATATAGTAATAAGTTGGGTTGGATGGGCAAGATTTGAGTTTTGTGTAGTATTAGCGAACCAGTTTTTCACATTGTATTTGTAGAGGTTCTTCATGGGCCTTGGCATATAGGTTAACAACTGGAGAAGTTCTGAAAGCTCCTAAGACCTGTCTTAGGCCTTCATGATGTATAGGGACAAGCTGTTTGAGATACAACCTCCTGGCTGCTTTGTGGATAAAAATAGCATAGTTTAGTTTTGTATGGATCAATGATCTGTATAGCATTTTTTGGTCAGCCCCCCCATTCTGTGTGGGTGACCCCTCACAGAAGTTGTTGGGCTCAGGTGAATTTGGTTTTTAAATATTTTATGTGGGGGCTGAATGTTAGCTTCCTGTCAAATAAAACCCCAAGGAATTTATATTTGTCAACAACAGGTATTTCTATATCTTTAAGCTTGATGGGAGGCTCATTATGCATTTTTCTCAGTTGATAGAAATGCACACACTGCATTTTGGAGATTTTGCAACCCTTTGTATTTGCCCAATGAGTAATTTTCTGGAGGCATCGTCGCAGTTAATGCTCTGCAGTTTGCATATATTTTGATCTGGAAATGATGCAGAAGTCATCAACATAGAGGTAATCCTCAATTCCATGAGTGATACACTTTGTAATGCCGTTGATTTTTATATTGAACAGTGTCACTGACAGAATACTCCCTTGAGGAACTCCCTCTTCCTGCTTGTGGAGATTAGAAAAGGTTGATCCAACTCAGACTCAGAATTTCCTGTCTGAGAGAAAACTCTTTATGAAGTTGGGTAATCTGCTTCACAGATGCCCAGGCCATGCAGGTCTTTCATTATTTCAAACTTCCTGGTGGTCTCATAAGCCTTCTCCAGATCAGAGAAGACTGCTATAAGGTGTTGTTTTTAGATGTTGACCTCTCTTATGGAGGTTTCCGATTTGACCTCATGATCCATTGTAGATCTCTGCTTTCTGAATCCACATTGAGAACTGGCGATAATTTTGTTGGATTTTTAAGTGGTTTGGGAAATGGTTAATTTCTCTAACACTATAAATTATTTGGCAACACAAATGAATAATGAAACTTCTTTGAAACAACACCACAAAGAAAGGTTTATTATAGTAGTAGGCGTGAAGGAGTGAGAGTGAGAAAGTATCCTTTTTGTGTCACTGGTCAGTATGTTAGTCCTTGGTTTTTAGGAAGCGTGTGTGAAGCTAGCAGCAGCGTGTTCTTCAGCGATGGGTTCCAAGTGGAATCAGTAGCAGTGATGTGAGAGAGATCTGTTTGTGCTGCTGGCTCATGGCTCTCTATCTGTCAACACACAAAAAGAAGGGAATAGAGAAATAGTTCTTGAAAGGAAGAAGGAATTAATGCGCTCTACCAATTGATTGGTCAGTGAGTGACTGAATCTCTTGGCGGGGGCATTGATTTGCGAAAGGAAATAGATCTGTGGCTGCTACATCACCTCCTGCTTCAGCGGAAAGCTGACAGAGAAAAAGATAGTAGCCGTAAAACAAAGAAGGGTACATTTTATGTATAAACAGTTTTACAGATTTTTTTTGGCCAATATACTCATCGACCACTATGTGTGGTAATGACGTAATTGTCTTTTGACATCATATTTTTTTCTACAGGTGTAAGGGTATGTTCATGTGTGTAAGGAGGGGGAACATGTGACTCTTGTGCGTTTGTGTTAAGAAAGGCTCTTTTCACCCTGTCAATAGATACAGTTTTTTTTTTGCCACTAATGTCAAGGGTGAAAAGTTTGTCATTGTGTGAAAGCATGCGGTAGGGGCCAGTGTAAGGTGGAGTGCGGGGGGCTTTGACAGCGTCCTTTCTTAGAAAAACGTGAGTCCATGAGGAAATATCTTCTGGGACTGATGATTTGATGATCTGTTCCCTAGGTTGCATTGGTGGGAGATTACCAAAATAAGATCGCAGTCTGTGTATATACAAAACTGGATCTGTTCCCATTAAATCTAAAGGGTTCAACATCTGACCTGGTAATGATAGAGGTACTCCATAGACGAGTTCAGCTGGAGAGTATCCTAGGTCCTCTTTGATAGCTGCACGACAGCCAAGAAGGACAACAGGTACATATTCGCTCCATCGCTGTTGGTCAGGATAGGTGCACAATGCGACCTTCAACTTGCGATGGAAGCGTTCTATCATCCCGTTAAAAGCACAGTGATAGCTTGTCGTTCGTATGCGATTGATCCCTAAAATTCTGGAAAGTTCCTGGAATAGGTAGGATTCAAACTGTCTGCCATGGTCAGTGGTAATTGTTGTTGGAACTCCGTAATGCGTTATCCAGGCTGATATAAGGGCTTGCGCTACAGATTCAGCTGAAATGTCCTTTAGGGGAATAGCTTCAAGCCACCGTGTCCAAGCACTGATATCACGCCTCATATTTGGCCAGAAAAATTTAGCTGAAATCAGCTTCACTGTGGCTTTGGGTCTGGGATGTGCCAAACGGTGTAAGGTGTCAAAAAAAAAACCATACGATGAGTTATCGGAACAAAAGGTCGAAGTGCGTCTGTTGAGGTGTCACAGATGATCTGCGTGTCCGCAGTGGGCACTGGCAAGTTGCAAATTCAGCGAACTTGCAAGTTGCAAATTCAGGTGATGATAGATCCAAGATGTCCAGACGTAGCTGGTCTAAGGCCATCTGCCGTAAGTCGATATCTGAAGGTGAGAACAGAGAGTTAATGGGAAGGTGAGACAAGACGTCTGCCGCAGCATTCTGTTCACCAGAGATATGTTGGATATCGTTTGTAAACTGCGAAACAAAATCCAAGTGGCGAGTTTCATGAGGAGAATACTTATCCGGCTTAGAATGCAGTGCGAAAGTAAGCGGACAGTGATCAGTGTAGATTACAAATTGCCGGCCCTCTAGTGAATGCTGAAAGTGTTTCACTGCAAGGTACATTGCCAGGAGTTCTCAGCCAAACGTGCTGTAACGTTGTTCTCCCGGTTTCAGCTGTCTCGAAAAATAAGCGAGAGGTTGTAGCTATTGTTGTTGGTGTTGTTGCAAAACTGCACCAACAGCTGTGCCCGATGCATCAACGGCCAATGAAAACTGGGCGTCGGGTACAGGATGTGTAAGTAGCGATGTTGTCGCTAATTTCTGCTTCACTTCATTAAAGGCTTTCAACTGGATATCATTCAACGAAATCTGCTCATTTTTCTTTTTCCTGTTACGTGACAGGTCAGACAGAGGAGACAGGAGATCTGCACAGTGTGGGATGAAACGTCTGTAATAGTTAAGCAGACCGAGGAAGTGCCTTAGTTGGCGAAGTGAAGTGGGTGGTTGAAGGTCTTATAGAGCCTTCACCTTATCAGGTAAGGGCGATATCCCTTCAGGGCTGATAATGTGTCCCAAGAAAGTTAGCGACGAAACACCGAAAACACATTTACCAGGGTTAATCCTCACCTGGTACTTTCAGAACCGTTCGAACAGTAGGCAGAGGTGAGTAACGTGTTCCTCCGGTGAGGCACTTGCTACGAGGATGTCGTCTATATAATTATAGACGAAGTCCAAATTACGCACGACTCTTCGTCCATTAAGCGATAGAAGGTACTAGCCGTGTTTCGCAAACCAAAAGACATAGTTAAAAATTCAAACACTCTAAATGGAGTTGTTACAGCAGTTTTTGGTATGTCGACATGATTCACTGGTATCTGATGGTAAGCCTTAATGAGGTCTAGTTTGGAGAAGGTCTTACAACCATGCAGCGATGAAGCGAAGTCTTGTATATGTGGGATTGGGTAACGACCAGGTGCCGTAATAGCATTTAGTCGTCGATAGTTCCCAGTCGGACGCCAATCTCCAGAGCGCTTTGGAACCATATGCAAAGGGGAAGCCCATGGACTGGACGAGGGGCGTATAATTCCCAGCTGCAGCATATGGTTAAATTCTGCTTTCGCCGCCTTTAGTTTATCAGCAGGGAGGCGGCGAGGGCGTGAAAACACCGGAGCACCTGTGGTCTTAATGTGGTGTGTTGTTGAGTGAGTTGATTTGTTCACAACAAAATTCAAGTTCGTTAACTCTGGGTAAGAGCATAGTAATATTTGGTATGGGTCGTCGATGGCAGCAATGAAAAATACCGGATTGATGGGTGAGGTATTTGCCTTAAAACCCGTGACGGAAAGTTCTGTATTGGCGTCAATAAGTCTTCGTTTGCGCATATCCGCTAAGAGGTTGAAGTGGTGCAGAAAGTCTGAGCCTAGAATGGGGTATGGTAAATCAGCTACAGTAAAAACCCATGTAAAGTCTCTCTGTAATTCCAAGTCCAGAGAACGCAAAATTTGACCGTACGTGGGACTAGGGGAGTGATTTACTGCTTGCAGTGTGATGGGCGACAACGGTGGCTTCTCAGTGAGGAGTTTCATTGGCCAGATACTGCAAGCTGCTCCTGTGTCAACCCAACAACGTGCTTGGGACCTGGAGTCCGTGATAAAATAGGCACGGTTGTTACATAAATCTTGTGGAGGGTGTGTCATGTTCAGCTCTCCAGATTTAAGTTTCCCTGGTTTGAGAACGAACAGGGCATTCTGCACCTCCGTGCTTCAGCGCCAAAGCGGCTGTGATAAAAACATAGTCCTGGCTTGCTTGAGAGGCGACGGTGGCGAGGGGATGGCGAACGACTTTTGTATTGACGTCTAGGCGGTTGTGACTTGACTACGGCCAATTTACTTACTTCATTGGTAAGCCGCACCAAAGCTTCGAGTATAGCCACTGTAGTGTCCATTTTCTTTTTAATTTATAGGGTGACAACAGACCAAAAAAAAAAAAAAAATCAACGAAACACGTTTCAATGAGAAAGAAACGAAAGGGAAAACATATTTTAAAAGCCACAAGAAAATAAATAGAGATATTCGTGTTAAAAGAAAAAAATGTTGGTTTTTTGTTTTTGTTTTTTTTTGTTTTGTTTTAGAGGTGCTGCTTTAAGGTTCCTTAGTAAGGAAAACAAAGATAATAGTCAGTTTCAAGACCGGTCTGAAAACAAAAGATGAAAATCAAGATGGCGTCGCCCAATCACCATTTAGGCGGAAAAATGAAATGTTAAGTAGGAAGAAGGCGCACTTTTAGCTTTGACTGTACAACTTTCTACAAAAAAAATGTAAAAATGTATTACTCACTTTTTTTTTCTTTTTTTTTTTTTTGTTATTGTAAAATTTTTTTTTTTTTTTGTACTACGTGGTCAGTTAAAAAGAGCAGAGTAGTAAGTTTCTTCTTCTTTTTTTTTCTTTCTGCCAAGCAGGCCAAGCTGAGGGTAATAAATTTTTTAAAACTTTGTTTTGTTTGAACAAAATGTAATGTTCGTTATGTTAGCTTGAGTTGGTATTTTTCTTGTGGACGGGCTGAAAGGAAAATAATTCCTCGTTGGAAAGTTTTTTTTTTTGTTTTTTTTTTTGAGGCATGTGTTCAAAAATGTCGTTATTTGGGTAAAGGGAGAATCTTGTAGGTCTGTATTTGACGGCTTGCAAATGGGCGTCAATATGTCTGGTAAAACGAAGGATGATATCTCTTTTTAAAAAGATTGTTTTACTTGCCACAAATTTTCTCCTTCGTTTATGGCTTCGTAAACAAAGTATTTTAAAGTCTTCCTCCGTCATGAAAAAGGTTTTTTTATGAATATTTTTCTGAAAGAAAAACTTGCGCCAATGTCTTCTCAGCCGACGAATGAATTGGACGAACACGTGTGTCACAAAGAAAGAAAATTCTTGGATGGTTGTATTCTTTCATTTCTTTGAGTCAGGAAGCTTTTTCTCTCTCTCTTTCTTTTCTTTTTGCTTGTTCTGTTGTCCGAAAATGAAGGCAGAGTTTCGTGTTTTTTGTTTTTTTTTGTTTCGCAATTCAGAAGGTCCCAGGCGAGGTCACCAGTTTAGGGGTTTGGGAAATGGTTAATTTCTCTAACACTATAAATTATTTGGCAACACAAATGAATAACGAAACTTCTTTGAAACAACACCACAAAGAAAGGTTTATTATAGAAGCAGGCGTGAAGGAGTGAGAGTGAGAAAGTATCCTTTTTGTGTCGCTGGTCAGTATGTTAGTCCTTGGTTTTTAGGAAGCGTGTGTGAAGCTAGCGGCAGCGTATTCTTCAGCAATGAGTTCCAAGTGGAATCAGTAGCAGTGATGTGAGAGAGATCTGTTTGTGCTGCTGTCTGATGGCTCTCTGACCATAAACACACAAAAAGAAGGGACTAAAAAAAATAATTCTTGAGAGGAAGAAGGAATTAATGCGCTCTACCAGTTGATTGGTCAGTGAGTGATTGAATCTCTTGGCGGGGGCATTGATTCGCGAAAGGAAATAGATCTGTGGCTGCAACAATTTCAAGAAACCCAACCAATCTTTTGTTGATCATATGCTCCATAGTTTTGCAAAGGCAGCTAGTTAGTGCTATTGGCCAATAGTTAGCCGGATTTGAGCCATCTCTCCCTGTCTTTGATATAGAGATGATTGTTGCTATTTTCCATGATTCTAGGAATCTACTATTTATGAAGATATCATTATATACTGTCAGAAAGTAGTCAAATGAATTCTTCGGTAGGTGTTCTTGGAAGTCATAATGAATTTCATCTGGGCTGACTGCTATGTTGTGTGATGTTTGGATTAGCTTCTTGTAGTTCTGCTGGTGTAAAGGGTTGGTTGTATTTTTCAGAATTATTGGACTTGAAGTTTTTGTTTCTCTGCATTACTTTTGAAAGTAAGGAATTTTGGACTGGAGTTGTTGAGAGAATTATTTGCTGAAAATGTCTCAGCTAATGTGTCTGCTATGTCTTTCTTGATAATTGCTTCCATTTTGTTTTTGATGAGCTGTTTGAGAGCAGTTGATTGGGTTTTTCCAGAGATTTTCCAAAACATCCTCCAGATAGTGTTTGTCTTGGTGGAGAAACTAAGTTGGTTGATATAATTTTGCCAACTTTTCTTCTTGGCTTCCTTTATAATTTTTTTGTTTTTTGCCCTGAGGAGTTTGAAAGCATTTAGGTTAATGGTAGTGGGTTCTTTATTAAATTTTTGAACGGCAACCTTATGTAGGTAGATAGTTTTTCTGCAGTCATCATTAAACCAGGGTGTGTTGTGTTTGTTTGAGGCTGAGATTTTTGCTGTTGTTTTGTTTGCTATTGAGATGAAAGTTTTGGTGGAGTGTTTTGTTTGGTCTATGATGTTAGGGTCTTGTAACAGTTTCTATTTACAGAGGGTTTCAAAGACTTCCAAGTTTGCTTTGTTTATTTTCCGGTGAGGAAGTTTATTCTCATGGAGATGTAAACTTTCGAGTATTATTGGGAAGTGATTGCGGCTACAGAGATCATTATGGACTTTCCACCCATAGTTCATATGGCTTACTAGATTACATAAGGTTAAATCAATGGTTGAGTAAGAGCCGGTGAATAAGGTAGGTATTTGATTTGTAATTTAGAATATTAGTTATTGGTATTGATCACTTTCTCAAGATTTTTGCCTTTTTTGTTGGCTTTCTGGCTCCCCCATACAGTATTATGGCTGTTTAGGTAACACAGCAATAAGTGGGGTTTAGGTATTTTTTCTATTAATTTGTTTATTTTGGCAATGCTTATAGGGTCATGTGGTGGGATGTAGATAATGCAGATGTCTATTGGCTTATGTAGATTTGCTTTGATAGCAATTGCTTGGAGTTCAGTGTCTATGTGGATTTGATGTTGAGGTGTATCTTTTCTAACTAGGATTGAGACATCTCTAGAGGCTCTGCTACCGTCTTTCTTAAAATAGTTGTACAGTTGGTCGTGTTTGAAGTTAATAGTATTTGATTCTTTCAGGAATGTTTCTTGGAGGTAAACTATTTTGGGGTTGTGGCTGGTCAAAAGGTGTTGTAGTTCTTTATAATTGGTCTGGATTCCTCTACAGTTCCACTGTATGTGAGTTAGGCTATGTGTTTTGTTTGAATTGTTGGAGTTTATTGTGATGGATTGGGGTTATTTTTCTTTGTTTTGTTTCTGGTACTATTTGCCTCTTGTTTCTGGTACTATTTGCCTCTTCTGTCTCCATTCTTTCTAGAATGTTGAATTTGAATCACCTGCAAAACTTAACTCTCACAGATTGCCAATCCAGATTGCCACAATCCAAAATGGATCATGCCCTACTATCATCTGGACAGGAATGACTGAAGGTGTCAACCCTCCCAAATTAAACCACAGAGATTAGATCTTTGTGGTTTAATAACTTTTGGATGCTTCATCTTGGAGCATAGAGATAACCTTACTCACTTCCATCAGGTCTAAACATTTGTAAATCCAGTATTGGATTGGTCTTTGTTTAATGTTGTCAACAGCATGTTCTTCCACTGTTGACAGTTCATTGAACAGTGTGGCAAAATGGTCCTTCTACCTGGCAAGAACTTTGTGCTTCTCTGATTATTGTTTTGTTGTTAAGGGCTAGCAATTGTTTTGGAAGGTTCACTCTTGGTCTCTACACAGCTCTCACTCATACTTTGGTAAAAATCTTTGGCATCATTAGAGTCTGTAAGTGTCTTGAGCAGCTTTTGTCAGCCACCATTTATTTCTAGGTTCTCTGCGGCTGTCAGAGAAGTTGACAGCATGTTCTCTATCTGGCCTTAGAAGACTTGGTGTTCTTGCTGAGCATATTACTCCAGGCTAGATTCCTGTTGTTAATAAGCTCTTCCAGTTCCATGCTGTTTCCATTGAACCAGTCTTTGGCCTCCTTACTGCAGTGCCAACTTTCTCTTTGGATACCTTGAACATGATTGATTTAAAGGTGTTCCACTTTTCTTCTACAGTACTTACTGAAATTTCAGCTTGCCTGCTATTTAGCAAAGCCTCCAGCTCATCTCTGAATTTTGATCTTGATCATAATCGTTGTAAGTTTCATGATTGGCATTTTGTCTTTTCCCATTCTCCATTGGCTGTGGGCTTGATCATAACATGTTCAGTATTACAATTGGCTCCTCTCATCACTTTTGTGTTCAGAAAGTTTAACAGATTATGCTGTCACATGATGTAGCTGATGTGGTACCAGCATTGGAATCTTGGATACATCCAGAAGTTCTTGTGGATTAGCTTGTATTTACAGTAGGTGTTGGTAATGATCAACTGGTATTCTGTGCAGATGGATAGCAGTAGATTGTCACAGGTATTACCCTTTCCCATTCCAAATTTATCAAGTTTCCATGAATGATGATTTTGTCTGCATTTGGGATAGCTCAAAGTATCCAGTTATATATGGCCAGCCATACTTGACTTTTTGATATTTTGATATTTTGATACTTGACTTTTTGATGTTTTGATTGCCTTACTTCTAGTGAGAGTAGTGTGTATACTTTACCACAACTGTATGGGATGGAATGCATGCAATTCCATAAATGGAAAGAAAAAGGAAACCATCAGCTCTTATTGGATGAGGTCAAAATAATAAATAGGGAAGAACATTGGAGAATAAGACATCTTAAAGAAGCAGTGAATATGTTGGGTTCTAGTGACCTGCTGAGTAGACCAAGTATAGAGATGAATACTATATGGGAACGTAGTCAAGTAGCTTTGATAAAAAGAAAATTGCATTGTGAACTAAGATAAAATTGTACATAATAGTAATAAATAATGTCTCATAGGTTGATAAAAGATATTAGGTTTATAAGTCCCCAAAATTCACAAGACACATAACACAATAGATGATTAGTTAAAATGCTTCTAAGTGAAATCATCCAAGAGTTACTGGTTCAATCCTAACTGCAGGTAAATAACAAAGAATATTTACACTTAAGCTGTTCAATGGAATTAGAAAAATCTACTTCCTTGGATTAAAGAAAGGGTTCATGATATATCCTGTGGTGACGATAATATAGGGATAATCAAGAGATAGTATTCCGTGAAGGAAATAAAGGAATAAATATCTACTATAGGTTTAAATAAAGAAAGTAAGTTTATTGTAATATTTACAGAGAGAGAATGTGTAGTATTTATTGTGTTCAGTCCAGGGGTCTCTCTGTACTCCTATTTTCGGTGACTGGTGACACGGTCCCTTATTTAAACTGTTCCGGTGGTGATTACATATCTCACCATAATACCTCCCCCTAAGCCAATTTCTCCCTGGAGAATTTGGCTTAATACCATTTGTTTTTAGGTCTGGGGCTCAGCCAGTTAACTTTTCTTTTCACCCTTGTACTTTTTCTCAACACCGTTTGAGGGGATGGAGTTGGTGATGAAACTGGTACTCTCGGACCTGGAGTAGGAGATACCACTCTTGGAGTAGGTTGTGTTATGGGTAGAGGAACATTAAAAGAGTCATATAATACCTCCAAGGGCAGTTCATTATCTTCTGCCTGTTTGTAGTCATCAGTGTGTCGAGGTCTTAGCTGATTTATATGCCTGCAACAGTCAAATTTACTACTTCTTACAGAATATAGCATGTGTCCAATTCTTTTCATAATAATCCCATCTTCCCAAAAGCTTTTCCCAGTCCTATAATTCAAGAAGAGTATTTTGTCACCAGGTTTGCAGAACCTTGTCGAAAGATTTTCTCTCGTTGCTGTTGTCTTGGTCGTACAAGGTAAAATCCTGCCAAATACAGATCTGATTTTCCGTGCGAACATTAGTTCAGCTGGTGACAAACAGGCATTAGTGTTTGGGTTAGGAGTGATCCTGTACACAGATAAAAAATTTTCAAGACTCTTCTCATCAGTGTCCATGCCTTGGTTTTTCTTCAAAGCTCTTTTGAACATGTCCACAAATCTCTCTGTGAGGCCGTTTGACCTTGGATGGTATATTGCAGTTGTTAAATGTTCAATGGATAGGGCCTTGCAGAATTCTTCAAACTCTTTGCTGGTAAATTGGGTGCTGTTGTCGCTGACAATAGTTTTAGGCACTCCAAAACAACTGAAGAGAAGTCTTAGTGCATCTATGGTACTCGTTGATGTCGGATGTTTACACTTAAACACTTCCGGCCATTTTGTGAAACTGTCGATGACTGCTTAGAAATAATGTCCATTCAAAGGACCTGCATAGTCAATGTGAAACCAAGTCCATGGTGTATCCATCTTCGGCCACGGTTGTATTTGTACAGGTGGTGCCTTTGCTGATAGCTGACACTCTTGACACTCTCTAACAATTTTTTCAATGTCCTGGTCCATATATCCACACATCAAGGCCTTCATTCTGGACATGCCTGGATGACCTCTATGGAATTCTTTTAGAATCCTCCTCTGTTGTGTGGTCGCTATGACGACTCTGTCTGCATACATTAAAGTCTGCGAACAAATAGAAAATGGTGAAATTTTCGAGTCTTTCTTTGACTTTTCATTTAACTGCACCTGTTTTTTCATTTTTACAATGAATTCATCTGTTTCTACTGCTTTATTGATGTTATCTAGAGACACTGGTAACTCTCAAATCGTGTTGCACAGCAGTCCGGAGAGTTCTTTTTCCTCTCTCAATGCAGCTATCACTGTATCCCCTAAAGGTTCTACACACTTTCGAATCAGTCTGGATAGTCCATCTGCATGTCCGATATTTTTGGATGAAATGTACTCCATTTTAAAATTATAATTCAACAGAATTATGCTCCATTGTTGAAGTCTGTTTGCAGTGTGAGTGGGTATGCCTTTTTTAGAGCCAAAAATATTCAACAAGGGTTTGTGATCAGTCTGCAATGTAAAAATCCTGCCATGAATGAATCTATGGAATTTTTTAATTGCATAAATGATAGCCAAACTTTCTTTTTCAATTTGAGAATAGTTTCTTTCTGCAGGCAAGAGTGATCTGGATGCATGAGCTATTGGCTTCATTGATCCATCTTCAAGTCTATGGAGAAGTACTGCTCCTAATACATAATCACTTGCATCTGATGCCACAATCAATTCCTTCTGTGGATCAAAGTGTGCCAGTGCTAAATCTGATAGCAGGCATTTTTTAATCTCTTCAAATGCACTTTGGCACTCTTTTGACCAAATCCACTTTTGTCTTTTTTTTAACAATTCAATCAATGGTGCTCTCAACTTATGCATTTTTGGGATATAAATAGCATAATATTGTGCTAAACCCCAAAAAGATTGTAACTGGGCAACATTGTTAGGTGCTGGCATCTTCTCAATCGCTTCTGTTCTCTGAGGATCTGGTTTTCTGCCTTGGCTGTCAATGATTTGACCAAGATATTTTTTTAAGAAAAATTCACATTTTTCGGCACTCAATTTGAAGCCAAATTCCTCAATTCTTTGGAAAACTGTTCTGATGTGTTCCTTATGTTCCCGTACATTTTTACTCTTTACAAGAATGTCATCCAAATATGTGATTGCAAAACCTTAATTGGCAAGCATCGTGTCCATTATTTGCTGAAATAACGCGGGAGCTACTTTCAAACCAAAAGGGAGCCTTTTGAGTCTGAAGAGTCCTAAATGGGTATTAATACACAAATACTTTGAACATTCTTCACTGACTTTTACCTGAAGGTAAGCCTCAGATAAATCAATTTTGGAGAAAATTTTACCTCCATTCAGCTTTGTAAAAATGTCTTCAGGGGATGGGAGTGGATAACTATGATCCATCAGACAGTCATTAAGGCCTGTAGAAAAATTGGCGCATACCCGAATCTTATTTTTCTTTTTAACATACACAGTGGGGCTTGCCCACTCAGAATAGTCAACTTTGTCGACTACATCATTTTCCTGCAGTCTTTGCAGTTCAATTTCAATATCTTCTTTTGAAGAAAAAGGCACATTTCTTTTTGGTCTAAAAACAGGTTTCACATTTTGTTTTAGCTCAAAATTTACTTCAGTCTTAGTAGTAAGTTAGCGACCATAGTCGAGGGTGACCCGAGGGCTCCCTTTTCGATAGCTACTACACCAAGGTGTAGGGGAGGGCGCTACTCCATTCCCAGGATTGCTCCACTTTACCCTTGAACCGTACCTTATAATGCTGAGTGTTAAGCAAGGTGGTATCAAGTACCATTTTTAAAGTCTTTGGTATGACTCGACCTGGGATTGAACCCAGGTCTCCCGGGCCATTGGCGAACACCCTAACCGCTGGGCCAATGTCCCGGTAATGTTCTGGTTCTTAGTGAACACACCTAACTCCCCAGAAAAACCCTGGGGAATTCACTTTTTAAGACAGTAAGAAAATCCTCATTTTCAGATACTGTTACAAAATGAATTTATGGGTAGCTCCCATAAATCGAACAAAACGATCCAATCAATTCCGAAGAGGCAAGAATTTATACCTGGAACAACTGACACTTTTGGAGAAAAAGTTTTCGATCGAAGGGATGCACTGCAATTAAACTCTCCCTTGAATTTTAATCTCTTTCCGGATACTCCTTTGGCAATTTTAAACATTTTTTCCAGTTTTGGACACCCAATCCTCTTCCAGGTCACTTCGTCGATAATTGAAATATCGCTACCTGTATCCAAAAGTAGCTTCACTATGTGACCATTTATTTTGGTATTGACAAATTTTCGTTCACCCACTTCTTCTTTTGAGAACACTACATTTACTTTAGACTTAAATTTTTGTCTTTGTTTATTTTGTTTAGTTCGGCACTGGGAGGCTCGGTGTCCGACTAAACCACATTTAACGCAAGGTTGGTCTTTAAAAGGGCAATTTTTTTCTTTAGTGCGAACCCGCACAGCTCCAACATTCAAAACTTTTTCCTTTGTTCTTGAGAAATGTTTTTTGTTTCACTACTTGGACCAGGGATGTAACTTTTCCCTCTATCCTAGTTGGGTCCCTTTTCACATTTATCAACTTCTGACATTCTTCTGTCACTTTTTGCAAGTTCATTTCTGGATCTTGCTCCATAATTGATAAAATTCTTGACCTCAAATCCTTGTCTCTCGGTGCTGTCAGTCCCTGGACAAATATGTAACAAACATGTCAACTGATAGATCTTTCAATTTAAATAGTTCACACTGGGCGTTGACTTTACCCACCTATGTGACAATATCATCAGTTTCTTCTTTTTGTGTGTTTAAACATTTATATCTTGTATGAAAAAGGCTGTCTCTTTCACCAAATATCGAGCACAAAATTTTAGCAGTTTCTGAAAAAGAAATATCTTCTGGTTTCTTAGGTAAAGTCAAATTTGTAAATTTCGCATTTTCCTCCGTACCCAATTTCTGCAGTAGGAGTGTGATTTTTTTTTTGTCTGACCATTTCTCACATCTTTTTGTAAAGATCGTCTTGAACCGACAATAATAGACGGGAAAAGTGTCACCTCGTTCTGGGTCATATTTGAACTCAGCTAGTGAGTTAGCTATACCCTCTGCCGAAAAAAATCTAGACGCACTATCATTAGATTTTTGTGACAAAACAAGTTTGACAAAATAGTCATTTATCTGTAGTTTGCTGTATGACAAGTGCTTCAAAACGCTCTTGCTGAACCAACATCTGTTTTTAAAAGTCAATTTGAGCTTTTTGCTGAGCGATTAAACTCTCAGTTATCGTTTTCATCAATGCTGCTATTTGTTCCAAAGCCATTTTTTTTTAAATGCACAAATATCAAGTCAACATATACATAAAATTTGTTTCAAAAGCAAGATGCTTACCTTCACCGATTTCATTACGAAAAAAATGTTCAGAAAATTCACCGTATAAAATATCAACACTTTACAAATTTCAAGAGATAATTTTCGTCTTTTTCAGATACACGTAAAGTTCTTTATGTAAGAAAAAACAGTTCCCACAGCACAGTCCTTTTTTTTTTTTTTTTTTTAGTAAATGAATTTAATGAGTTCGTATTTTGTCTTCGTCGCCAATTGATATATCCTGTGGTGGCAATAATATAGGGATAATCAAGAGATAGTATTTTGTGAAGAAAATAAAGGAATAAATATCTACTATAGGTTTAAATAAAGAAAGTAAGTTTATTGTAATATTTACAGAGAGAGAATGTGTAGTATTTATCGTGTTCAGTCCAGGGGTCTCTCTGTTCTCCTATTTTCGGTTACCGGTGACATAGTCCCTTATTTAAACTGTTCCGGTGGTGATTACATATCTCACCATAACAGTTCAGCTCCTAAGTTTGACATAAAACACTTGAAGAAGCCCAAAGAATGCATTGGTTGAACCGTGAATATAGCAATGAAGACAATAGTCCAAGATCTTTAAATGATAAAAATTATCAAGCTTCATCTCCAAAATTTAGAGAAGTAATAGTTCTCTTAATAGTACTATTTGACCTAAAAGGTACAATCACTCTGGGTTAGAGTGGACCTGAGAGTAATGGCAATGAAGAGGTACTCTGCATTCTCCAAAGCTCCAGGATTAGAGCCACACTATTAGATGTAATTTAATATCATACCCATTTTTTTTTAATGTAATTTGATTTGATATGATATTATCACATTTTTTTAAACTTATTTCAATTGTTTTAATTTATTTTCAATCTATAATTTGATATTAATGCATTTTTTTGGTTAAAAGTTTTTCTTTAAATTGATATTATTTCTAATTTTTCCTAGAGACAGAAGTAATCTCTCTTTGACTTTCCCTTGCATGGTTTTACTAATCATTTTCCATTCACCTGATTAACTTCTTTTTCCAGATATATTTTGATATGATATTTTCATAAATTTTATTTTTTAATAATATCATATGATTGTTATATCTATTCTGAAATATACAAATGAAATGTGCTTTGTTTTCATGTACAAGAAACCTGCAGCAATCTTGATTTTTATTTTATATTTTCAATACTAGAGTCTTTTTAAAGACCTTTTTTATGTTGACTACTTCTATGAATGTAAATTGTAATGTCCACATTAATTAATGCATTAATTTTAATCTTTTTCAATCATAATCATATGTGTAAATAATGTTTAACTTAACAGACTTCATTATACACTTCATTACATTCCACTACCAAAATTGACTTATATTTTTTCTGTTCACTAACAAATGGCTGAACATAACGAATTTCTTTTTTTTAAACAAATGCAAAAGTAATCCAAACTCAATATCCTGGGTATGATACTCAACCATCTGATAGTGAAGCTCCTGTCCAAGAGCTTTTGGGAATGTAAAGTACCCCTTCATCACCTCCAAGTTCATTCTGACCTACTGTGATAGTACCTACTAGGATCCTATCTATGGGTCAAATCGAACTGTATAATCATTTAACTGTGTGCAAAGGAATGACTGGTTTAATTGAATTCTTAATGATACATAGCAATACTTGGAGGAATTTAACTGTTTGCAAATGAATGAGTAATATTGAAGAGAATTATTATGTTAAATAGCAATGCTTGAAACCATTTAACTGTGTTCAAATGAATGAGTAATGTTGAAGAGAATTATCATGTTAAATAGCAATACTTGAAAGAATTTAACTGTTTGCAAATGAATGAGTAATGTTCAAGAGAATTATTATTTTAAATAGCAATACTTGAAACCATTGAACAGTGTTCGAATGAATGAGGAATGTTGAAGAGAATTATTAAGTTATATAGCAGTACTTGAAAGCATTTAACTGTGTGCAAATGAATGAGTAATGTTGAAGAGAATTATCATGTTAAATAGCAATACTTGAAACCATTTAACTGTGTTCAAATGAATAAGTAATGTTGAAGAGAATTATCATGTTAAATGGAAATACTTGAAAGAATTTAACTGTTTGCAAATGAATAAGTAATGTTCAAGAGAATTATTATTTTAAATAGCAATACTTGAAACCATTTTACTATTTGCAAATGAATGAGTAATGTTGAAGAGAATTATTATGTTAATTAGCAGTACTTGAAAGAATTTGACTATGTGCAAATGAATGAGTAATGTTGACGAGAATTATTTTGTTAAAAAGCAATACTTGAAACCAATAAACTGTTTGCAAATAAATGAGTAATGTTGAAGAGAATTATTATGTGAAATATCAATACTTGAAACAATTTAACTGTGTGAAAATGAATGAGTATTGTTGAAGAGAATTATTATGTTAAATAGCAATACTTGAAACAATTTAACTGCGTGAAAATGAATGAGTAATGTTGAAGAGGATTATTATGTTAAGTAGCAATACTTGAAACCATTTTACTAGTTGCAAATGAATGAGGAATGTTGAAGAGAATGATTATGTTATATAGCAGTACTTGAAAGAATTTGACTGTGTGCAAATGAATGAGTAATGTTGAAGAGAATTATTTTGTTAAAAAGCAATATTTGAAACCATTTAACTGTTTGCAAATGAATGAGTAATGTTAAAGAGAATTATTATGTTAAATATCAATACTTGAAATAATTTAACTGTGTGAAAATGAATGAGTATTGTTGAAGAGAATTATTATGTTAAATAGCAATATTGAAAGAATTTAACTTTGTCCAAATGAATGAGTAATGTTGAAGAGAATTATTATGTTAAATAGAAATACTTGAAAGCATTTAACTGTTTGCAAATGAATACGTAATGTTGAAAAGAATGTTATATAGCAATACTTGAAAAAATTTAACTGTGTGAAAATGAATGAGTAATTTTCAAGAGAATTGTTATGTAAAATAGAAATACTTGAAAGCATTTAACTGTTTACAAATGAATGAGTAATGTTAAAGAAAATTATTACGTTAAATAGCAATATTGAAAGCATTTACCTGCTTACAAGTGAAAGAGAAAAGTTGAAGAGAATTATTATGTTAAACAGCAATATTTGAAACCATTTAACTGTTTGCAAATGAATGAGTAATGTTGACGATAATTATTATGTTAAATAGCAATACTTAAAACCATTTAACTGTTTGCAAAAGAATGAGTAATGTTAAAGAAAATTATTACGTTAAATAGCAATATTGAAAGCATTTACCTGCTTACAAGTGAAAGAGAAAAGTTGAAGAGAATTATTATGTTAAACAGCAATATTTGAAAAAATTTTAAAGTTTGCAAATGAAGGAGTAATATTAAAGAGAATTATTATATTAAATAACAATACTTGAAACCACTTAACTGTTTTCAAATGAATGAGTAATGTTGAAGAGAATTATTATGTTAAATAGCAAGACTTGAAAGGATTTAACTGTGTGCAAATGAATAAATAATGTTGTAGAGAATCATTATGTTAAATAGCAATACTTGAAAGCATTTACCTGTTTGCAAATGAATGAGTAATGTTGAAGAGAATTATAATGTTATATAGCAATATTTGTAACAACTTAACAGTTTGCAAATGAATCAGAAATGTTGTAGAGAATTATCATGTTAGATAGCAACACTTGAAACCATTTAACTGTGTGCAAATGAATGAGTAATGTTGAAGAGAACTATTATGTTAAATACCAATATTTGAAAGCATTTACCTGTTTGCAAATGAATGAGTAATATTGAAGAGAATTATTATGTTGAATAGCAATACTTGAAAGCATTTCACTGTTTCAAATGAATGAGTAATGTCGAAGAGAATTATTATGTTAAATAGCAATACTTAAAACCGTTTAAATGTGTGCAAATGAATGAGTAATGTTGAAGAGAATTATTATGTTAAATAGCAATATTGAAAGAATTTAACTTTGTCCAAATGAATGAGTAATGTTGAAGAGAATTATTATGTTAAAAAGAAATACTTGAAAGCATTTAACTGTTTGCAAATGAATATGTAATGTTGAAAAGAATTAATATGTTATATAGAAATACTTGAAAAAATTTAACTGTGTGAAAATGAATGAGTAATTTTCAAGAGAATTGTTATGTAAAATAGAAATACTTGAAAGCATTTAACTGTTTGCAAATGAATGAGTAATGTTAAAGAGAATTATTATGTTAAATAGCAATACTTGAAACCATTTAACTGTGTTCAAATGAATGAGTAATATTGAAGAGAATTATTATGGTAAATAGCAATACTTGAAACAATTTAACTGTGTGCAAATGAATGAGTAATGTTGAAGAGAATTATTATGTTAAACAGAAATACTTGAAACCATTTAACTGTTTGTAAATGAAAGAGTAATGTTGAAGAGAATTATTATGTTAAATAGCAATACTTGAAACCACTCAACTGTTTGCAAATAAATGAGTAATGTTGAAGAGAATTATTATTTTAAATAGCAATACTTGAAAGCATTTCACTGTGTGCAAATGAATGAGTAATGTTGAAGAGAATTATTATGTTAAATAGCAATACTTGAAACCATTTAACTGTTTTCAAATGAATGAGTAATATTGAAGAGATTTATTATGTTATATAGCAGTACTTGAAACCATTTAACTGTATGCAAATGAAGGAGTAATGTTGGAGAAAATTATTATGTTTGCAAATGAATGAGTAATGTTGAAGACAATTATTATGTTAAATAGAAATACTTGAAACCATTTTACTATGTGCAAATGAATGAGTAATGTTGAAGAGAATTATAATGATATATCGCAATACTTGAAACAACTCAACTGTTTGCAAATGAATCAGTAATGTTGAAGAAAATTATTATTATAAATAGCAATGCTTGAAAGCATTTCACTGTGTGCAAATTAATGAGTAATATTGAAGAGAATTATTACGTTATATAGCAAGACTTGAAAGCATTTATCTGTGTTTAAATTAATGAGTAATATTGAGGAGAATTATTATGTTAAATAGCAATACTTGAAACCATTTACCTGTTTGCAAATGAATGAGTAATGTTAAAGAGAATTATTATGTTAAATAGCAATACTTGAAACCATTTACCTGTTTGCAAATGAATGAGTAATGTTGAAGAAAATTATCATGTTAGATAGCAATACTTGAAACTATTTAACTGTGTTCAAATGAATGAGTAATGTTGAAGAGAATTATGATGTTAAATAGCAATACTTCAAACCATTTAACTGTGTTCAAATGAATGTGTAATGTTGAAGAGAATTATAATGTTATATAGCAATACTTGTAACCACTTAACAGTTTGCAAATGAATCAGAAATGTTGAAGAGAATTATTATGTTAAATAGCAATACTCGAATGCATTTCACTGTGTGCAAATTAATGAGTAATGTTGAAGAGAATTATTATGTTAAATAGCTATACTTGAAACTATTTAACTGCGTTCAAACGAATGAGTAATGTTAAAGAGAATTATAATGTTAGATAGCAATACTTGAAACCATTTAACTGTGTGCAAATGAATGAGTAATGTTGACGATAATTATTATGTTAAATAGCAATACTTGAAACCATTTAACTGTGTGCAAATGACTGAGTAATGTTGAAGAGAATTAGTATGTTAAATAGCAATACTTGAAAGAATTTAACTGTTTGCAAATGCATGAGTAATTTTGAAGAGAATTTTTATGTTGAATAAAAATGCTTGAAACTATTTAACTGTGTGCAAATGAATGAGTAATGTTGAAGAGAATTATTATGTTAAATAGCAATACTTGAAAATATTTAACTGTGTTCAAATGAATGAGTAATGTTAAAGAGAATTATTATATTAAATAGCAATACTTGAAAGAATTTAACTGTTTGCAAATGTATGAGTAATTTTGAAGAGAATTATTATGTTGAATAAAAATACTTGAAACTATTTAACTGTGTGCAAATGAATGAGTAATGTTGAAGAGAATTATCATGTTAAATAGCAATACTTGAAACCATTTAACTGTGTTCAAATGAATGAGTAATGTTAAAGAGAATTATTATGGTAAATAGCAATACTTGAAACCATTTAACTGTGTTCAAATGAATGAGTAATATTGAAGAGAATTATTACGTTATATAGCAAGACTTGAGAGCATTTATCTGTGTTTAAATTAATGAGTAATTTTGAGGAGAATTATTATGTTAAATATCAATACTTGAAACCATTTACCTGTTTGCAAATGAATGAGTAATGTTAAAGAGAATTATTATGTTAAATAGCAATACTTGAAACCATTTAACTGTGTGCAAATGACTGAGTAATGTTGAAAAGAATTATTATGTTAAATAGCAATACTTGAAACTATTTAAATGTGTTCAAATGAATGAGTAATGTTGAAGAGAATTATCATGTTAGATAGCAACTCTTGAAACCATTTAACTGTGTTCAAATGAATGAGTAATGTTGAAGAGAATTATTATGTTAAATAGCAATACTTGAAACTATTTAACTGTTTGCAAATGAATGAGTAATTGTAAAGAGAATTATTATGTTAAATAGCAATACTTGAAACCATTGAACAGTGTTCAAATGAATGAGTAATGTTAAAGAGAATTATTATTTAAAATAGCAATACTTGAAACTATTTAACTGTGTTCAAAGGAATGAGTAAAGTTAAGAGCATTATCATCTTAGATAGCAATATTTGAAACCATTTAACTGCGTTCAAATGAATGGGTAATGTTGAAGAGAATTATTATGTTAAATAGCAATACTTGAAACTATTTAACTGTGTTCAAATGAATGAGTAATGTTGAAGAAAATTATCATGTTAGATAGCAATACTTGAAACCATTTAACTGTGTTCAAATGAATGAGTAATGTTGAAGAGAATTATGATGTTAAATAGCAAAACTTCGAACCATTTAACTTTGTTCAAATGAATGAGTAATGTTGAAGAGAATTATAATGTTATATAGCAATACTTGTAACCACTTAACAGTTTGCAAATGAATCAGAAATGTTGAAGAGAATTATTATGTTAAATAGCAATACTCGAATGCATTTCACTGTGTGCAAATTAATGAGTAATGTTGAAGAGAATTATTATGTTAAATAGCTATACTTGAAACTATTTAACTGCGTTCAAACGAATAAGTAATGTTAAAGAGAATTATCATGTTAGATAGCAATACTTGAAACCATTTAACTGTGTGCAAATGAATGAGTAATGTTGACGATAATTATTATGTTAAATAGCAATACTTCAAACCATTTAACTGTGTGCAAATGACTGAGTAATGTTGAAGAGAATTAGTATCTTAAATAGCAATACTTGAAAGAATTTAACTGTTTGCAAATGTATGAGTAATTTTGAAGAGAATTATTATGTTGAACAAAAATGCTTGAAACTATTTAACTGTGTGCAAATGAATAAGTAATGTTGAAGAGAATTATTATGTTAAATAGCAATACTTGAAACTATTTAACTGTGTTCAAATGAATGAGTAATGTTAAAGAGAATTATTATATCAAATAGCAATACTTGAAAGAATTTAACTGTTTGCAAATGTATGAGTAATTTTGAAGAGAATTATTATGTTGAATAAAAATACTTGAAACTATTTAACTGTGTGCAAATGAATGAGTAATGTTGAAGAGAATTATCATGTTAAATAGCAATACTTGAAACCATTTAACTGTGTTCAAATGAATGAGTAATATTGAAGAGAATTATTACGTTATATAGCAAGACTTGAGAGCATTTATCTGTATTTAAATTAATGAGTAATTTTGAAGAGAATTATTATGTTGAATAAAAATACTTGAAACTATTTAACTGTGTGCAAATGAATGAGTAATGTTGAAGAGAATTATCATGTTAGATAGCAATACTTGAAACCATTTAACTGTGTTCAAATGAATGAGTAATGTTGAAGAGAATTATTATGTTAAATAGAAATACTTGAAACCATTTAACTGTTTGCAAATGAATGAGTAATGTTGAAGAGAATTATTATGTTGACTTGCAATACTTCAAAACATTTAACTGTGTGTAAATGAATGAGTAATGTTAAAGAGAATTATTATTTTAAATATAATACTTGAAAGCATTTATCTGTGTTTTAATTAATGAGTAATTAACAGTTTGCACATGAATCAGAAATGTTGAAGAGAATTATTATGTTAAATAGCAATACTTGAAACCATTTAACTGTGTGCAAATGACTGAGTAATGTTGAAGAGAATTATTATGTTAAATAGCAATACTTGAAAGAATTTAACTTTTTACAAATGTATGAGTAATTTTGAAGAGAATTATTATGTTGAATAAAAATACTTGACAACTATTTAACTGTGTGCAAATGAATGAGTAATGTTGAAGAGAATTATTATGTTAAATAGCAATAGTTGAAACTATTTAACTGTGTTCAAATGAATGAGTAATGTTAAAGAGAATTATTATATTAAATAGCAATACTTGAAAGAATTTAACTGTTTGCAAATGTATGAGTAATTTTGAAGAGAATTATTATGTTTAATAAAAATACTTGAAACTATTTAACTGTGTTCAAATGAATGAGTAATGTTGAAGAGAATTATCATGTTAGATAGCAATACTTGAAACCATTTAACTGTGTTCAAATTAATGAGTAATGTTAAAGAGAATTATTATGGTAAATAGCAATACTTGAAACTATTTAACTGCGTTCAAATGAATGAGTAATGTTAAAGTGAATTATCATGCTAGATAGCAATACTTGAAACCATTTAACTGTGTTCAAATGAATGAGTAATGTTGATGAGAATTATTATGTTAAATAGCAATACTTGAAACTATTTAACTGTGTTCAAATGAATGAGTAATGTTTAAGAGAATTAGTATGTTAAATAGCAATACTTGAAAAAATTTTTTCTGTTTGCAAATGAATGAGTAATGTTCAAGAAAATTATTATATTAAATAGCAATACTTGAAACTATTTAACTGTGTTCAAATGAATGAGTAATGTTAAAGAGAATTATTATGTTAAATAGCAATACTTGAAACTATTTAACTGTGTTCAAATGAATGAGTAATGTTGAAGAGAATTATCACATTAGATAGCAATACCTGAAAACATTTAACTGTGTTCAAATGAATGAGTAATGTTGAAGAGAATTATGATGTTAAATAGCAATACTTGAAACCATTTAACTGTGTGCAAATGAATGAGTAATTTTGAAGAGAATTATTATATTAAATAGAAATACTTGAAACCATTTAACTGTTTGCAAATTAATGAGTAATGGTGAAGAGAATTATTATGTTAAATAGAAATACTTGAAACCATTTAACTGTGTTCAAATGAATGAGTAATGTTGAAGAGAATTATTATGTTAGATAGCAATACTTGAAACTATTTAACTGTGTGCAAATGAATGAGTAATGTTGAAGAGAATTATTATGTTAGGTAGCAATACTTGAAACCATTTAACTGTGTTCAAATGAATGAGTAATTTTGAAGAGAATTATTATGTTAAATAGAAATACTTGAAAGAATTTAACTGTGTGAAAATGAATGAGTAATGTTCAAGAAAATTATTATGTTAAATAGCAATACTTGAAAGAATTTAACTGTGTGCAAATGAATGAGTAATTTTGAAGAGAATTATTATGTTAAATAGAAATACTTTAAACCATTTTACTGTTTGCAAATGAATGAGTAATGTTGAAGAGAATTATTATGTTAAATAGCAATACTTGAAACCATTTAACTGTAATTTCATGGGCTTTGGCATAGTTAAATTGTTACGTACAAACTATTTATTTATAAATCATACACATTTAATATATATATGTATAAATAAGATTTGGCATTAAATAACTTACAAGAGTTGATATGCCATAAAACCAAACCAAACACAAAAGATTTTTGTGGATAACTGAATGTATTAAAAAAAGTCCGTGAAGTTTTATGCTGGACATTTCTTGCTGAAGGATACTACATTTTCAGACAGACCATTTCGGATTTGATAACAATCAAATCAAAACATTGTTTGAGAATAATCAATGTTTGCAAAAACACTCAAGATATCCAAATCAAATAATAAAAATAATTGGCACCCCGTTGTTTGCTTTGATAAGTGGTCTCTATATAGATTAAACAAGTAAAAAACTACTACATCATATTTCCATGCAAATTTGTTATTTAACAATGCAAAAATGTTACATTTTTTGACAAATTGTAATGGGTAATGAAAAATGGATTCTATACAATAATTCTAGAGATTGTGAGGTAAATGAAAGGAATCACCACTAATTGTACTAAACATCTATGAAAAACTTTCAGTCAACCTTGCTTATCATAAGTTTTTATTGTCAAATATTTTCTCCATTTAGTCAAAATTCTTTTTTTTAACCTTCTAACCATTTATGAAACAATTTTTTTTTTGTTAATACATTAATGACGTTATTTCTTTTTTCTATCTTTCTTTTTATTTTTTAAAATCAGTATGATTAAATCATCACTGGGGAGTATTAACAGCTAACCCTATTGATTGTATAATATCTGCTTTCACCAAGGCAAAAATTTTACTGAACTTTTTTCTTTCTTACAAATTTAATCAAATTCTTTTTTCCTGTTTCATTTCTTCAAGGATATATTTATGAATTCATTTAATGTTGTATTCTGAGTATGACACAAACTACATGTGATGTTAAGACACCAGTCTTGGAATTTTGGGAATGTGGAGCACCCCTTCATTACCATTACTTTCGGATCCACTCTGACTTGGAGGGTTAATACCTGTTCGGGTCACATCAATGGGTCAAATAGAACTAGTGTCCTGCATCTGATGGTGAGACTCCAGTTTTTTTATTTTTAATCTACAAGCTAAATCTCAGAAGCCATAGGATGTACCATGGTGGATGTGAAGTAATGCAAATAAACCCATTATTGGGTCAGCAGCATGCTTCACCTGATACTGAGTGGAAGATCCCCTCAGTTCAGTGGCCTGAATCAAATATTTCAGTCAGGAAACTATTGCTACTCATCTATAAGGATGACATCTATTGATGAGGTAAAAATACAGCCATTGAAAAATTATTATGACTCTCACTCAAACCAAGTGTCCAAACCACATCACCCTTCACACATGTAAACAAGGGGTGTGTTCTGCTGAGGTTGAAGGTCTAGCCACAGTGTTTGAAAAATCAGCTTTGTGTTTGAGTTCTCAAACACAAACAAAAATTATTTAAATGTAAAGACACTTAACATTAGAATTTTAAATAGAATAGGTCAACTACTGGAGCTGACAGCGTCTACAGCAGAGCATAATATAGACATAGTATATGTACAAGAACATAGATACCATCATAGCAAAGTAGAAATAAAATAGCACAATACTGGAAAGGAAAGAAGGTTAACTATGGACTTACACTTATGTAAATAATGCTAAACCACAGATTATATCTTCATAGATAAGAAATAGATTAGTAGCACTTTAAGTTGTGAGGCATATTCCTCTTTTGAAGGAGTGTCTTCTGACCACAGAATTGTCACAGCAAAGATAAGGCTGAGACTATGCAGGAAAACAATGCAAACAAAAAAATCACACTATGACTGGTCCTTGCTCAACAATAGAAATATTTGAGATAAATATATGATAACACTAAGAAATAAATTGATGCTCTTTAGGAAATATCCGAAACACTTACTCTGAATGAGGAATATGAGAACTTCATTAATGCCCACATGAAAAAATGAAATAACATGAAAACAACATCTTTATGTAATAAAAGAAATCCAACAAATACCAACGCTCAGAAACTTAAAAAGGCATAAAGAGAACTAATTGACTAAAAAGAATAAATAGAATACATTCAAAGTCAGATCAATAAAATTAGAAATTCAGAAGAAGAGAGACAATCTCAAATAGCATGGCGGAAAATAAATGAAGTGAATAAAAGGGAAAGCACCTGTAGAGCTAAACTAAAAGCTACCAACCAAGAAGAACAAATTCAAATGTAGAAAGACCATTTCAAGAATCTGCTTGGAAAATCCCCAAAAGTCACAGATAAACCTGTCACAAAAATTAATAATCAACTTGACATCAAACTAGGACAGTTTACTTGAGAAGAATTTAACAAAAATTAAAAACATGAAAGCTACCGGTCTTGGTGAAATATTACCAGAAGTATAGAAGACAAGGAAATGCTCCAATACTGCAATGCTGTATATAACCAGACCACAATAGAGAGATGCATGAAAGGTGACCTCGAAATGGCCAAGAACCACTGAGGCATAACCCTTACTTCCATAGTGACTAAGATTTATAATGCCACGCTACTCAACTGCATTAAACCAGAAATTGAGAAAAATCTTAGGAAGAATTAAAATGGTTTTCAGAAAAATTGATCCACAACATCACAGATTCTAACAATTAGTCAAATTTTAGAAGGAGTTTGTTCAAAAAACCTTGAGGCAACACAGATTTCTCCGAGGCATTTGACTTCATACACTGAGGGAAAATGGAGCTAATACTTCTAGCCTATAGTATCCGAAAAGAAACTGCCACAGCCATAATGATGCTCTATAAAAACATGAAAATAAAAGATCACGCTCCGGATGTAGACACAGACTTCTTTGCTGGTGTTCTGCAAGGAGATACATTAGCATCATATCTGTTCATAATCTGCCTAGACTATGTGCTTCAAACATCAATAGAAAATGACTTTACACTAAAAAAGGCAAGGAGTTGATACCCCGCACAAATTATTACTGACGCAGACTACACAGATAACCTAGCACTTCTGACAAATACACCTATTCAAGCCAAATCCCTGTTCCATAGTCTGGAGCAGGCAGCAGGTGGCATGGGCCTCCATGTGAATGCAGACAAAACAGAATACCTGAGTTTTAATCAAAAAGGAGACATCTCCATACTAAATGGTGGTTCTCTGAAACTAGTGTACAAGTTCACGTACCTCAGAAGCAGTGTCTCATCTACTGAATATGACATCAATACGCACCAAGCAAAGGCATGGACTGCTATCAACCGGTTATCGATCATATTGGAAGTCAGACTTATCTGATATAAGTCTGACTTCCAATATGATCGATAACCTATTGATAGCAGTTCATGCCTTTGCTAAACGTGATTTTTTCCCAGTAGTGGTTGTGTCAATTCTACTATATGGATGAACTACATGGACACTAAGTGTATAGAGGAAAAGCTAGACAAGAATTGCACAATAATGCTATGAGCTATACTGAACAAATCCTGGAAGCAATGTCCCACAAAACAGTGGCTGTAAGGCCACTTACCTCCCATCTCTAAAACCATCCAAATAAGATTAACAAGACATGCAAGACACTGCTGGAAAAGTAGGAATGAACTCATAAGTGATGTTCCCCTATGGATCCCATTACATGGATAGTCAATTAGAACTTATCTAAAACAGCTCTGTATGGACAGAGGATGTTGTCTGGAAGACCAGCCAGAAGCGATGGATGATAGAAACAAATGGTGTGAGGGAAATCCATGCTAGCAGCACATCTTGATGATGATGATGATGATATATAAACAGGATTTGATATTAAATAACCATCATGAGTTGATATGTCATTAAACCAAATAACCAAACCTCCATTCAATGTTTCCTTTCTATAGACATAAATTTTACTAAGAGTATTTTTTCTTAGAACCATTATATCTATTAAAGGTTATCCAGTAACAGTATGTGACTGATTAAGTGACTTAACTTGTTCTTTATTTTACTTTTTATAATTCAGCCATATACGCTTCCAGCCAATTTGCAGTGGATTTCGTGACCGCTTTCTTTATAATAATTATATGTATGTACTTGCTGCTCATGTAACAGAACAATTAATGAATCAAACATGGGAAGAAATGGTAATGTGTTATCTCCTACAACCTATTGGAATGAAAGATACAGGATTTGCTGATCATGTGGAATCATTTGAGGATTTCGCATTTCCATATGTGAGAAAGGATGGAAAATTTAAAAAACTAGGAATGGAAGTTGTTAAGTAAGTATCAATGATTAATGATTTTGTTCTAATTAATAATTAATGTAATTCTCTCTTTGGATTTATTTTTATTGCAATATTTTGTGAAACATGCATTCACACAAACTAAAATTTACTCTGTTTAATTTGATAAAATTCTACATTTTTGTAATTAACTGACAAGAATGATACAACTTAGATTTAACCCAGTCAGCTGGTGGGGAACTGTATAATACACTGGCTGCACATCTGCAGATGGCTTAGACCAGCCCCAAACAAGTATCCTGGATATGACATTAAACTATTAAATAGCAAGAGAGATTTGGTAAATTTGGAGATTTGGTAAATATGGAGTACCCCTTCATTGCCATTGCTCCCAGATCCCTTCTGTAAACAAATGATTTATGCTAAATTGAATTGTTTTAAATAGATCCGTTTAATCATTTGACTGTGTGCAAATAAATAACTGATGTTTAATTGAATTGCAAGTGATACATAGCAATACTTGAAAACATTAAACTATTGGCAAATGAACAAATAATGTTAAATAGAATAATCAATCTTAACTAACAATATTTGTAACCACTTGACTGTTTGCATACAAATGATTGATATTGAATAGAATTATTTGTGTTAGATAGAAATAATTGAAAGAATTCAAATGTGTAGAAACAATAATTCTAGTGAGCAAAAAAATTTGTTCTAACTCATTTAAAAATAAATTTACCAATAAACTATGTGTGTAAAGAAATGACTAATGTTAAATTGTGACTTTTATACTTGAAACCATTTAACTGTGTGCAAACAAATGATTAATTGTAAACAGAAATACTTGGAACCTTATAAATGTGTGCAAAAAAAATGAGCTTATGCTCCTTTTATAATGTTATCAACAAAATGTGCTTACAAATTATGTATATTTAAAATATATATACAAACAAGATTTGGCATTAAATTACCTACAAGAGTTGATATGCCATGAAAACTAATCAACCAGCCAACAACTTGGATAACCACTAATAAAACTAGAGAAAAATATTTTATAATTCATTGTTTACAATTCTTGGATTTATGGATTCTTTAGTATTTACCAGGTACTTTACATGTCTATTATATTTGAGTGCCTATTATATTTGAGTGTCTATTATATTTAAGTGCCTATTATATTTGAGTCTCTATCATATTTAAGACTTTATAATACTTAAGAATCTGTCTATATTAAAGTGTCTTTTATATTTAAGTGTCTCCATTGAATTGACTATTATATTTACCTGTCTATATTTAAGTGTCTATCATATTTGCATATCAATATTTTAGTATTATATTTATTATATATATTAAGTATCATATTTATTATCATATTAAAGTGTCCATGATATTTGACTGTCTATATTTAAGTGTCTATTATAATTGAGTGTTTATTTTATATAATTGTCTATATTTATGTGTCAATTATATTTAAGTGTCTATATTTAAGTCTATATTTATACTTAAATGTCAATATTTAAGTATCTATTACATTGAAGTATCTATTATATTTAAGTGCTATATCTATGTGTCAATTATATTTAAGTATTTATATTTTAGTGTCTATTATATTTAAGCATGCCTAATATATTTTAGTGTCTATTACTTTCAAGTATCTATATTGGAGTATTTTAGTGTTTTTTAAATTTAAGTGTCTATTATTTTTATCTGTCTATATTTAAGTGTCTATAACTAAGTATCTTTTATATTTAAATGTACATATAAATATAAACATAAATATAATTTTTTTAAAATTTGTCTTTTATATTTAAATGTCTATTGTATTTAAGTGTCTCGATTGAATTGACTATTAATATTTACCTGTCTATATTTAAGTGTCTATTATATTTAAGTGTCAATATTTAAGTGTCTCTTTTAATTAAATGTTCATGATATTTAACAATCTATATTTAAGTGTCTATTATTTTTTTTTTTTTTTCATCATACAACATGTGAAAGCATGTGTGATACCCTAACCTCATCAGCCGCCAACCAGGGTGATAACACAGTTTCGGTAGCTCAAGGCGGTACTGCCACTCCTGGCACTACCAAGCAGCTTCTGCCACCAGGCAGGGTATTTAAAAGAAACATATATCTATATATACACAAGATCAACTAAAAGCAGACATTACACTGGACGTTCGTTCATCTTCATTTTGGTGCAGTTTGTGATTTAAAAACATGTTTACTTACAGCCGTTGATGTCATAGCAACCGTTTCTTGATTTTGCATAATCACACGAGGAAGGTGGTTATGCGTGTATATCATTCATGTTGAAATCCTTTCTATATCCGTTATCTATTGGTTCGTTTTCTTTCATTTATCCGTTACTGCCCAAAAGCACTCGAGACAAACGTCATATATAATTCTGCTGAAAGATGTTATTTGTTGATCAATGGGCCCTCAAGATGGGTGGTGAGTAAAAAGAAAGCTCCTGGTCTAAGTTTGTCCAAGTAGCTATGTGATTACCCTTGCGCCACTAAATTCTTGGCTTGCAAGGAATGTCTCCAGGACGCTGATAGTCAGCAATGGGCTTGTGAATACTGTGGGGGTAAACCTGACTCATAGGCCCATCATTCGATTTACATTCTCCGGTAGGAGAATTATGTTGTTCGCACCAGCGCGCCTTGTGGATTCATGATCCTCACAAGCTGTTGAATTTTCTGCCGCAATTACACATTGTAGCCAAGTATGTATCCAGATCGTTACCGTATGAGCAAGTATGATGGGTGATATATTCTCCCTCCCCGCTACAGACACCCTGAGGGCATTTTTCTTTCATTAAGATATTTAACTATCTATATTTAAGTGTCTATTATATTTAACTGTCTATATTTAGGTCTATATTTATACTTAAGTGTCTATATTTAAGTATCTATTACACTGAAGCTTCTACATTTAAGTGGCAATTATATCTAAGTGTCTATTATAATTAAGTGTCTATTATGTTTAAGTGATTATTATATTTAAGTGTCTATAGTATTTAACTGTCTATATTTAAGTGTATATTATATTTAAGTCCCCATAATATTTAAGTTTCTTTTAAATATAAGTGTCTATCATATTTAACTGTTTATATTTAAGTGTGTATTGTATTTATGTGTCTATTTTATTTAAGTGGCTTTATATTTAAGTGTCTACTATAATTAACTCTATATTTAAGTGTCTATAATATTTAAGTGTTTGTTTTATATAAGTGTCTATATTTAAGTGTCCACTTTATTTAAGAGACTAGTATATTTAAGTGTCTATATTTAAGTGTCCACTTTATTTAAGAGACTAGTATATTTAAGTGTCTATATTTAAGTGTCCACTTTATTTAAGAGACTAGTATATTTAAGTGTCTATATTTAAGTGTCCACTTTATTTAAGAGACTAGTATATTTAAGTGTCTATATTTAAGTGTCCACTTTATTTAAGAGACTAGTATATTTAAGTGTCTATATTTAAGTTTATATTATATGCAAGGGTCTATTATATTCAATGGTTTATATTTACATGTCTGTTATATTTATGTGGATATTATAAGAAGTGTCTATATTCAAGTGTATATTATATCTAAGTGTCTTTTACTTTTAAGTGTCTAATATATTTAAGTGTCTAATATATTCAAGTATTTTTTATATTTAAGTTACTATGTTCAAGTTTATATTTAAGTGTCTATTTTATTTCAGTGTCTAATATATTTAAGTGTCTATTATTTTTTAGTGTCTATCTTCATGCGTCTATTATATTCAAGTCTCTATACTATATTTAAGTCTCTAATCATTTTAAGTTTCTATATTTAAACATCTATCATATTTCATTGTCTATTATATTTAATTACTTATATTTAAATGTTTATTATATTTAAGATGATATTATATTCAAGTGTCTATACTTAATTGTTTATCATATTCAATTGTCTATTATATGTAAGTTTCTGTATTTAAATGTCTTTTTAATGTTTATGTGTGTATATTTAAGTGTCTTTTATATTTAAGTATCTATATTTACATGTCAGTTATATTTCAATGTCCATTTCATTTTAGTCTCTATTATATTTTAACCTATTATATTTAACTGTCTGTTATATTTATGTCTTTTATATTCAAGTATCTATATTAAAGTGTTTATTATATTTCAGTGTGAAATATATTTAAGTTTCCATTATAATTTAATGTCTTTTATATTTAAATGTGTATTATATTTAGGTGTCTATATTTAACTGACTATTATATTTAAGTGTTTGCCAATGACCCAGGAGACCTGGGTTCAATCCCAGGTCCTGCCGTACCAAAGACACAAAAAAATGGTACTTGATACCTCCTTGCTTAACACTCAGCAGTATAAGGTACGTATCAAGGGTAAAGTGGAGCAATCCAGGGAAAGGAGTAGTGCCCTCCCCTACACCTCTGTGTTGTAGCTATTGATAAGGGAGCCTTCTAGTCGCCCTCAACTCCTGTCGCCAACTTTTATATTTTAGTGAATTACCAGCTCATTAGTCTAGTGGGTAGAGTGTTCGCTAATGGTCCGGGAGAACTGGGTTCAATCCCTGTTTGCGTCATACCAAAGACACAAAAAATGGTACTTGATACCTCCTTGCTTAACACTTAGCAATATAAGGAAGTATCAATGGTAAAGTGGAGAAATCCAGGGAAAGGAGTAGCACCATCCCCTACATCTTGGTGTAGTAGCTATTGAAAAGGGAGCCTTCTGGTCGTCCTTGACTATGGTCACCAACTTTACTTACTTATATTTAAGTGTCTAGATTTAATGGTTGGTTGTTTGTTTGGGTTTAATGGCATATCAACCTTTATAGGTTATTTAATGCCAAATTCTGTTTATATGTATGTACATTCAACCTAAGACTTCTGAACGAATACTTAGTTGGTAAAATTTTCTATAAGCAGGATTTCATTTGTTTGCACAGGATTAACCAAGTTTTAATTCATCATATTTTTTCATACAACCCTGTCTCTCATAAGAAGGACAGAACGTCATCTATTTTGATGTTTTTGAACAATTTGGTTAAACTATTCACTTTGAAAAATTGCTTTCTGATGACAGCGAAAGCTCTGCATTCTATAAGAATGTGTTTAACCATGCAAGTTGTCTGACTGGTCAAACACTGTGGTTGTAGTTCTTGTTTCAGTATGAAAAAGTGAGTAAGCTTTGTATGACCAATACACAATCAGGATATAACGACTTGTTCTCTTCTTGATTTTCTAAAAGCTGGTCTCCATTTTCCTAAGGTAGGCTGAATTTGAAGAGTTTATTATGGACGTTCATGTCCCATCATTGTTGCCACTTTTGTGGAGAAATTTACTGATTGTCAGTTTCAAATCGGTATATGGAATAGAGATAACTTTAGGGCTTAGATCTAAGGCCAATTTGGCTGCCGAGTTGGCTCTTTCATTTCCTCTCACTCCAATGTGGCTTGGAATCCAACTCAAAATAATTTTTTTATGACTAGACATTGAGACTAGTCTACTGAGCAGTTTAACAATTAATGAGTTCTCCAGTTTTTTATTTTTCCGTGATGTTAATACAGATAGTGAGTCAGAGAATATGATAAATTTGTTATGTTTGTCCTTAGAAATGATGTTGGGAGCAAAGTCAGTGGCACATACTTCTGCAGCGAAGATGGAGCTTTCCATTGGAAGAGCTTTTTTGTGAATTATTTTATTTAGGACAGCTGCACACACTGTTCTACTGTGGTCCTTTGAGCCATCCATGAAGACGTGTAAATGTTCAGGATGGTTTGATACAATATGATGAAATTTTTTTATATAAGTGCTGGGATGGACTTTTGTTTTGGGGAGTTCATTCAACTTAAGGATCACTTCAGGTTTTTCAAGAATCCAAGGTGGTGTTTTTGGAAAGATGTCTTGATGTATATTTTTAACGGATATTTCAGATTCTTGTAGCATTGATTTCATCCAAAGGCCAAAAGGTTTTATAGCCTTTTCTCTTTTTTCGAATAACTCCCCATATCTCGGATGGAATGTAGCATTATATGCAGGATTACTAGGGCACGATTTTAGTTTGGCATAATATTGGGTAGCTAATTTATTACTCCTTATATTTGCAGTTGCCTCATTAGCTTCTGCATATAGACTTTCGACTGGAGACATTCGGAAGGCTCCAAGCACCAACCTCAGGCCTCCATGGCAGATTGGATTAAGTATTCTTAAATAGGTCCTTCTAGCTGACTGGTATATAAAACTACCAGCTTTGATCTAATCAGTGACCTATATAATTTCTGTAGAGTTCCTTGATCTGCTCCCCACTCTGTGTGGGCTATCACACGTAAAAGTTGAAATCTTTTATTGCAACTAGACCTTAAGTACTTCAGGTGGGGAATACAAAAGGGATTTCTGCCCTTTCAAGTTTCAGACATGGATCATTATGAAGTTTTCTCTTATGACAGAAGTGCACATATTTAGTTTTTGTTTGAGAAAACCTAAAGCCTTTTTCTGTTGCCCACTTATTTAACTTGTCTAAGCATTGTTGGAGTTTACGCTCAATGGCATGTATATATTTTGACCTGTAACATATTAGCAGGTTGTCCACGTATAAAGATCCATCAACTCCAGGGGTTAAACATTTTGTGATGTTGTTTATTTTAATACTAAGAGTCACGGATAGTACACTACCTTGAGGGACGCCCTCTTCCTGATTTTTCACATCAGAGAGAGTAGATCCAATGCGGACTTTAAATTTACAGTCTGATAAGAACCCACTGATAAAATATGGGAGTCTACCTTTCAGTCCGAGACCATGCAGATCTCTCATTATTCCATATTTCCACGTAGTATCGTAGGCCTTCTCCAGATTAAAGAAAATAGCAGCAAGATGCTCATTCCTAATGAATGCCTCCCTTATAACTGTTTCCAGGTGAACCAAGTGGTACATCTTTTACTATGGAATCCGCATTTTAGATTAGAAATAAGACCATTGGATTCCAAATACCAAACCGATCTATCATTTATCATCCTCTCCATTATTTTGCACAAACAACTGGTCAATGAAATTGGTCTATAATTTTGTAGGTGCGAGTTGTCTTTCCCTTATTTTGGAATTGCTATTACTGTGGTTTGTCTCTATATATCCAGAAATTTACCTTCTATCCACAATTTGTTATATATTCATAAAAGTAATTTTGATGATTTTGAAGGTAATTGCCTCAAGAACTCGTAATGGACTTCATCCTGTCCTACAGCAGTATTCTGAGATCTTTTTATTGAGTCTTTTAATTCTTTTAATGAAAACAGGTTATTGTATTGTTCCTGGTTTTTTTCATTTGAAATTTAATTTGTACTTTTCCGCATTTTGTTTGACCGTAATAAATTTTGGCTTGCAGTTTTGACTTGATGAATGTTGGAAAAAAGTTTCAGCTAGCAAATCTGCAATATTCCTTTTTATCAGTTATGATGAAGTTATTTTTGGAGAGGTGTTTAATTGGTGTTGCTTGATGTTTACCGGCAATTTTCCAGATCATCTCCCAAATTGCTTTTGGTTCAGTCTGCTGACGTATTTTTGCCAGCATTCTTTTTTGACTGACTTTATTACCTTGCGAGCTTTAGCCCTATTCAGCTTATATTCTATCAGATTAGGAGTAATGGGTTGTTTTTGAAACCTTTTCAGAGGAGCTCTTCGCAATCTGATAGCTTTTCGAAATTCATTGTCGAACCAGGGTCTGCTATGTTTGTTGGTTGTTGATTTTTTAGGATCACTCTTTTTCTATTTTAATTAATATTTTTGTGAAGTGTTCTACTATATCATGGTTTGTCTCAATATAGGTCAGCCTATTTTTGCCTTTTTCCTTAAATATTGTCTAACTTCCAGCGGGGTGTTTTTTTACTGATAGCTTCTGAGCTTTGGATCAAGATTAGGTAGTGATCACTATCACAAGTGTCATGATACACAAAGTCCATATAAGCTGTGGGGTCGCATATACTTAAATCAATGGCTGAGTGATTTCCACTTGATGGATTGACATATGTAAAGGCACCATTATTAAGTCGGCACATATCATTTTCATTGATTACCTTTTCTAGCATCTTACCCTTTTTATTTGTGTCTTTACATCCCCATTTGGTATTGTGTCTATTGAAGTCTCCAAATAGGATGAAAGGTCTGGGTAATTGATCAATCAGCTTCTTTAATTCATTCTTGTCAATGTCATCGCTTGGTGGAATATATATTGAACATATACTCACTGCTTTATGCAGTATAGCCTTAATGGCAACTGCTTGGGTGTTTGTTGTTATATTTATTTTACTGTGTGGTATATCATTTCAGATCAGAACTGATACCCCTCCAGTAGCCCTGCCTCCAGAATAATGGGTGTAATTAAACATCTCATAGTTCCTGATATTAATGTTGTCATAATGTTTCAGGAAGTTTTCTTGGAGGCAGATAATTGATAAAAGCAATTCATTGATATTTATCCTCAACAATTCCATTGGTCAAAAAATAGGGTTTATGTTTTGTCTTTTATCCAGTTTTGTTTAGTTAGTTTGTTGGTTTCTGACTGTTTTTCAGCCATATCCATTACTTCTAGTCCTTCAAATCTATTTGGTGTCTGATTTAATTTTATTTTTCTTGGACATTCATTCTGTTTGACTGGGGATTTTTTCCCTGGATCTTTGATTGTTTTCAACAAATGATTGGTTGGGTTTGATTGATTTCAGACAATTTTCCTTGGATGTTCAGTACAGTCAGTAGATGGTTTTTCATTATTCGTTTTGAATTTTTATTTTGGGTGGAGGTATCCAGTTGAGTGGATGCCCTTTTCTTCTCTTAGTTCTTTTTGATCTTTTGTTTTTACCATTGATCCCTCTAGTTTGGATCTTATATTTTTAATAAAGTTAGGCCAGTCATCTGGTCCAAGCTGTAGTAATTTTTTTACTAGATTCAGATACTCATTTGTACCTTCCGTACGGGTTGGTGAGGCTACTGCTTGAGAATAAGTTTTCTCTCTGCTTGTAGCATCAGCTATCTTTTGTGCTTCTAGGAAAGATAAGTTTTTGGTATATTTTATGGATAGAATTTCTCTTTCTCTTTTCCATTTTTTGCACGTTTTTGAATAAACCGTGTGGTCTCCACCACAGTTTGCACATCTGTGTGTGTTTTTGCATTCCTCTATGGAATGGTCTGGGTCTTTTTGTCCACATTTTCCACACACACTCTTTCTGTTACATTTATCTTGGTGATGCCCGTATTTCTGACATTTATAGCACCTAAGAGGATTAGGGATAAATTGTTCCACCATTTCCACAGTGTAATCTATTTTCATTCTTGGTGGGATTACTGGTAATTCAAATGTCATAATATATGTTTTTGTGTGGATAATTTTATTGTCCCTCTTTATCGATACTCTTTTCACATCAGTGACTCCCTGCGGTTTAAGCTCTTTCTTGATTTCTTCAAAGAATACAAAGTGAGCTCTTAACTCCTCACCACCCCCTTAGATATATTAAGGTTTTGGTGAGGGTAGGCAATTATTTTTGTTATGAAAAGCTTTCATTTTAGCAGAAAATCTGCGTATTTCTTTTTTTCTACCTCCACTAAGTGGTTTCCGTTTCACAGTTTTTTTTAGCTGTTTTTGGTTGTAAATTAGAAGATATTATTTTTTCGATCATGAACGGAGATAAAGTTGCCAATGGAGAATCATCTTAAGCTTCTAAGACAATGAATCTTGGAAATCTAGTGATTTCTTCATTGTCACTTTCAAAACTTGATTCACTAAGATTTCACTTTGTTTTTTTAAAAGAGGACGCCATGAGTGATGTATATTTTTCATTGGTCCTATGCTCCACCACCCACCATGGAATACAACTTATGTTGGGAATAAACCAAGGTGGCAACCCATTCGCTTTAGCTGAGATGCGGATACAATACCAGTATACTCATGCCAGGAACATGATTTCGAGCCTCTGCCAAATTTTGGTTTTAGTTATGCAATAATCTAACAGTGGTTCAAAGTCCTGTCTCTTAGCACAATTGACCCTCAGCCTCCACCTTCTAGCATATATAAAATAAAAGGTTGGGAATGTTTCCACAAGAGCAGATTGAATAGTTCCACAAGAGCAGATGATTTGGAGAAAAAACAAACATAGATATTTGGGCATGTTGGGACCAGCCGATTGATCGGATTGGGCCCAATCCAACCGCCCATCAGACCAAGTAAGGGCTAAAGTAGTGTGTTGCAAGCCATTGACCACTCTGTTGCTGGATCAATGACTGCTCAACCACCAGGGTTCCGTCCTAGCACCTCAAGGGTTGCCATCCACGGCCAACAGGTGGCCTCATTGGGTGGGGGTACCCCTTTGCAGAGGTGCAGTCAGCATATTCTACAGCCCCAGCCGACAAGGCGGTCTAGATTTAAGTGTCTATTATATCTAAGTTTCAATATATTTAAATTCTTATATTAAGTGTCAATAATGCTTAAATGTCTATTATATTTAAGTTTCATTTATATTAAGTGTCTATTATATTCGACTGTCTATATTTCAAATTTCTATAATATTTAAGTGTCTATTATATTCAAGTGTTTTTGTTTAAGTATATTATACATTTAAGTGTCTATAATATTTAAGTGTGTATATTTAAGCATTTATATTTAAGTGTCTATTATATTTAAATGTCTATTATATATAAATGTCTATTATATTTAAATGTCTATTATATATAAATGTCTATTATATTTAAGTGTCTATATTCAAGTGTCTATTGCCTAGTTAACTGTGGCTGTAGAATACACTGCCTGCACCTCTGCAGAGGGGTAAGACTAAACTGAATAGCTTGAAATAGAAATGTTTTTGACCATTAAACTATGTACTTACATTTAAACAGCATATTCATGCTAAACTGCATTTTCTGAAATGGAACTGTTTTTTACACTGAAACTGAACTTACACTAAAGTGAGTTGTTTAATATAGAATGCTTTTGAAATTTACCTGTGCATAAACAAAAGGATTTGTTTAGATTAGAACTGTTTGACTAAACTGAATAGCTTGATATTGAAATATATTTGACAATTAAACTGACTGTATACTCATGCTATATTGAACTGCTTGAAATAGAACTATTTTAACATTGAAATTGCATACTTAAGCTGAACTAAATTATTTAAAATAGAACTGTTTGACTAAACTGAATAGCTTGAAATAAAAATGTTTTTGACAATTAAAATGTGTACTCATGTTAAAATAAATTGTTTGAAATAGAACTGAATATTTACATGAAAATGATTTCGGCATTAGATAACCTACAAAGGTTAATATGCCATAAAAACCAACCAACCAACCAACCAAGTGTCTATTATATTTAAGTGTCTATTATATTTAAATGTCTATTATATCTATGTGTCTATTATATTTGTGTCTCTTTTATATTTGAGTCTCCTTTATATTTAAGTGTCTATTATATTTAGGCGTCTATTATATTTGAGTGTCTATTATATTTAAATGTCTATTATATTTGAGTCTCTATTATATTTATATCTCTATTATATTTATATGTCTATTATATATAAGTCTTATATTATATTTGAGTCTCTAAATATATTTAAGTGTCTATTATATTTAAATATCCTTTGAATACACGCACTTAAACCAGTGCAATTAGGTGTCGTCATTGATGTTTTCATCTTCTGAGTCATTGGGGAGTTTCAGGTTTTTCAACATCATACTCCCCTCACCAGAACGACCCCCTCAGAGATGATCAAATTCTGAGTCACCTACCCTATAAGACTATAGACAAACTTATGGCTTGGACAGCTCAAAATAAATAATCCCTCAGACCAGGCCAAGCATTTGATTGGCTGTTGAAACCAGCCATCCATAAGCTTGGCCTATTCTATTATATTTGAGTCACTATTATATTTAGGTGTCTATCATCTTTGAGTCTCTATTATATTTGAACCACTATTGTATTTGAGTCTCTATTATATTCAAGTGTCTATTATATTTGAGTCTCTATTATATTTGAGTCACTATTATATTCAAGTATCTATTATATTTAAGTGTCTATTTGATTTACTTGTCTATTATATTTGAACCGGGACATTGGCCCAGCAGTTAGAGTGTTCGCCAATGGCCCGGGAGACCTGGGTTCAATCCCAGGTCGAGTCATACCAAAGACTTTAAAAATGGTACTTGATACCACCTTGCTTAACACTCAGCATTATAAGGTACAGTTTAAGGGTACCAAAGACTTTAAAAATGGTACTTGATACCACCTTGCTTAACACTCAGCATTATAAGGTACAGTTTAAGGGTAAAGTGGAGCAATCCTGGGAATGGAGTAGCGCCCTCCCCTACACCTTGGTGTAGTAGCTATCGAAAAGGGAGCCTTCGGGTCACCCTCGACTATGGTCGCTAACTTATTATATTTGAGTCTCTATCATGTTTAAGTCTCTATTATATCTAAGTGTCTATTATATTTAAATGTCTATTATATTTGAGTCTCTATTAAATTTAAATATAATAGAGACTCATATAATAGACATTTAAAATGTCTATTATATATGAGTCACTATTATATTTGAGTCCTTATTATATTTGAATCTCTATTATATTTAAATGTCCATTATATTGGAGTGTCTATTATATTTGAGTCTCCATTATATTTAAGTGTCTGTTATATTTAAATATCTATTATATTTGAGTCTCTATTATATTTAACTGTGTATTATATTTAATGTCTACTATATTTGACGGTCTATTATATTTGAGACTATATTATATTGAAGTCTATTATATTTAAGTCTCTACTATATTTGAGTCTCTATTATATTTAAGTGTCTATTATATTTAAGTGTCTATTATATTTGAGTCTCAATTATATTTAAATCACTATTATATTCAAGTGTTTATTATATTTGAGTCACTATTATATTTGAGTCTTTATATTTGAGTCTCTATTATATTTAAGTGTCTATTATATTAAAGTGTCTGTTATAATTAGGTAACTATTGTATTATTGTGACTATTATAATTGAGTCTCTATTATATTTGAGTCTCTATTATATTTGAGTCTCTATTATATTTAAGTGTCTATTATATCTAAGAGTCTATTACATTTTAGTGTCTGTTATTATTAGGTAACTATTGTATTTGTGTCTCTATTATATTTGAATCTTTATTATATTTATGTGTCTATTATATTTAGGTGCCTATTATATTTGTGTCCCTATTATATTGAAATGTCTATGATATTTAAATATCTACTATATTTAAATGTCTATCATATTTGAGTTTCTATTATATTTGATTCTCTAATATATTTGAGTCTGTATTTTATTTAAGTCTTTATTATTATTATGTAGTCTCATTTATATTCAAGTGTCTATTATATTTAAATATCTATTATGTTTGAGTCTCTATTATATTTGAGTTTGGATTATGTTAGAATCTCTATTCTATTTAAGTGTCTATTACATTTAAGTGTCAATTATATTTGAGTCTCTATTATATTTGTGTCTATTATATTTGAGTCTCTATTGTATTTGAGTCTCTATTATATTAAAATGTTTTTTTATATTCAAATATCTACTGTATTTAAATGTCTATTATATTTGAGTCTCTATTATATTTGATTCTCAATTATATTTAAGTCTTTATTATTATGTAGTTGCAATTATATTTGAGTCTCTATTATATTGGAATCTCTTTTGTATCTATTAAATTTAATTCTCTATTATATTTAAGTGTCTATTATATTTGAGTCTCTATTATATTTAAGTGTATTTTATATTTAAATGTCTATTACATTTAAGTCTCTATTATATTTACATATCTATTATGTTTAAATATCTATTATATTTGTGTCTCTATTATATTTATATGTCTATTATATTTAAGTTTCTAATATATATGAGTCTCTTATATTTAAGTGTCAATTTTATTTAAGTGTCAATTATATTTAAATGTCTATTATATTTGAGTCTATTATATTTAAACTCTATTATACTGGAGTCTCTATTATATTTGAGTCCCTATTATATTTAGATGTCTATTATATTTTAGTCTCTATTATAATTGAGTCTCAATTATATTTAAGTGTCTATTATATTTAAATGGCAATTATATTTGAGAGTCTAATATATTTAAATGTCTATTATATTTGAGTCTGTATTATATTTGAGTCTGTATTCTAGTTAAGTGTCTATTATATTTAAATGTCTATTATATCTGAGTCTCTATTATCTTTGGGTCTCTATTATATTTAAGTCTTTTTTATATTTAAGTGTTTATTATATTTATGTGTCTCTTTTATTTGAGTCTCTACTATATTTAAGTCTCTATTATATTTAAGTGTCTATTATATTTGAGTCACCATTGTATTTGAGTCTCAATTATATTTTAGTATCTATCATACTTAAGTGTCTATTATATTTGAGTGTCTATTATATTGAAGTGTCCATAATATTTAGGTGTCTATTTATTTCAAGTGTCTATTACATTTGAGTGTCTATTATATTTAAGTGTCTATAATATTTGAGTCTCTATTATATTTTAGTGCCTATTATATTTAAGTGTCTATTATATTTTAGTGTCTATTATATTCAAATCTCTATTATATTTAAGTCTGTTTTATATTTAAATGTTTACTATATTTAAATGTTTATTATATTTTAATGTTATTATATTTTATTGTCTATTATATTTTAGTGTCTATTATATTTGAGTCTCTATTATATATCTGTGCCTATTATATTTAAGTGTCTATTATATTTGAGTCTCTATTATATTTAAGTCTCTATTATATTTGAGTCTCTATTATATTCATGTCTATTTTATTTGAGTCTCAATTATATTTAATTAACTATTATATTTGAGTCTCTATTATATTTGAATCTCTATAATATTTATGTGTCTATTGTATTTCAGTCTCTATTATATCTAAGTGTCTATAATATTTGAGTCTCTATTATATTTGAATCTCTATTATATTTAAGTATTTGTTATATTTAAGTGTCTATTATATTTGTGTCTCTATTTTGTTTAAATGTCTATTACATTTGGCTCTCTATTATATTTGAGTGTTTATTATATTTATGTTTATATTATATTCAAATATTTCAATATCATATTTGAGTCTCTATTATATGTATATTATATTTGAATCTCTATAATATTTTAGTGTCTATTATGATTAAGTGTCTATTATATTTAAATATATATATTTAAGTGTGTATTATATCTAAGTGTGTATTATAATTAATATTTAATTTTTTTTTACATTTAAGGGTCTTTTATATTTTGGTGTCTATCATATTTAAGTGTCTTACCAGGCCATTGGCCTAATGAGTAGAGTGTTTGACAATGGTCATGGAGACCTGGGTTCAATCCCAGGTTGAGTCATATCAAAGACTCAAAAAGGTACTTGATGCCACCTTGCTCATAACTCAGTATTATAAGGTATGGATCAATGGTAAGTGGAGTTATCCATGTCGGTGTAGTAGCTATTGAATAAAGGTGCCTTTGGGTCACCCTCCACTAAGGTTGCCAACTTACTACTTTACTTATATTTAAGTGTCTATTATATTAAATCTCTATGATATTTAAGTTTTAACTATATTTAAATTTCTATATTTCTATGTCTATAATATTATAGTATCTATTATATTTAAGTGTTCATCATAATTAAGTGTCTATATTGAAATGTCTATTATATTTAGAGTCTATTATATTTAAGCTCCTATATTTAAGTGTTTTTATACTTTAGCGTTTATATTTAAGTATCTATTATATGTAAATATTTATTTAAATGTCTATATTTAAGACAATTATATTTAAGTGTCTACATTTAAGTGTCTATTATATTTAAGTGCCTATTATATTTAAATGTCTATATTAAAGTGTCTATGATATTTAAGTATCTATATTTTAGTGTCTATTATATGTAAATGTCAGTTATATCTAAATTTCTATATTTATGTGTCTATTATAATTATGGGTTTATATATATAGGCATTTATATTATTCAAATATCTTTTATATTTTGAGTCTTTTATACTTAAATGTCTATATTTATGTGTCTATTATATTTAAGTATCTATATTGTAAGTGTCTATTATATCTATATTTAAGTGTTTATTATATTTGAGTCTCTATTATATTTAAGTGTCTATATTTCAGTGTTTATTATATTTAAGTGTCTATTATATTTAAATGTCTATTATATTTAAGTGTCATTATCTATAAGTGTCTATTATATATACCAGGTGCCTTCAATAAGATTCCTGACTTTTTTCATATGGGCACTTTTATTGATAGTACACACATGAAACTTTAGTCCTCTTAGAAACAATCTCCTCTGGCTGCAATGCACTTGTTGTACAGTTCCAACAATTTCTGGAAGTCCTCTTGTGTGAGTGTGGCAATGACCTTTGTCACAGCCACTTTCATCTCCTCAATTGTCTCATAACGACAGCCTCTGAGCTGAGGGAATTAAAAAAAGGCACAGGGAGCAAGGCCCGGACTATAAGGAGGGTGAGGAACTGTCTTGATGCCCATCTTAGTCAAATAGTCTGTGACAAGGATGGAGTTGTGGACTGGTGCATTATCCTGGTGGAAATGCCACTGACCCAATTTGAAGAGTGCTGGCCTCTTCTGACGGAATGTCTTCCTGAACTCCCTTAAAACCTCAACATAGTAACCCTAACCCTTTGGCCAGTCAACTCTGGTGTATTGACTTCCTTACTCCTCCCACACCTCTCATCATCCCTCACAGACTCCCTGCCTTCCTTGAATCTCTTATGCCACTCAAAAACTGATGCTCAATTCATGCAAGATGCTCCAAAAGCAGTCTGAAGCGTTCCATACGTTTCTATGGCATTTTTTCTAAGTTTAAAACAGAATTTTATTGCATATCGTTCTTCTAAAGTGTCCTCACATCCGGATTGTATTTTTGAAATTCACCTGCTGTTACAATCAGGCTTTAGTAGGGTGTATTCCAATTGCCGCTGTAGCTGTTCATTTGAACCTAAAATCATAAAAATTGGTCAGTCATCTCATAAGATGTATAGCAATAAGACAGTGAATTTTCAAGAGTCTATGATGATTTTAAATGCCTATACAAAAAAGTCTGGGAACTTATTGAATGCACCACGTAAGTGTCTAGTATATTGATGTGTCTATTATGTTTAAGTTTGTATCATATTTAAGTGTCTATCATATTTAAGTTTATATTATATTTATTTGTCTATATTTAAGTTTCTATTTTATTTAAGTGCTTATATTTAAGTTTCTATTATTTTTAAGTCTCTATTATATCATGTATTTATTATATTTAAGTGTCTATACTTAAGTGTCTATTCAGTAAGTTTCAGCATAAAAGATTTATCCAACTCAGTGCTTATGAAATATCCTGTTTGTTTACAAAGGAGATTATATATTATAATCTTGTTCAAAATTAAATTATTGACTTGTTTTTAAATCAAAAGAATTAGTAATATTTTTTTTATTGGTTGATTCCATGATTGTTTATTGGATTCTTTTAGACTAATGTGGCAATGATTTTCAGATTTTATACTTGTATTAGTAGCAGGTTCATAATGAGGCTGAAGCTGTAAGGAATATGAATTTAAATCTTAAAGAGGAAATGGATAGTAAGATCTTTGTTTCAAAAACTTGTAAATGCAGATTTCAATTTTGAAAATCAAGAGAGAGGTTGGCTCAAACCTTTAATAAATGATAAAGACTTTTTGGTTGTCTTAGAAAATGATCTTAAAGTTTCAAGCAAAGAACTTGCAACAAACATCAATGTACTGAGGTAAACATTTTAGAACAATTTAGGAAAATGTTTTCATTGAATTGAATCAAGAAAAAATGGATAGAAAGCTTCATTAATAATATTGATGAAATTGATCCTGATTAAAGTAGTCCTTGCTTGTATCATTTATGATATAAATAGATTTTTGTATAATCAGAAAAGATTTACAAAATAGCTATAAGCAGATTGAAAATGAACTATTAACCCTTTCAGCCCTCCTGAACCTAAGTTTACTCTCAGCCATTTGAATCTTAAATAAAAAATACTAATATATCAGGCTTAAAGGAAACCACACTATCATTCTTTAAAAACAGTGCTTAGTATTATTTTGTGGAACAGGAGTGATTTGATAGATCAGTCATTGATTTTTTCAAAGTAGTCAGTGGCTCAAATTGAAGATGTTCTGTATATGTTGATAAATTTATGTATACTTCTTTATTTCTGGAATAAATTTGTAATTATTTGTTAAAATCTTTCACATTTCACCTTATCCCATGAAAACAAGTAAATGGTATTATATTTTATGTTAATAACAAAAGTATTATTAAATCTGAGGCTGTACAAATATTGACATAAGAAAAACTCTCTGGTATTATCATAAATGGATATAATTGATGCCAATGCATATTAACATATAGATATGCACTTGATTATTTGTATTTATTGTAAGCTTATTTAAGCACATTCACTGCAAGAAAAAAATATTGATTTACTTAAAGCAAGTTATTGTATAGCAGAGTTTGTAAGAACAATAATTTCTCCATAATGAAAATTTCTCTTGATGTCTAAAAAGGAAAATTCTTCATATTCTAAGAGGCACCTCAAGTTTTTTTATTTTTATTATATGTTTTTCTAATGCTTCTATTTTTTTTAATGAAGCATTTTTCATATCTTTTCCTAATATGCAGTCACACAAGATTATTTTGGAGTTTATAAATCTTAAGTTAGATAAATGTATACCTTGCTTTTGTAAAGCATAACAAGCAAATATCCTAAACTAAAATTTATTTTAAAAAATTATTAGTAAATGATGTTTAATGTTATAAAACTTTTAAAAATTTAAATCATATACTGATAGTATGATTTAGATTTAAATTAAACTAAATGTTATATCAATTTTTCTTGATTATTTAATAGCTGAATCTTTTAGCATCATAAAATATATCTCAAACATATCAAATGTTATTTCAGTTAATTGTGTATTTTTTTAGATCAAGTTGAGAAAAAAATTATGGAATCACCTTGCAGTCAATCACTTAGCTTAGTTTAGCATGAGACTTGAAGTATAGAGCATCCAGTAAGAATTATATTCACTAGTAACAGTCTGCTAGCCTAACTCTCTAACTATTTTACATTATTCAAGATGTAAAACAAATATCAACATAAATCTAAATATTCAAATGACCATAATGCATGCCGATTTTAATATCTAAGCCTTGCCTTAATGGACTTGCCTAAGGAAATATGGCTGTAGCAAAAGAGTTATCCGTTGAAATAATGCAAAATTTCAAAAAGCTCCTTTAAGAAGAAAATTCAAATGGAGTGTAGCAAAAAGTGTTGGTTGTTTTCAGTCAGCTATCTGTAAACTTAGTTGCAAGTATAAACAAAATGGGAAAGTTACAAAAGGAAAACATACTGATAGACAATGGAAAATATTAAAGCATAAAAAAACCCTCTTAAACTCATATGCCTAGAAACTAGGAAATATATACTAAAACAAATGAAAAAATAAATGGGTAGAAATAGGAGAAAGAGTTTGTGACAAAACTGTAAGAAATTAACAAAGTGAAATGAAATTTATGAAGAAAAAAATACCAAATGAAAAATTCAACTCCAAAAGTGGGCTAAAGAGAAGCAATTATATTGTGTGAATGATTGTATGAAAGTGATATTCAGTGGGCAATCATGCATCTTCATTGGCCAAGGCAATGTGCTGTAATTTATATCAGATGCCATTTCAATGAAACATAAAGATGACAGGATGAAAAGAATGAGCAAATTTCTTCTCTGAATATTGATATGAAGTTGCAAATCAGGTAAAAAATTAAGACCACGACAACCATTATTTTCTCACAGTTAATATAAAAGTGTGCATTAAAATTTTGGACACTTTGTTCATACCATTAATAAAAAGTCAGTTTGATGATGAAGAAGTAATTTTTAGGATGATAATTCATCTTGCAATAGTGTTAAAGCTTTTCTTTAAGAAAAACATATCAATTACATGACATAATCAATAAACAGTCACAATTTCAATATGATTGAATATTTTTGATGGAAAATTTTTATGGCCTATGACAAAACAAAATTCTTTTGCTATTTAAGGTTGAAAAGGTGAAGTCAATGTCACAAAGAAATTATAAAACTTGACAAGGAGAAGTAAAGTGCTAATTTAGAATTTCAATTTTTTTTCGTGATACTATAATTTCTTTCTTAACATTAAGTGATTACATTTTTTCCTTTATTTTTTTGTACAAAGAAGACCAATTAAAAAAATTGAATCTAATTTTTTTAGGTATATTTCATAAAGACAAAATCTTCAGCTGATAAACAAATACTATTTTGTATAAAATCAAAAAACTAGATGAAGATCTGTGGTGATTCTATAATTTTTTTTTGTTGGTGGGGGAGTAATAATTTAGATATTCTTAAATTTTCAGTATAAAAGAAATTGTTTCAAAGTTATTCTTTTTTGCTTAGTTAAACCTTTAAATAGTCAAAAACTTTTAGCAAATTTTTATTTTTATAATGAGAATAATATATAAAGCACCCACTGAAAATATGTTTATATTTTTTTTATAGATCTGTCTCACCTGCTGGACCTGCTGGTTCAATGTATTCAACTGCAGGTGACATGCTCAAATGGATGCAACTGCATTTAAATCTTTATGCTAATTTCAAGTCAACTGCTCATCTGCATTCAAGGGAAAATTTAAATGCTGAATTTAACACAAGGAGTACTAATTTTGACTTCAAGTCAAATATTAGTCAAGTTAACACTCAAAGATCTGATTTGATTACTGACCTACATGAGAGACTTAATTTGAGTGTCAAATCAAAATCAAAATTAAAATCACAATTTAATCATAATTTAATTTCAGATTCAAAGTCAGATTTGAAATGTAATTCTAGATGGCAATCTGATACAATCTTGAATGCAGCTCAGCTTGGAATTGACCCTCATATCTTGATGAAAACTCATGAAGCTGTAAGTCCCAAACCACAGCTTGAACCAGACTTAACACGTCCCCAGTTTCCAATTGATGATGTTTTTGTCTCATATAATATGGGATGGATAACTTCAATGTACCGAGGTAAGAATTTTACAAGTAATATAGGAAAATATACAGAAATTTGTGAAAAGTAAATAAATAATGCTTTTTTTAATAGTTATTTATTTCACATTAAAAAATTTCTCTATAGAAAATGTTTACAAATATTCAATTAACTTATCACTAGTTTTTTTTCTATGGTTTGTTTTAAATGAATAAGTTCTGCCATTTTCTTTGTGACCTGGCTTTACACAAGACTAACATCAAGTATCTCTCCACAGGATACAATTTTCTGGAAATTCTTCTCATTGCTTTATCAAATATAGCACAGCTGATGCAGCCTGATTGGCCATAAAAGCTGTTGAAATGTCAAATCTTTAATCTTTTTTTCTTTTTGTAATATAGCAGGCATTTTCATCTCAAATGAACAGTTGTCACCTGAGAAAATTAGCAGAAGACCTTGCTTCAATATGCCTACATATTTTGTTGAGTTGATATTGCTCACAAATTTCACACTCTTTGAATGATCAGTATTCTAGATAGTTCACAATACTGTAAAAGGAAATCCTCTTCCCATGATACCCTTGTTTGTAGTGGCATTGAATGGTGTTGTGATTGGCTTCAACAACATCAATCTTCCATTTGAGATTTGTTTCTACTTCCAATTTTGTCATGTGCAGACAATGTTTTATTGGCACAGGTTAGCCTGAATCTGCTTCAGATATGTTTTTTGGCATTGAATGTAATGATAGATGGAGGGATGTTCAAATTTGAATAAATTTTGCTCTAGTTCATGCTACCTTCATACTATCAAACAATGCAATCCCTTTAAAAGTCAATCAATTCTTTAGCACCAAGAGTTTGAAGCATAATGATGTTTCTCTGAACACAGATATGTAAAATAAATAAAGTTGATAATATTAAATAAATGACTACGGAAAAAATTCATGGTGTCTGTTTTTAGATATCTTTATATAAATACATGTAAAAGTTTTATATAATTGAAAAAATCAAACTTAGAGAATCACTAATTATATGGACACAATGAATCTTGATTTTATACAGGAATAAAATTATTATGGCATAAAGCAGAAGCTTACTTATCAAAAATATTTATATTAAAATCTTGATAAAATAAATACCTCATGTATCACTGCTAAAGAATATTATATTATATACATACTAATTGGTATGTAAACAATATTATCAGCTTAATGTATACTTATCTAAATATTTTCAGCAAGCTTATGATAGTCACAATATTTTCATTATTATACTTACCAGTTTTTTTTTTGGGGGGGGGTAATTGTCATTTCGTAGCTTGGGGATTTCAAGCCAAACATTTTATTCAATCTATGAGATGAAATTTTTCTCGGTCCACTGCCTGTGCTAGGGAATATTTCATTAATTCTTCCTTATTAATTTGTAGTTGTAATGCCACTTTGGTATTTTTCAGGGAAAAATGAAAAAAGGGCATTACAAAGACTAATTATCTAGGAACTGATAAGCAACAAACTGATATGTGATATCACTATGTGTGGACAATGAAATGAGAAAAATCTACACTTGAATAAAGGGCTCATTCTGAAATTCCTTGAAAGTTACCAAATATGATAGGCACTTGTAAAAAGCTAGAGAGTACAACAGTGAATACATTGTGATGATAATGACCAAGAGGATATTAGTTGGAATAGTTCAGTGTGTGATATAACTATAATTCACTAATGGTTTATTTACCCATATCTCTGGCTCAATTTCAACCTCTCTATTAGGAATGACTTGGAAGGTTTTAAGTTTCTTTTGAGTCAAGACTATTTAATTCCTCATCTCCAGAAAATGAAACAAACTATGATGTAAGTAAAACAACAAAGTTTATTAATGATATATGAATTCCTTGAAAATTATTGAAAATAGCAGAGACTCAAAAAAAGGCAGAAAAAAATTGATTGAAATGTATAAAACCATGGCCAGATGAAATTAGTTTTGTCTTGTGAAATATTTTATGATGCTTTATAAAGAAATATGTTTTAATCTAAGTGAGTGGCACATAAACATTTTTATTTTGGTCCAACATTTTAATAATAACTAAATAATTATATATAATTATTTAATATCTCCAGCTAGAAGAACTACCAATAAGCTTAAATAGTAATGGTTAATTAAATATGAATAATAATTTTTGTAAGATAAATAATCTGTTAATTTTTTTCTTTTAAAATTTTATTATGAATGTCTTTATTATTGATTTAAAATTCATATCAAAGGTGAGAGTTACTATAAAAAGTGAATTTACATAACAAAAATCAATTATATAATAATATATATAACTATATTTTATCTTATGAATATCTTATGAAACCAGAGGAACAAGTTGATGTGAGAAGATTGTGTTTAGTGCAATAGGCACTCTCAAAATTAGTAATGTTTTTATCTAGAATTATGTCCTTATCTTCAATTGAATGTTTGGAGGAGATGCATAGAAGGAACTAACAAAATCTGCATGGTAGTTATCTAATCTGCATACGAGTAATACTGATTAGATATTGGCCAATAGTCAACATCAGTTTCAAGTGAGACATCAATGTAACACTGAGACTTTGTCAGTCAAGAAGTGCTGGTGACTTGCAGATAGTGTAAAACTGGATTTGAAGATTTGAGGACTAGCAGTATTGACATTTCTTTTTGGCTAAAGCCTTTTCAATGTTTGGTGTTGAATTCTACTCTGACCTTAAGAGATCGACATCTCGGTCATTGTCCTCTGTAGAAGGCTGTTACATAGAATGTGTATTGCTGAGAGCAGCCTGGCACTTGACACTCCACAAAATAAATCCTGGTCAAGACTCCTATTTCAGGCATATGAGAAACAAACAAATAATGTGGATGCCAATTCGAGATTAGACTGGTCTCAGACGTCGGTAAGGGGTTGCCAATTCCCTTTCATATACACCACCAAGTCCTTTGTCCCCCTACGCCCTCATATCAAGGAGGAACAAACTTCTAGGTTAGATAATATTAACTATAGACAGATTTCCAAATCCTCTTGTAATGTTTAAGGAGACAATAAGACATTTAGCAAGAATTAATGAAATTGGTATGAGGCCGAGACAAGATACATGGCAAAAGAAGTCAAATCAACAGAGGAAAGAACACAATCAAACATTTCAACACAAGGGTGCATTTAAAATATAACAAAATTTTGATATGCGACGATCAAACAAATAATAATGAGATTTAAGAAACAGTTCTTTTTTCTTTTCTCTTTTCTTTTTAAAATACTGGCAATATTAAGCCAACTGGAAAACGTCAAACAAAAATATCTTTCAACAGTCCTTTTTCTTTCTCTTTTTTTCTCTTTCTTTTTCTCTTACTTGAGTAAAAGTGTCTAAGCCAGCGTGTAGCAATGTTCATTTAAATGATTTTTACTATTAGTGAAATAGAACATTTACAGTTTTTTTTTAATACATACAACTTTCCAATATTTAAGATTTGGAAAAGGAAAATGGTTTGAGCTGTACTTATCTTTGACGGGTTTTCAATTTTCAGATTTTCTCTCTTTTTTTATGGGTGAGTCATCTTTTCCTGGAGCTGGCAGAACTCAGAGATCTTGTTGCAATGCTGGGTTTCTCCAAACTGAGGATTCTCCTTCAAATTTCTCTAATGCATGCTGACCTTTTTGGCATGAAGATTCTGTCAACTAACCATTCAACTTTTCCTCTTCCACCACCTCACCAAATCACACTACCTGATTGACCTTGGCTTCTTTAGTTTCAACAGACTAAAGTGCAAAGGGTAGTTAGCTTACCCTTCCTCTCCCCTACCACTTTAATGGTTGGTCCCTGTTATCCGATCCTTCTTAATGCCTGTTGATTCAAATAAAGAGGGGTAAGGGTATTGACCTCCCCTTCACTCTCTCTCTCTCTCTATAGCATAACATGTCACAAATGTTTGATGGACAATAGCAGACAGCAAATTGAATCTAAAGTTGATTTCAGAATCTGACAGGCAGAGCATTTGTAGTCAACCACCAGGTGGGTAATGAAGAAAAACTAAATGTGGACCATATAAAGACATATTTCCGATATTTGCTTCAGATTTATTGATGGAGTATGTACAACTTGTCACATGTTGACTGTATTATAGTGAATCAGTAGATGTATACCAGGCAGAATTGAGTAAACTGTCTTGTTGAGTGGAATGGGTGATCATATTCTGGCTTGTGAATTGTTTTGGATGGACACACTATCTATGGACCAGCTGCTTGCCCAAGCCAGGTTGGATATGAGAGATAAGGAGATGGAAGATGTTATTGTCATAAAGTTGTCTATCTGCCAAAAAAAATTGATACTGTAAATGCCATAAACTTTTATCTTTTTCAAATCAACTTTTTTGATACAGTATGCCCTTAAAAAATCTCTTTTTATCAAAAACCATATTCCTAAGAAATTATGATGATCCTTATAAAAGGCCTAGCAACCATGTGACTGGGGTCCATAACTGGAGGCAGGCATGTGGAAACCTAAATTACTACTAAATGACAATTACAGAGAAGACTTTTAATAAGGAATTTGCTACTAGTGACTCTTAATTAGTTGATTAGCAAGGCATATTATTGGTAACAATCTTACAGTTATTGACTTATTTCCATAAAATCATATGTACAAAGAACAAAAATAACCTTCTGTACCATAGATTTACTACTTGAAAAAATTTGTCCTTTCTCAGCGTTGGGAAGCATGTAGGAATTTAAAAATCATACACAACACAGGTTATTGCAGTTTTAAGTCTTCTAAATTACAGTTTAATAAAATGGTCTTTTACTATGTATTTTTACTATGTATTTTTACTATTGGCATCTCAGTCTTAGGAGACTACAATAAAGATGTCCTTAAAGTGAAACATGCTTTGCAGTAACATCTGCTATAACTGTTCAGACTGATATATGAGTAGTAGTCTCTGTTGCAATTGGTACAAGAAGCCTGGGTTACAAGGATTGCCACAGACAGCATCCTTTCTCTTATTTCTTGCTCTTGCAACAAGTTGACCCCTCCACAGTGTCCCTACAGACAGTATAATAGTATGATGCCAGTCTGCATGATCAATGGACCTAATCTTAAGATTTGATTTTAAGAATAGTAGTAAAATAATTCAGATGATTTTTGTATCTGACAAAAAATTGACATTTTTTATCTTTCTGGATGGTGCTTGAGATCCCCTCTCTTCACTCCAAAATATTTTCCTTTTTGAAAATCTTTTTTCAGTTTATTATTAACCATTTCTTTCTTTCTTGTTTTTTGTTGTTGTTTGTTTAATGACATGTCAACCTTTGTAGGTTATTCAGTGCATCCTTGTAGAAGAATAGCAGTGATACTTAATAGTATAATTGGAGTTCAAACACACTCACAACGATGTCACAGTCTAGTACATTACCCACAATGCTATATGGCATAATGGCTAAAGTGCTGGTCTGTGACATTGTAGTAAGTGAGTTTGAACTCCAGTCAAACTATTACGTTCACTTTTATTGTAATCCACTCTACTGCTCTTCTACAAGGATGGCTTTGCCATTAAATAACAAAGAAACCAAACTAAGAAACCTAAACCAAACTAAGAAACCTAAACCAAACTAAGAAACCTTAACCAAACTAAGAAACCCAAACCAAACCTTTCTTTTTTTTATTTTAGTTAAAATTTTACAGTGGGGTTCAGTTTGCTATGTAAAATCAATGTAAATCAATCACCCACTTTACTGTCAGTGGAATAAAAAAATTTTGAATAATAAATCATTTTTGGATAATGAATCCTCATCCAAAATAGGATTATCATACAGATGAGGGGCTCAGTCACCCCTTTCCATAAAATTCAATTATCTAAACCAAAATTAACTTTTACTGTATATTCTTAAAAATTCTTATACAATTCAAGATATTGTGTCTGTGTACATTGTCTTCCTTTTAAATTTTTCGCTGTTAATTTTTTAGAACAATTGTAAAAATAATGAATTAAATTTAATGAATTTAATCAAGACAATAAAATTCTTATTCTAGCAAAAATTTATATTTATTTCTTTTAGTTTCTTACAAAGAACAGTATCAACATATTTTTAAATATATGTAGTTGGGTTGATAAGAATGTGGATTCTACTTGGTTTACAAACGTGAATTAATGTGAACAGCCCAGACAATGAAGAGACAAATGCAAGAGTAACAGTATAACAAGAAAACGGATGCAAATTTATGGACTGGATTGTGTACAAGGTTATTGTGGAGCTGATAAGCACGTCAACCCCACAAATAATTTAAGTTAAGCATGCAAATAATGACAGCAAAAAAAAGATGAAGGAGACAAAGGTGAGATAACAATATAACAAATACAACAATTTATTTGTCGAGTTTACAACAACATATGTAAGTTCATGGATTGTTGTTGATGTTGTCAGCTAGATGGTTGATGTCGGTAGCTGGTATGGTTGAGGTTGTAGAGAGGCAGCTAGTTGATTGAGTCCAGTAGCTGATGTTGGCCTGAGTCGTAGAGAAGCAACTAGATGATTGAGGTGAGTAGCTAGTGTTGGTTGAGGTCATAGAGAGGCAGCAAGATGATCGTGGCGAGTAGCTGGTATTGGTTGAAGTTGGTAGATCGATGTCCCGGTTTTTGAAGTATATTAGATTAACCGGCGAGGAGTGTTGGTGTGGTTGCTAGCATGTACAGTGACTCGTACGTGGGCTAGATGCTGCGATGCTAGAGCATGTTATCATTGTGGTCGGCAGTCCATACAGCGAGTCATACGTGGACTGGATGCTGCATTGCTGGAGCATGTCATGGTTGAATTTGGTGTTGGCAGCTTGGTCATGTAGAGTCAAGGAGGTGTGGTGCCTAAGACTTAACCGTGTCTTAGAACTGTGGACCAAGTGAATGGACAGGGTAATCGGGGCTAAGGTTTGCCAGGCCTTAGCACATACGAAGTCGAGCAAGCGAATCGGTGAGGTTAGGGCTTGGCCGTGCCCCTAGCTGTGTGGATGTATCAGGAAATGAAGCTAAAGGCTATGATGTGCCAATAGCTCTGTGCAGTTGTGCAAACAGACAAGGGAACCAACTGCTAAAACTGTGCTTTAGCGCTATGCAGTCGAGCCAAAGTATCAAGGAAACGGACTGGGAGGTCGCAACTAAGATTGGCGGTATCTTTTCACTGCACAAATAGGGAAGAAGTAGCTAAAGGCTAATCTGTGCTTTCAGCGTTGCACAGCTAAGCGGATGAATGGACAACGGAAATGACTGAATTGTTAAAACTGGATGGTCTTAGAGTCCTCTTTGTGTTGCCTCCAGGCCGTCTATTTTGATGAGTCTGTAAGGACCATCAGAGATACTCCAACCTGCAGAAGGAGACCTCTAATGGTCCTTAAAAGGACCTTTAGGCATGTCTATGTAATGCAAGGTGCATGCGATCATGAGATGTAGGATTCAGCCTTGAGGAGCCTTGCTCTGAGAGTGAGCTCCTGAGAGCGTCATAAATGACCTCCCAAAAGTTTTTACCTCAGAGCTTTGTTTATACAAAGGCAAAAGTATGTCACTTCTGCTGGGCTGCGTAAAAATAAAAATGGACGTGGTAGTAAAGTCTTTCTTTAGCCTTTTGACAGACAGGTTCTGTAAATCCCCAGGCACATGCAAAGGCTGGACTTTGCTCACTTAATTCAATGTGAGACTGAGGAGCCTTGCTGGACATGGACCCAAGCATGGGTCCAGTGCTATACTTGCTGGTCAATAATTGTGCACCCACCCAGCCAAAAGGCCAAGAGACATGCAAGTTAAAGAGAGGTTGGAAAAAAGACCAAAATTTATGCCAAGAAAGGAAAGTTTTCACATTGGTTTTCTGAAATGTTTGTTATGTAAATTCCATTCTAAATGTTGACTTCTGGTTTTTAATGGCGGCTGCTTTTTGATGTATTTAAAACCACTTGCTGTATTTCTTTTTTTTTTTAGGAAGTGGAAGAGATAATGGTAATGTTTATAGAGTGGGAGTGACATATGTGTTATAAAGAAAACACATATTATTCATTTAAAGATTATCTTTATAATAAAGATATTTGTTTTTTCAAAGAACAATAGCATAAAGAAAAAATTAAATTAACCTTATGTGATAAAATTCTTAATAACATTTTTTGTAATTTTACTGTTCAGAATAATTCCAAAAATTAAAAGAAAAAGAAAGACAATATGGTATGGTTAAGACAATAATATCTTCTCTTTAAAATTTTTATGGTATATTATAAAGAACAGTTGTCAAATATTAAATCAAATTTACTAAATTTGATTATACATAAACTTTGTGTTATAATTCTTTTTAATTACAGTCATTTTTCATTAATTTCACAGTGCAAAACATTAATGTCTTCTCTTCTATCTATTCATCTTTGAAGAACAGAAAAATTCAACATACTTTTTAAAAATACATGTTCTCTTTTTTGTTGATATTAGCTCTTCCTTCATGTTCCTGTTAGCAGCAGCAGCCTATTTATCTCATCTACAAATACAAATGTACTCGACTTCTGAAAAAGAACCTTTCACTGGCTTTGGGCTGGATAAACTGGTATTTGTGCCGGGCTAATTTCCAGTATAAAGCAGACTTGTGCCACATTGGTTTGGTGGGAAACAGGAGAAATTCCAACCTTTTATGGGCTTTTGGGCTTTCTACTAGGTATTTGTGCCAAATGGTTGAAAAAGAGTCATGATCACTTGATTTCAGGGGATTGCCTGCTTGCAGGACTAAGTTCATTGCTTGGTGAGTGAGGCCATTTACCTCATTAGAAGAAGACCAATGAGGTAAAATTATTTTTGCACCTGCTGCACATGAGTCTCAATTTGTGTGCAGTTCCCTCTATAAAACAGCTTTGTACCATACTCTGGTTTGGTGAAAAGCCAGAGAAATACCAAACTTTTATTGGCCTTTGGGCTGGCTACCTGATATTTGTGCCAGGTGATTGATTAAAAGTCTTGATCACTTGGCTTCAGTGGGCTGTCTCCCTGCCTAGCCAGGTCCTTACCTCTTTTTACCTAAGTTCATTGCTTGGTGCCTAAGGTACCCTCATTAAAAGAATGCCAACAGGGTCAAGTTATTTTTGCACCGGCCATGCATGAGTCTTAATTTGTGTGCTGTCTCCAGTATAAAATGGCCTTGTGCCATACAGACCTTTTACTGCCTTTCTGGCCAGCTAACTGGTATTTATGCTGGGTGGTTGAAAAAGTTGTTTACCTGCTTGCAGAACTAAGTTCATTGCTAGGTGCCACCTATAGAAATAAAAGAATATTGTGGTATATAAAAGTTAAACAAAGCAGTCTATTGTCTTGATTATGCATTTTGAAATTGATACTTTTGTGTAAAAGATGATCTTAGCAAATTGGGTTGTAAGCAATTTGTATTGGACAAAAGCCCTCTTTATAAGAATTAGAAATTAGAAGGAATATGTTTGATACACATGGATGATTTCCTATTTGCTGGAACTGATGATTTTAACAAGAGTATCATTGATCCCACTGCCAGAAAATATTTAATTGGCTATTTCTACTTTGTCTAAATTTCTGAGATGAAGCTTGATAACTTTTATCAATTAGAATATTTTCACTTGTACCCAGTCATGGTTAACAGAAATAGATTAAATAAACGGTTTGGTTTGAAGTTCCATGTAGGCTCCTGAGTTCAACAGGAAACACCCCAAATAGACAATAGGATGCATTGGCCAAAATGTCATGGTTATAACAATGAAGATAAAGACAATAGTCCAAATACTCAAAGTGAAAAAATATTTCCACAATGTTGATAGATTGATGGACTATTTCCAGTCAGTCATTTTGAATGTGTCATAAGATAAAAGCAAAATGAAATTTTGGTAAACCAGAATTAATATGTGCCAGAAATGCCAGAAATTCCAGTTTCTCAAAGTAGAAAAAATTACAGAACATCCACACTGAACAAGAAGGAAATGTAGAAGTTAAGAGCAACAGCTGGTCAGTTAAATTGGCTAGTGGCTCAAACACGATCAGATTTAAGTTATTTTGCTGGCAGGATCCAAAAGTTTAGCAATTGCTAAGAACCAACAAAACAATTCAGTGAGCAAAATAAACCCCAATGAATTCCAGCTTTCCCAATCTAGGTAGTTTCAAACAAGAGATGTCTACTGTGATGTATCATGGAGTTATCTCTCAGTTGGAGTGTCAAGTGCACAGGGTCATATTATATTTCTTATTGGTCAACAACTGAAGAGTTGTCCATTATCTTGGACATCAAACAAGATTAAACACAAGGTGTCCACCACTTTAGCTGCTGAAACACATTCAATACATGATGCTATTAATAAAGCTATTTTTCTTGCCAGTCTACACCAATAATAGATCACTACATTAAAACAAGTCCATAAAGAACAACTTCAAATTAACATTGCTGAGATCTGTAGATCACTCAGAAAGAAAAACAGCCTATAAAAAATAGGTCAACACCACATTTCATCTTGCTGATTCTAGCAGCCTGCTACAATTTCTTACCACATAAATTCCACCAGTTCTTTAAATTTAAAATTTTTTTTAAATGGGGGAATATATTATAATTGTTCTTGTTGATATTAGTTCTCCTTCTCATAACTTGATAGGTTCCTATTAACAGCAGCAGCAGCCTATTTATCTTACCTAGAAATACAAATGAATTCAACCACTGAGCTCAATATTTCTCCCCTGGAGGGTGAGCTTTTACTGGCCTGGAGAATACTTGGCAGTATAAACTAAGATCTACTCAACAGCTAGTTCTTTAAAAGAAAAACAAATTATTCATAAAAATATAATTTTATAATTAATATGATAACAGCATATAGAAAAATATTAGATTTAAATTAACTTTATGTGACAAATTTCTTAATGATAATATTTGTGAATTTTACCACAAAAAAGTTTGTTCTTACAATAAAGATAAAATATTGCAAATCTAAATAAGATAGATTAATATTATATTTATTTTGATATTTTTAAATCATAAACTTGAATTACTCCAAAGATAAAAGGTAAGAATTTCTTTATAAAAAATGTTCAATTTCTAATCTGATTCTTGCTACAAACTTTTGTGTTTTACTGTTATTGTTGAAACTAGTGTCCCCCAGAGAACGCTGATTGATTGAAAAGCCTTCTTTTAAGGATAGCTTTGTAAGAAATCTAAGGGGTTTTTGATATACTCTGAAAACTAATCATCAACTTTGGCCCAGATTTTTCACCTCACCTGAAAGTCATATATCTGTCAGATTTACCACAAAAGTTCAGGTTTTTTACAGAGGTGAAGAGGGGGTTATTAATTGTAATCTGTTTTACTTCACTAACTTCATTTCAGGTTCTATTCTCGAGGATTTTAGAGATCAACATCACCTATTTCTGTTTATTGACCTTTTTTATTCAGTTTTTTTTTAAATATATTTTACCATCTTATTAGTAGAACCTCTTTTAACTATCTCTTTTGATTTTGTTTCCCCAAACAAGCTATCGGTCATTTACAAAATTAAATATTTATTGAACAACAGTTATCTACTCACTTTTTTGGTTTACTACACTTATATACTATTAATTTTGATGATAATTGTGCTGCTTTTCATTTTATCACTCTCTCTCTCTCTCTCTCTCTCTCTCTCTCTCTCTCTCTCTCTCTGTTTTCAATTGGTTGTTTGATTATTTTCCAAGAAAGGATAATGTATGACTTTTTCTATTTAGACATAGTCTACTATGCCAGATTTTCCACCACCCCTTAGGATACGACTTCCTTGAATATAGTATTAAATGGATTGTCTAATTCTCTCTTATATAATTCTCTAAATTTTTATGGGATGTTATAAATTCAAACTTTTGTCAAACCCTTCTCTTCCAAGGAAATTTCAAAATTGGAAACCAACTTGATGTAACATTGAGAAATCTTTTGGATCTATTTTGCTCTACCTCTTACCTATTATTATGGCAATATAATCTTACTTTTCTTTTGTGTACTGTAAAGATGATCTTATTAAGATCTTGTGGTTCAACATGTATGAGAGTCATGCAATAAATAAGGGGAAATTTTTTGAAAAAAGCAAAATAAACTAGTTTTCAGAATATTTTACATAAATATAAACTGTGGATTGTCTGGAATTAGTTTATAGCAGAAATCATTTTTATCTTGCTGTAATATTTGTTTTGTGGTTATTTTGAATGGTGAAAAATCAGAGTGCTTAGACAGAGGTCTGTCATCAAAAATTTAGTGTCTGAGAAGTGCAAACTATGTGAAATTTACAGAAGAATGTATGATATGTATGAAGAAGGATGTAAAATAAATGTTTACAAATGGGCTAAACATAGGTTTGCCACAACAGTCCATACAGTGGAAACACACCGACTCTTTGATAAAGAAAAAGTTCCAGGTACAGCAGTCAATAAAAACGGTTATGCTGACAGTGTTTTGGGACATGAAAGAACCCTTGACTATTGATTCCCTAGAAAAAGGTATAACTGAAGACAGTGCTTCCTATTGCCAACTCCTTTGCAAAATTGGTCCAGAGAATGAATACATCACCTACATAGTTTTTTTTAAGATCTTACTTTTGGCTATGATTTAGAGTAAGATTTTTTTTAAATATTGTAGATTACATAAATCACTACTAGACTTTCATTCAATCACATATTTTCAGTATGGCCCAAACTGAAAAGGTCTTCTTACACAAAACCTTTTTCAATAAATTCTTAATAGAGATGTAAGTACAGGTCTTCAGAGATTTTTTATTTAGTTTGTTATATATAATGATCAAGGCTTCCTCTATAATATAGAAAAAACTAACATAAAAACTAACCATTAGTGTCTTGCCAGAATGTTGTTTTATAATATTGGCCAAGATATATGAAAGTAACAGTTATCAGCATAGAAAACAAAATCAATAATTGATACTTCTGTGTAGTATCACATTAATTAAACTAGTCAACAAAAAGATATTTTTGAAACCGGGTCAAGGCACCAAACATCTTTTTTAGCTAATTTGTGCGTGTTGAATTTGAAAATAACCTTACTTTTACTTGCAACTGCTTTTGCTGTACAAAAATGCATCATTTTTGAAAAAAGCATATTTTTCATTTGTTTTCTGTCTACATGATATTAACTGATGGCTGTATTTCTCAAAGTAAAATTGTATAAACCTCTCAATTTGTATTTAAACCAACAAATATAGGTCAGCTTATTAAGAAATACTATTTTTGCAATAACAATCAGACCCTAAGTCTTTAAAAATAACATGATTGAATATACCAGGACCAACAAGTATTTTCATCTAGACAAAGAGCAGAAATAAAACGTCTATGAACTATGGTAAAAATGTTCTTGCTTGATTGTCTGTCATGTTCAATGTTATTTAAGTCTGTTCCCTGGTAGTGCTCTTCCATAGTTTTTATATCCTGATGGAATCATTCTCTAGCTCATCACTCACATTGCCACAATTATCCAGAAATTTATCTAGATGGATATGTAAAAAATGAACCTTAATACTCATATTAGTGCTGATATTCTGTTGACTTTTCAACAGCTTTTTTTCATCATCCTTAATGAGTTTCCTGATGTTATGGTGAAACAATTTTCATGATGTTCATCATGTTCAATGGAATAGGTGCATTCAATTGCGATGTCCAACAGTGAAAAATAAAGCTCTCAATGTGCTCAGTTTCCTTTTGTTGTGAAGAGACAAAAGTGATGGGATAAATTTATGACTATCAAACAGAAGATTCTAGGGTTTCATCTTTTTTTTTAACGTCACCTTAATTATCAGGTTTACTAAAGTGTATTATTGATAGAGTTTACTTGTTAATTTGAATTTTGGCAATAAACGGGAAAAATTCAGCACTTCTATTTATAATTTTTGACTCAAAAAACACTTTTTTCTTATAAAAATGGTTTATTTCAGGTGGCTGACATAAATTGCTTGACCTATGTGAAAATTGATGGTTTTCTACGACCTTTATAAACTAAATTTTGTGATCAGCCAAAATCATAAATTGATCTTTTTTCCTAAAAATGAGCAATTACAGTAGAGCAAAAACGGTAGCTAACCATGAAAAACAAAGATCATTTTGGGAATCAATACCTTCAAGTTAGCTAAAAAACATGTTTTGCTTCTTGCTACCAAAAATTTTTTGACCAGTATAACTCTCAAGTAATATTTTAATTTGATCACTATTTACCACAATACAGAACATTGTTCAACAAGAAATTTCTGCATGAAAGTTTTCAGATCACTATTGATAATCTTGAATTATACACAGTACTTTCACCATAAACTACAGAAATCTTTTAAATGCATTTGATTTACAATTTAAGATTTCTTAAAATAAAAAAGTATAAAATATTGAAATGTTGACAATTTTTTTAAAAATATTTATGTCACAATATCATCAGAATCAATCTTTTGTTTTTAAATTAAATTAGTTAAAATTAAATAATCATTATGTCATTTTATGATAAAACCAAACATTTTTGCCCAGACTAATATTTTTCACATGACCTTTTTCTATGAACACAGTAGTTGCTGAAATTAAAGCATAAATAAATTTTGTACAAAATGTATCACATTTTCATTTTTATTACTATGAAATAAATGGGAAGTCAGGTTTTATTTTATTTTCTTTAAACAGATTCAGCATTATTTCAAACATCATTCCACTATTATTACAAATTCTAGTTGTTTTTTGGTCATCTTTTTAATTACTAAAATTGCACTTCATTCTGATCATCAATTTACATAAACAATAATGATAAATAGTGTTGATTAGAAATAATAAAAGGTAAGTTCTCCATGAAATTTAAATATATGTCATTTGCATCAGCTGCTCTAAATCATTAAAGCTACAAGAATCTTTAGGATGAAATTAAAATGAAAAAAAATATTAGTGAAAATTAAAATTTATCTAAAAATAACAAGATACTAATAATATGAGTGTAAAAAATGATAAATAAATGACAGTTCGTACAATGACCAAGATATTCTCATGGAATATCATCAAATGAGGTTTATTTTTTGACATATGCACCCTGTGGACCATATGTCATATTTTTAGGGTCATTACCAAAAACTGACTTTAAAACAAATTAACAAAGCAAAACAAAAAAAATACAGGATATAAAAGTCCTATTGCTAAAAATAAATAAGTTGGAGCTAAAAACAAATGAGCCACTCGTTACTCAGCTTATAAATGTTTTATTCTATGAAGTGGACAAAAATAGACAACAGCCAGTGGGTTGCATATCATTAATTCATTAACAAAATATGAAACAAAAGCAACATTAAAAACATAAGCAAAAATTGCATATCTCTTACATTCATTAACAAAATATTAATAATAGTATCTAAAATCATGTGTATCTTACTTCCCTGTAAGTGGCTGAAACTGGTTTCATTCTTTCTTTCTTTTTTTTTTTCTCTCTCCATGTGAAGAAAGCCCCAAACCTCTTAGTTTGTGTTATCTGTTTTTTTTTTTCTTCTCTTTTCTTTTGTTTCTTTACTCTTTTTTTTTTCTTTCTTTTGTTTTCTTTCTTTGTCTGTGGGGAAAGTTTGTAATTTAGTTGATTAATATCTTATTCTTTTTTCTTTAGTTTCTTTACTCTTTTCTTTCTTTCCTTTCTTGTTGTCCTTTTTCTTTCTTTCTTTCTTTCTTTCTTTTCAGAATCTACAGGTCCTTTAGACCTGATTATTCTGATTTGTTTTTCCTTGAGATAGCTATCAAATGAATTGACAACTTCTAGTCTGCTAGTTTCAGAGAATTACTCATCTCAGCTTGACCATAAAAGTGAGTTTCAACTAAAAAAGCTCCAGGTCTGCATCTCTCAGAAATTACATTTCTCTGCTAGACCTTAGAAAAATCAAACTTCTACACAAGCCATCTCTGGTACGTCTTCACCCTACAATGGGTTATTAAGGAAAGAGGATGAAATTTTACTTCCTTCTCCCACTTCCAAAAAGGAGTCCTTAACTCTCCCACAACCATAACAGCAGCTGCAAGCCCACTGTTTTGGCCAATCTGATGCCAATAAGAACAGCCCTATACCTTTCTGCCACCCTCCTGTTGGGTGAACAAACAAAATACTTTACCATCCACTGCTCTGTACATAGAATAGCAAACTGTTGGTTTTCTTTCAGTGAACAAGTCTTTCTCAAAAAAAAATGTTTACACATACTCTTCTTCCATTAATGTTGCTATGTTTGAATCCTATTCTTAAAAAAAGTTGTCAACAGCAGATATAACATCATCATGAACTTTTTTGCCCACCTTTGTAGCAGCAAAAAAGTTTTAAAAAAGAGTAAAATCTAGGTTTAAAAGTTTGCATTTGGATTCTCTAAGCATTGGTAACATTTTACATTTATAATATTGCGAATGGATCAAAACTTTTTCCATTTATAAGATGATACAATGTTTTATCCTTTATTCAATTATGTGTATATTTGTGTGTCTGTGTGTTTCTTTTCTTTAAAATTATATTTTTATGTGTATAGACACATTTTTATATTTTTTTCAGGCTTCAAGCGTCTATGGCATTCTGGTAGTATCCCTCCTTATGGATCTATTCTTCATCTTTTTCCTGAAGTTGATTCAGGAATCTTTATCTCAGTTAATGGTCCACTTGGTAAAGATGCAAGTTATGCATTGTCTACTATTGCTTGGAGAGGTGGGGATCTTTTATTAGGAGTAGAACCCTGGCTTAACACAACAACAGCATGTACCTATCCTCAACCTTGGAGGCAGGTAAGTGACACCAAGAGCTCAAATAGAAATCAAAATACAAATCCTAATCTGCCCTCTACTTCAAATCAAAATGCAAGTACATTATTTAATTCAAATTTGCAACCAGAGTCAACTGCAACATCAATTATTCAAGATTCAAGTTTGAGTGTGATTCAAAATATTACTGCAAGACAACTTTTAGATTTAACAGGAGATTACATTCACCTTGCATTTGGACTTATACAAGTGCAATTTAACTCCACATCTAAAAGACTCCACCTTCGACTAGGAAGATATGGTCACCTCTTACTCTTTCCCACTTCTGCCACACATAATCAAACTAGTAGGTATTTTAAGCCTAATAATCATTCAAGTGTATATGATAGTGGAACCATGAGGAAGTTTGAAGGAATCAACATTGGTCCTTTCTGGTTTCTTTCATCCTCTGATGATGGACATGAACGACTTTCTGTGAAGTTCTGCAAATATGGAGAAATCACAAAACTTTGGTTTCCAGTCGGTACTGGTGATCCAGTTGCATTTGTACGTAACTTTCATAAGCACTCAAGTTCATTAGCAAAGTCAACTTTTGGGGACATTAATTGTGTAACATTCAATTATTTAATTTTGTATTTGCTACAATTATTGTTTATATAATATGTGTTTATAAATGTTAATTACATGTAATTATATATAATTATATGCAAATAAATTACTCATTTTAGTAATGTGTTTTTCTTGTGGATCATGTAAATGTTTGTATATTTTGTATATATTACTGTGTATCCATACTCATCTTGTATAGATACATCATTATATTCATTAAATTTCGCTTGTGTGTGTATGCGTGTATATTTTTTTTCATCATACAACGTATTGGTAGCTCAAGGCGGTATTACCACTCCTGGCACTACCTAGCAGCTTTTAAATCCCCTGTCTGGTGGCAAATATATCTATATATATATATACTATATATATATATATATATATACAAGTATCATTAAATATTATATATATATATATATATATATATATATATATATATAATTCTTTTAAATACCCTGTCTGGTGGCAAATATATTTATATATATATATATATACATAAATATATATATATACAAGTATCATTAAATAAGTTTCCAGACTTTTTTCGTATGGGCACTTTTATTGATAGTACACACATAAAACTCTAGTCCCCTTCAAAGTAATCTCCTCCGGCTGCAATGCACTTGTTGTACCGTTCCAACAACTTCTGGAAGGCCCCATGGAAGTCCTCTTGTGTGAGCATGTCAATGACCTTTGTCACAGCCACTATCATCTCCTCAATTGTCTCATAACGACAGTCTATGAGCTTAGGGAATAATCAAAAGTCACAGGGAGCAAGATCTGGACTATAGGGAGGCTGAGGAACTATCTTGATGCCCATCATGGTCAAATAGACTGTGACAAGAATGGAGTTGTGAACTGGTGCATTGCCTTGGTGGAAATGACACTGACCTGATTTGAAGAGTGCTGGCCTCTTCTGACGGAATTCTTCCAGAACTCCCTTAAAACCTCAACATAGTAACCTTAACCCTAACCCTTTGGCCAATCAACTCTGGTGTATTGACTTCCTGACTCCTCCCACACCTCTCATCATCCCTCACAGACTCCCTACTTTCCTTGAATCTCTTATGCCACTCAAAAACTGATGCTCGATTCATGCAAGATGGTTGAAAAGCAGTCTGAAGCATTCCATACGTTTCTGTGACATTTTTTTCCAAGTTTAAAACAGAATTTTATTGCATATCGTTCTTCTAAAGTGTCCTCACATACAGATTGCATTTTTGAAATTCACCAGCTGTGACAATCAGGCTTTAGTAGGGTTTATTCCAATTCCTGGTGTAGCTGTTCATTTGAATCTGAAATCATAAAACTTGGTCAGTCATCTCATAAGATGTATAGCAATAACATATTTTCAAGAGTCTACGACAATTTTAAATGCCTGTACAAAAAGTCTGGAAACTTATTAGATGCCCCACGTATATATATATATATATATATATATATATACCAGATCAGCTAAAAGCAGAGATTTCATTGTACGTTCATCTTCATTTTTAGAGCAGTTTGTAATTTTTAAAGATGCGTACTGTAATGGTTACTGTAAGCGCGTAATGACATCAACGGCCGAAATTACTTTCGGCCGTTGATGTCATTACGCGCTTACAGTAACCATTTCTTGATGATACGTAATCACACAGGAATAGTGGTTCACGTACATTTCATTCATGCTGAAGACTTTTAGCTCTCAACCAAATTCAACTTGATGCATATAGCACCGTGGTCAAATGGCACTTCAGCATTCTCTCTTCTGATCTTAATTTTCCCTTCTGTATCTGTCGTCAATTCGGTTGTTTTTCTTTATCTTTTTATGCGTTACTGCACCAAACCACTCCAGACAAACGCCATAAATAGTTCTACAGAAAGATGTCATTTATTGATCAATGGGACCCTTAAGATGGGTGGTGAGCAAAAAAGAAAGCTCTTGGTCTAAGTTTGTCCATGTAGCTATCTGATTACCTTTGGGCTACTGAATTCTTGGCTTGCTAGGAATGTCTCCATGATGCTGTCGCTCAGCAATGGGCTACTGGACTCTGTGGGGGTATTCCTGATTCATAAGCCCTTCATTTGATTTATATTCTCCTATAGGAAAATTGCATCATTTGTGCTAGCATGCCTTGTGGATTTGTAACCCTCGCAAGCTGTTAAATTCTCTGTCGCAATAACATGTTGTAGCAAGGTACATATCCAGATCGTTACCGTATGAGCAAGTATGATGGGTGATATATTCTCCCTCCCCCTACAGACACCCAGGGGGCATTTTTCTTTGGTTGTACTGTTCATATTTGTTAAGTTCCTGTCTTTCCTGGATGTCACTCCAACTTTCTAAAGAGTCACTTTGTCTTTCCAAAAAGTCATATATATATATATATATATATATATATATATATATATAATGTCTTCTACCTTTCCATAATTTTTCTGCAGTTACCTTTTTTGGAGAGAGTAACTCAGAATTTGTCAACTTGGTGGAGACAAACGTTTCTGCTAGCCTACCTATACAATCATATTCTAGAAAAGGTTTTTAAACACTATACCTATTCCAGCTGAAGAATGTAGAGAACTTAACACATGTGCTCTTTTTTACATTGTTATATGTGTAAAATCTCTTTATTCTATATATATATATATATATATATATATATATATAATTCTATGTATATTTATATAGAATTATGTAGATATATACATTATACATAATTATGTAGATATATACATAACAAATAATTCAGTGATAAATCTATTCCCTTCACATGTACATTAAGAACAAACTCTCATTATAGAAGAACCTTTAGCTAAACAAAGCATCATTTTTGTTTTAAATGATTCATGTCTGCACAGAGTTTGTATTACCTATTAAAGTTTTCTCTGCTGATATATATATATAATATTTGTTATGATTATTTTATATTCATACAAGCATTTATCAGATAATATTTACAATTTCCTACATTTATGTAATCCTATGTATTTCTGATGGGTTTTCATTAAATTTTCTAAAGGTTTACATATCACTTTATAATAATTTGTTAAATTCTGTTTGTTATAATACATCACAAGAGTGTGCAGGGTTGCCTTATCAGTGATGCTATTAGCATGGTATCATAATAAGTTTTGGATCTTCCTGCCAGAATAAATATTATTCTAGTAGGTGTTCCTGAAGCAAATGTCCTTCAAGCACTCAGTAACATAAAGCATATTTGAATGAAAAAAACTGCTATTACTGATCTTTTATGCTAAAAGTGACCAATGAGAAACAATACATGTTACTTTCTTGTCACTTACTATGAGCCAAAAGGGGAAGAACCAGTTATTCATCTTTCCCTCCTGGGTCTATCACGTAAAAAGACAGATGCTTGCAATATTTGAGATTATTAGTAAGAAATAACTACTCTACTTTGTTTAGTTGGGAACATTATAATACAAAGCTAAGAAACTCAGTCCCTTACACACAAAAATAGGAAAAAATACAAAAAGACAATCATTAATTTGCTGATAGTAGGAATTATTTGAACAAATAACTGACACGTGGCATAAATGAGAATAATAGTCAATAAAATGTGCAACTGCCTGTCAGTTTGTTTAGTCTCCCCACCCTCAAAAATTCACTCAAAAAGACAGTCATACTAATTTATTGATGGTAAACTGATTGATGGTGAACTGATTATGTGATCAGATACAATTCTCTTTAGAGGAAACTAAAAATCCTGCTTTCACTGAGTCTACATTGAGAGAGAAAAAAACTTCTTAAACTGCAACCTGGTTAAACTTTTTTTCTTTTCCCTCCCTCTCATCCTCTTTTTTCCCTTTCTTCTCCCACATTTTTTTCCGTTCTTTCTAACTCTCTCCCTTTCCTTTCCTGTCCCTTCTTTCGCCTTCCTCTTTCTTGTCCTCCCTCCGTTTTTCTTTCTTTCCTTATTTGAGCAGCACCTCAACACTCACAGGTGTCAGTCATTAAGCTCCTTTGATCTGATTTTTTTTAATCCGGAACCATTTTGAAGCTTTTTCTATCAATTCTCGAGTAGTCTTGATGGCCTCTCTGAAACCTTTTAACTGCTTGACACCAGTCCTGTCACTCTGTTTCTTGCTCTCTCTCACTTGCCGCGTCAATACACTGGTTTGCACAATTCTGCCGGGAAGCAACAAATGCCACCAACAATGCTGAGATTACTTCTTTTATATCAGTTCTGGTTGACCGAAATTTGCATATGTCGCAAACCCTGTCCCACCAGAGATGAGAGGCATGACCTACAAATTGCACTCCCAAGGACGCTCATGCTTCCGTTTTCTATACTTCCGGTACTCCACACGCAAGACACATTCACTCTAGTTTTGAACTTTAAGGTAGGCCGTTTTGCTCATCACTTCTTGTTTCTTTCTTCCTTTTGGTGTTGCTATGAAAGGAATTCAATTCACACAGCTTCGTTGTCACATTTCATTTCTCTCATTCGTTCGGCTCACCACCTGTTTTTTTCTTTTTTATCCAGCCGTGGTCGGTTGCTGGATTCATATAAACGTCGGCTGTCCCGCCTGCATATACAGCACATCACTCATTGTCTTTTTGAATAAAGAACCCCGGTTGGCTCACCGGAGGCAGCTGTCTGCGGGTTCTGCCTTTCAATTTCACTTGACTCTCTTCTTTCTTTCTCCCATCATTCAAAGTCAGTTTAGGGTTCTGCATAAAAATCTTCACATGAAATTCTAACAGCTGACTTCTATAGGATGACCGGTAATGTACTTTGCTTCTTTATATTTTGGTGATCATTCCATGCACAGCCAACCCAGCTGGTTCACTAGTCACCATATGCATTAATGCACATATAGCATCTTTCTGCCAGGTCTTTGTCTTCTGTCATTACACCAACAGGATATGGATGGATCTGGCAGGAGATTCAATCCTTTTATGCAACCCCAAAATATATAATGCTTCTTTCAACTGATCAGCAGATGCAGACAAAATCTTGCAATTTAAACCTGTGATTATCAGACCAAACTCGCAAAGGTTAAAAAGGAAGGAAATATGGAAATCTACATTTTTATATAAAGAGAGATACATTTCTTTCAAGAGTTAATTGTAACTTAGGGATGACTTTCAATTTCTCAACAGTAACAGTGTCACTTCTCTCTAAATCCGATTTTTCGTAAGTGACTAAATGAAAATTCAGCTTCCAGTATTTATGCTTGTCAAGTCTACCGGAATACCGGCTAGCAGTCACTCACATTTCTCGAATGTCTGGTCTCAACTGCTCTATCTCCACCCAACTCTTATCATTCTGCCCTTTGCTTTAGGACTGATTCTTATATATCATTATCAATTTACAAATTTGCAATTATCTTTTTAACAAAAAAAGGATTCACTACCCTTATCTTTTCTGGCTTAACAAAGCTAAAACTTCCGACATTGTCACTTGTTGAGGAATTTAAATCAGGTAAAATACAACTTTTTCAGATGCTACGTGACTCTCGCAACCCACTGATGAAGAACGCCCTGCCTTCCGTAATAACCGGTCGAAAATGGAAGGCAAAAGTAGCTGTAGAGAATGCAGAATCGGCACTGAAGATGAAAGAAATAATTGGCACTGTGGCAAATGGAAAAGCAGGTCTAGGCTTTCATCCACAGCGTTGGTGGTCCAAGGAATCCACAATAAACAAAGGAAAAATGGTTTCAGAAAAAATTCATTAAGAAAGTCACGCGTATTGCTACAGCTGTAGGACAAAGGAAACAGGACGCATGGACCAAGTGGGAGAGTGCAAAAGACAGCTGTCACATAGGGTGACTTTGAGCACATGGAACCCCAAAAATTGAAACAATACATAGAGACATGACGAAGACCTTCAGATTTTTGTTGAGGGGGCGAAGATATGTTGTGAGACTGCTAATAAAGCTCGAAATAATATCACCAATAGAGCGATTCTTTTTGTTAAAGAATAAAATATTTCGGATCATTCGCGTAAAAATAAGCACAAATCATCATTGCTCGATGGCTGCACGAACTGGCACGTCGCAACTGATTTAGAACATCATTTCGTATTTCCAACAGAAATAGCGTTAACGACTCAGCGCCCAAATATTGTCATTTGGTCCGCTAAATTAAAAAAGTTTTCGTTATTGAGTTTATAGAATACACATTTTTTTTAGCCTTAAAATAATCAACCCCAAAAACATACGTACATAAGAACATTCTTGAAATTTCGAATCAAAATCGCATTAACATTATAGTTACATTTTTATATTTTTCAACCAATCAGCTAAAAACACAAAATAAGAACATTCTAGAAAATCCGGCTCAGAAAAAAATTAACAGAAAATTTTTCGGCTCTAAAACAAATAAGTAAATATACAAATCTGATTGATCAAGAAATGTCTGCGCGCTTGAATTTTAGGACCTGCAATAAAACCTAACAATTTCCTATTTTTTGATCCACTTTAATAACCCCCAAAAGTATAAATAACGGAAAATTTAATTAACTAGGCTATTCCACTGCCAAAAGTTCATTCCTTCGACTACTCAAAAGATTCATTCCTTCCACTACCAAAAAGACTTTCCACTACGGGAGGCCATGAACGGACAGTAGAGAGCCACACCATAAGACTCAAAGGGAAAAGGCATGCAACCTTCTTTTATCAATGCGACACGTTGTCGCCAAAGATCGTAAAAAACGCACGTGCAGACTTATGAAAACAAAAGGCAGATACTTACGGTCCATTACTTATATATACACACACATACCCATGTATGTAAGTAAGTCAACTTTTTATCTTCTCTACTTCGGCCAACTATGGACGCATTATTTCAATAGACTTTACTAACACGTAAACACACACACACGGCCAAACAATCCTATTTTCATTCAACGGGCCACAACTGAATTTTCTACTAAGGCCGCTCGTGCATAACATGAACATTGTATTTCTAATTATTTTTATCCTGTTTGTTATGATTGTTCAATTGTTTGTTTCTTAATGTTCGTTCTTGTCATATTCCATTTGTTTATGTGCTTGTAAAATTTGTGTTGTATTTGTAGTGGAACTAAATCTGAAAGTAACTCCCGTAAACCACGGGAACACACCCATTCACTACAAGTTAACAGTCCCTTTTGAAAAAAATTTCGACTGGGCACATCAGCGTAAGTTGGAAAATTATGAGGATCTGCGAAAACAATGTGCCAGAAATGGTTGGATAACCAACGTATTTCCTATCGAGGTCGGATGTTGAGATGTCATTACAAACTCAATCTCCGCATTTTTGACTAATGTTGGACTTTCTCGATCAGACAAGAAGAAATACATAAAAAAGATCCCAGGTAAGGCTTTGTGTCAACGTGGATATGGCAAGCCCACAGAATGACATCGATGCAACAAAGTCTGGTGGTATCGTGTGTAACTGCTGGGGTGCTCAGGTAAGGATGCTTCGGCCCAGAAATCATGCCTGAAACCAGTCTTCATCTGATGAAGGCTTTGTTTGATGCAATGCTGCTGTATAAAAATCAGTCATTGTATGATATATATATATATATATATATATATATATATATATATATATATATATATATATATATATTTGTGTGAGTGTGTGTGTGTGTTATATACAAGCGTGAGGTTGCAAGAAAAATAAGACTGACAAGAAGATTTAGTTTATTTCGTTTATTGAATAAATAAAATAAACAAGCGAATGGAATATTTAGACGGCTGTCGGGCGGTTATCTGGTCGGCGGCAAGCGGTTGCTTTGATCTGGTCGGACGGTGTTGTCGGGTGACGCTTGTTGCGGAGCCGATAAGCACGTCAACCCTGCAAATTGTTTTAGTTAAGCGTGAGAGTAGTGACAGCCAAAAGAACAATGAAGAAAACAATATAACAAAGATGACAATTTATTAGTCGTGTTTACAAGGACGTGTGTAAGTTCGGGATAGTTGTTGGTGTCAGCTAGATGGTTGGTGTTGGTAGATGGTATGGTCGAAATCGTAGAGGAGCAGTTAGACGATTGATGCGAGTAGCTGATGTTGGTTGAAGTTGGTAGATCGATGTCCCGGTTTTTTTTAAGTACATTGGATTAACCGGGGGGTCGATATGGTTGCTAGTCGAAGTCGTAGTTGGTAATACAAAAATTATCCTGCCTTTGCTGTGCTAAGGCACTCAAACGGACAGGGGAACCGACAGCAAAGGCTTAAACTAACACAAGTTCCTTAGCGCTGCGCAGTCGTGCAAACGGGCAAGGGAACTGACAGCTAAAGTCGCTGTAGCTCAGCGCTGCGCAGTCGTGCAAACGGATAAGGGAACCACCAGCTAAGGTTAACCAGTACCTTAGCGCTGTGCAGTCGTGCAAACGGGCAAGGGAACCGACAGCTACGGTTGTTGTACCTTAGCGCTGTGTAGTCGTGCAAACGGACAAGGGAACCGACAGCTAAGGCTAACCAGAACCTTAGCGCTGCGCAGCAATGCAAAACGTATCGAGCAAACGGACCGGTAAGCCACGACTAAGATTTGCGGCATCTTAGCGCTGCGCAGACAGGGAACCGAATGCTAAGGCTAACCCGTGCCTTAGCGCTGCGCGGCGAAGCGAACGAACGGACAGGGAACCAACCGAATGGTTAAGACCGGGTGGTCTGAGAGTCCTCTTTGTCTTTGCTTCCTGGCGGTCTGCTTCGACGAGTCCGTAAGAACCGTCAGAGACACTACAACCTCTAGTGGTCCTTAAAAGGACCTTTTGACATATCTAGGCGAATGCGACCACGAGATGTGAGATTCGTGAAAGAGCTTCGTTATGAAAAACGCGCCGCCTATTTGCCTATGCCTCCCACCAAACAAGGCTTGACACAAGGTCAATGGTCCGAAGGTCGATTAAAGTGGTGGATTAGGGGAGGGGAAGGTCGGGCACGAGCCGAGGTTCGAAGCCCTGCTGGTCTATGTTGCTCATCGACCCACTTAGAGCAATGTGATCCAGATGAGCCAAGCTGTCCCAAGGAGTCAATAATACAGCTCACCCACCCGAAGGTGGCCCAGCCGATACTGGGAGTTTTACGGCTTCAAGTCTGCCATTGTTTCCTTTTCAGAGCCACGCTCTTGTTATGGAAAACGCCCCGCCTATTTGCCCATGCCCCCAACCAGACAAGGTTTAACACAAGGTCAATGATCCGTAGGCCGATTATAGTGGGGATAAGGGGAGAGCAAGGTCGGAAACGAACAGAAGCTCGAACCCTGCTGATCTGTGTAGTTCATCGACCCACTTCGTACAATGTGAGTCTAATAAGACATGCTGGTTCTTGGACCCAAATCTGGGTCCAGACAGGGATGCCTGCTAATCGCTTAAGCTAGACAGCAAGGTCTAGTGCTATACATGGGGTCCAAAGAAGTCAATAATGCAGCACACCCACCCAAAGGTAACCCAGTCGAAATTAGGGGCCTTTTGGCCTCAAGGCTGCTATTGGTTCTTTTTCGGTGCCACGCTCGCCTTGTGAAAAAGGGCCATTTATTTCCTCAAAAGTACAAAAATTATATTCATGAATTTAAGGCACAAAAGATAATGGGGAAGGGAGAAGGGAAGAAGACTGTATTGTTCTAAGAAGCCCTAGCTAGCCACCATCATCGTCCAATCATCGTCCAATCATCGTCCTGTACAATAAATTCATTCATGCATTACTTGACGCGCAAAAATCACCAAAATGCCTCATTCGCTCAATGAAAAGGCCAACTTAAAACCCCGATGAAGTAAAATGACAAATATGGAACAAACATGATGGGGGATTGGAGAGGAAGATAACAAAAAATACACCCCGTTTGCTTCCCTCCCATCCCCCTTCTATGATGCGGAGAGTTGACTGTTTTCCGGTATCCAGAGTAGACCAAAAACAAGCCGAGCTATTCCTATGGGGGAGAGGACCTAAAAACTAATCATGTTAAAAGAACAAACGGAAAAGGTTGCGGACAGGAAAAGGGACAACATGAAATACAGTAATATGAGTTCAAGATCCTCAAAGGAGCAGGAGCTGGCAGATGGTAAGGGGAGTAAAAAGAATGGGGGATGGGGAGGATCTTGAAAAAATAACATGTAGACGATAGGGACAATGACACGCCTCACACAGCTAACTAGGGGGTCCAGAAGTCTAAGGAATGCTTAAAGTTCCTACTTACCGGAGGTGGGGTCCCGAGGGACCTAGACTATCGTCGCCATGCACAGGAAGAGGTGCGAAGGATCACTCCAACATTGCCCTCTTGCGTACGACTAGGCTCGCTGCATGCACCCCCCTTTTACTGAATGTTATGCTATCCAAGCGTTTTCTATCTTGACCCTAAGCTGATGCCTTAAGAACAAGATCAGCTCACGATGAGAAAAGTTTGCAGTCATACAATCCCTTGCTTCTCGTCAGCCAAATCACAATTCTAGCCATTGCTAGGATCGCGAGAAAAACCACACGCTTCTCACCCTGAAATGAAGGGTCAACATTGTTCACGACGTAACCAACGTCGAGCAGCACGAGCTGCTTGGGGCTGATGCGAGCTGTCCACTCGACGTGACTCCTGAACGGGCGAACCCGCTCGCAGTAGTAGAAGGCATGCAAAGCCGTTTCCTCTAAACCACTGCCGTAGCGGAGGCAATCGGGCATGTCTGCCAAGCACGCTCTGTAAGTCCAGTCGTTGAGGGCCAGCGCATTTCGAGCAAGCCGCCAGGTGAGCGAGAACTCGTTGTTCAAAAAGCTCGAGCCTGGCGCCCAATTCCACTGCGAGCAAATCTCCTCCAGCGACCAGCCGAGTCGCCTTGCCAGAGGATCCGAAATGGAACCCTCTAACCCTCGATATAGCTCCTTTTGAGACCTAGAAAGGTCACTGGACTGAAGTAGGTTTCGTATGGCCCTGCGGCACTCGCGGACAAACGGTACTTCCTTCAGCCTCGGGATTCGACCTCAGGCGAAGAAAGGTGCCCCCACCTTAAGGCCCCATACTGTGTCCTTCCTTAACGATCGGCCCAGGTAAGCTAGTCTCTCAGCGAGATCCAGCATTCCTAAACCCCCATCTCGAGGACGTTGGCTGCAGACCTGTCTACAAACCAACGGGTTCTGACGCTTCCAATGGAGTTTGAAAAGGAATTGTATCAGTGCCACCCGATGATTCTTAGGCAGAGGGAGTACGGACAAACGGTAAAGAATCAAGTGGAAGATGTACACGGCGCACACCTCAACCCTGCTCTTCAAGGAAAACCGCCTTCGAAGCCAGATGGCCACCTGCGCTTCTACCTTAGCCCGTACTTCCAACATAATCCTATACTTAAGGGAACCCCACCACATATTCCCGGTAACAAACCCCACAAACGCCAGCTCAATTAGGTTTTCCAGCCGCCACCGAAATTCCCATATCTCCAGTAAGTAGGTATTGAACTTCCAGTTGATGGCCAGACTAGGCCTATCGGCTACCGCAGACTGACCCTAACAAGTTTATTGTCAGTCCAGCCTATCCAGTGGAACGTGGGACAGGTAACTAGGTCACTGTCAGCTCTTCTAACTAACACTCTGTCCAGATAAGACCGAACCTGGTCTGAGGGCGAACTTCTTAGTCACGTCCACATTTCCCTCCCTGGATGATCTAGACGGTACCTGTCGATTACATCGAACTCGGTCACAAAATCGACTAGTCTGCTGTCATACCTTCCCGTCCCGCCAGCGCCCCGACCGGCCTTATCTATATTGGAATCAAGGATCGCATTCCAATCACCCACTAGAACTGTCCGCTTCTAATCATCCAGAAATGACCCCAACCGCCGAAAGAAGGAACGTCTCTGCGCAGTAATATTGGGCGCATGAACCACAGCTATCAGAAACTCGAAGGTTTTCACGGCAACATCAGCCACAATCAGCCGGCCCCCGTCACCTGCAGAGACAAGATTGAAAATCGCATCAACGCTGCTCCCAACTAGCTGAGAGACCACAGCGCTGATACTGCGGCCAAATGCTGAAAAGACGACAAAGTCGTCCTCCAGCACCCTACAGTCCACCCTGCAAGTGAAGTGAGTCTCCTGAACTGCAGCAACATTTACACAGAGGTTCGAGAGTTCAGCAAGCAAGTGCGCACACGTTCAAACTGGCAATGTTTAGAGCCATACTGACTCACTTACCAACTCAGTGTCAACGATAGGTCAGAAATCTTCGGGGGTGAGGATGCCGATGGCCTGTCTGAATGAGCCGGTGCTGAGTTCAGTGGTTACTCGGCCATCTCTGGACAATCCTCCAACATCAAGCGGGAACCGCACTTTTAGAGATCTGTAAAGAGAAGGGTGAACATAAATAGGGACCCTCCCTGTGCAACTGTTTAACATTTTTTGAGTAGGAGGTGCTTCAATTCTGCCAACCTCACGCCCACATCAGCTTGGCTAGCCGTCTCCAGAAACTTCCGCACGCCTTGGTTCTCAACACTGACCGAGATCGGTCGCGAAAAAGCTCCGGAGAAGAGAATAAAGAGAAAGTGAAAGAGGGGAGGGATGGAGTATGAGGGTGGCTGGTTTGGTAGGTTCGTGAATTGGTTTCTTGCTGCTGGGGAAGATGTTCATGTTGTTGTGAAGATTGGGGCCAGGGATCAGATGTGGGATCAGATATGGGTAGTTCCTGTCAGGAGGTGTGTTGGGAAAGATTTTTTTGAGTGTTCCTTCTCCTCTTAAGGCTGCATGTTGTCTCCATAGGAGTAACATTTGGTGATTCTGGTGATTTGGGCGGTTTGAACTTTTTCTTTTTCCTTGCTTTGGGTAGAACTGGAGATTTTGGTACTGATTCTGATGGTTCTCTTGTTGGTGATGCTGAAGGTGATGCTCGAGCTGGTGCTGTTGATGCTGGGACTGATGCTGGTGATACTGGGACTGGTACTGGTGGTACTGGAACTTGGTTGGTTTAGGTAGTTTAGCTGGTTTTGGGGATTCTCTTTTTTCCTCCTTCGAGTTACTTCTGTCTAGCCCTCGTCGTTTGATTTTTGGGCTGGACCTGGTTCCTTGTTTTCTGCCTCGTTTTACTTAGTTGGCTGACTCAGGTTGGTTAAGGCGATGGCTTGGTTCTTCAGAGGGCAGAGTTTTGCAATGTAGCCGAGCTGTTTGCAACTCCAACAGCGTGACCTTCTGCCCTCTATTATTACTATCATCTGCCTATTCCTGCTGACAATTGTTAAGGCAAATCCGGAACACATAGTCCCCGTAAGCGGTACCGGCGGCAGATCTTAGTCGTGACACATCCTCAACGCGTCCGTAAGCATTGAGGAAGGAGGCCAAAACTTCGCCGGTAATGAACGCGGGGACATTGCAGATCCTTACCCGTATTCTCCGGGTACCTATGTATTCCGGTTGCAGTCGGAAAAACTTCCTGATTATATTGGTAGCAGCGGTTTTGGTAGCCTGCTCCTCCGTTGTTTTTGTTCTTTTAACTTTCAGCAACACACTACAAAACAATCCCCGTTCATCAGAGTCACTTTCACCGTCAAAGGAACCACCTTCTCCGACAATGCGATGCTAGATTCGGGGTGTTCAACCTGCATCATGGCAATCTCCCGATTGCCAGAAGATGCCAAAGAACACATAACGCGAATTAAACTGTGACATCACCATTGGCGACCGAAACACCTGTGCCTTCAAGGAATTAAATATTCTAGTCACAAGTGCCATCACCCCAATCCTTATTGGGTAAAATATCCTCAGCTACAGAATCCTCACCTCATTCTCGATCAACAACCAAGACACAACCATCGAATTCAAACGCTCACTCACATCTAGTCATACGACACACACAGCCCCTCTAGCATCACCATATGACTACTTCACCACATCCAAACACACCCCAGGGTATGGGTTTCAAACCACCTTCAGCACTGATAGCCGACATGCTACGATACCTTCGTCCCACGGCCAGACATTAGAGGAAAAGCTACACTGGCTAAAACGAAATACAGGGTTAACACTCCCGAATCACCCAAACTGCGACGAACTGGAAAACGTGACTGACCTACTCTTGCGTTTCATCGACATCCTCGGCACAGAAAACGTTCAAATACCAACCAACGGCCAATCACGTAGCCAAAGGGATCATCGAAACCTGCCACGACCCTAGGGGTTTCAACAGCTCGGCTTTCGCCGTGCACAAAAAGAATGGTACAATTCGAGTCGTTGCAAATTTTAAAAGAACCCTCAACAAGGTACTGGTCGATCTTGATCCGTACCCTACGTCAAGGATCGACCAGTTATTTCACAAGATCGGGGAAGGCAATAGATATTTTGCAACTCTCGACCTCCGTAGCGGCTATTGGCTGATATTCATCGATGAATGCGACCGCCACAAAACAGCTTTTAAATGGAAGGACAAATGCTACCAGTACACGCGGCTAAGCTTTCAGCCTTACATCTGCCAGACGAATCTTCTCTCGGCGTGTTGCGGAAGCTTTAACGACCGCATCATCTCGGTCAAATATATCCTCATACATTGATGACAACCTGGTCCATGCCAAAATGTTCGAGGAGTATTTAGTCGCCCTTTTGTAGCTCCTCGCTGCCCTCCGCACATTCCGCACTTAATCCAGAAAAATGTACTTTCCTAGCCTCAGAGGTAAAATATCTCGGACGAATAGTGTGTAGTGATCGATTCAGGGCTGATCCTGACTATGTCCGTGCAATCAGGGAAATGAAACCACCGATATCAAAGAAGGATCTATAAAGCCTCATCAGCCGTTTGGTATTGTGACGTGGTATAAAATATTTATCCCAAGACGGGAGTTTATTTTTCGCACGTGTGAAGACGGGACAACTTGGCACTTGATCCCTCGCAAAAATAAGTTCCAGTTAAGATTCCCTTTTTGGGCGTAGGGAAACTGACAGATTATGTTGGGGTTAATTTGGGGCTAGACTGATCGCCGCTGGCAAGGGCTTTCCAAACTTCACGTTAACACACCCACCCACCAGGCCACTACCTCTTCCTACCCCTAGGATAATGGAAGATATGGGCCTCTAGGTTTAGATATAATAATATTAATTATCGTTCCAGTTTCCCGTGTAATATTTTTAAAGGCAAATACGACGTTTAGCGAGAATAAATTGAGGCGAATGAAGCTGAAAAGGAACATGCAGAAGACAATTTGATAGGCTGACAACACAATGAATAAATTTCAACACGAGGAGAGATAAAAAATATAACAAGGTTTTTAATACATGCGGACACACGTATTTAACGTGTCGGCTATATTATCAGCGGATAAAATCAAAGTACAAATGTCTTTCTTCCTTATTCTTTTCTTTCTTCCTTCTTTAAATTGAGAGAGAGAGAGAGAGAGAGAGAGAGAGAGAGAGAGAGAGAGAGAGTGAGTGAGTATGTAATTGCAGTACTTAGGAAGGGTGTAGGGGGAAACAGTTTTAAGGTTTACTTAGCTTTTTGACGGGTTCCTTCTGAGAGTATTTTCTCTTTTACGAGATTGCAGGGTTTTATATACATAGCTTTGGCTTGAAGGCATCAGTTCTTCTTGTCCAAGATTCTTTCCGCTTCTTCACCCAGAGTCTTGGCCACAGTGTTCACACATCTTGTCATCCGAACTGCTGTCCTAAAACTGATTTCCTTATTCCTATTTCCGCTGACGAAAAGGGTGCTACTTCCGCTTTAGAGTACTGGCCAATCATTCGGTCTCTTTCTTTAACCATCCGGTCACAGAATGCAAATATCTGTTGGCTTTCATTCTGACCTGGATTTGTTACTTCGGCCGCGAGGAATTGACCTACATTCCTATTCATCTTTTAACGGTCAGTCTTTGGCGGCCTGTTAATTCAAACACGGAGGGGTAGGGGAAATTCCTTATTTCTCTCCTCTCAGTGGTAGACCACGTGACAGTATGGATTTCTGGAAACGCGTTTAGACGAACAGATACGATCTGACACGTTCTCCAACCTGATGCGTCCCATACACGAATTAAACAAAAACAAGACGTTCACCTGGATAGAGAAAGCAGACAAGGCGTTCGAGAAAATAAAGAACTTACTCTTCTCACTACTGCTCATTTCATTTCCAGACTTTTCGCAGCTCTTCACTCTTACCACAGATACCAACGACGTAGCTTGTGGGGCCATTCTAATGCAAGAGGCAGACAACGGAAAGAAAAAGATTATAGCAGTCGCCTCAAACTCATTCAACCCCACGGAACAGAACTAGTCTACCACAGAACGGAAAGCGTACGCGATAAAATGGGCGATCCTGAAATTCGACTGCTTCCTGCCCAACTGCACCTTTGTGATTTTCACCGAACACAGGTCGCTAAAATATCTAGACCAGCGGGAATTTAACAATGCCAAGATACGACGTTGGTAAGAAGAAATCTCCTGCTACAAATTCGTGCTAGAATACGTCAACGGTCAATCAAATGTTTCGACCGACATGCTCAGCAGAAGCCATGCACGGAATGGGACAAAAATCCCAGCCGACTCCACTCCGACAGGCAGAGTATTTAAGGTGGAAGGATCTGACCTGCACATCTACGTTCCGTCATGTTGTCAGAATGAAATCGACGGCTTACAGCTCATTCCCAAGACCCACACACCACAAAGTACATATTGTCACAAGCGTATGGCGGACACATTTTCGCATACCATTCCACTTCCACCATCCCTACTGAGAAGAACTGCGACCACATTAATATAGCAGCTGAACAACTAACAGACAATCTACTTTCGAAAATCGTCCATGCTTTTGTGACAAAGGAATGTCACATGGATCCGGAGGGCCATCGAACACCCCTCAGGAAACATCTCAAAATTTTCTATTTGGAACCCAGTACCACTGTTCTGATGATCAGAGACAGTACACATACACCAAAGTTGGTCGTGCCATACAAAATTCGCCGCAGATTTCTGTATCAGGCGCATGACTGCATCAACCATTCAGGTGTCACTTGCATGCGTGCTCATCTAGCCAGCTATTGGTAGGAGTACAAAAATTTCGACATCGAAGCATACATCGAATCTTGCAAAATTTGTGCCAAGTGGAAAAGAAACTATGGCAAACGGCGACACTGACCAACCGGTCATTGTAAATGTGGAAAAAGACTATTTGTCATCATCTACGTGGATTTTGTTTCGATGCTCGTCTCGAAGGGAAAACGTTATATCCTCACCATCCTTGACAGCTTTAGCCACCATCTCACGACCATACCTTTCGCAAGAGACCGTGCAATTGACGCTGCTCAAGGATTTACAGCTTCTTCCTTAGTCAGTGAGAAATACCACGAATCGTACCTTCTGACCGCGGAACCCACTTCACAAGGGAAGTGTATAAGAACTTCTGCGACAGGATATCAATCACTCGGGCGCTACATTGCCCCTGGCGACCACAGAGCTCGGTTAACATCGATCGACAACACCGCACAATGAAGAACGCTCTCATGCTGTGCGAAAACAAAAACTGTGAATGGACAGATATCCTGGAATCTGTCACATTTTCTATGAATGCAACAATCAATAGTGCCACCGGCGTATCGTTACACTACATGATCATTGGCCGTCAAACCAACATCGACTTACCCAAACTACCCCATAATGAACTCACAAACCAAAGGCCTACGACGTATGGCACGCAAATCAACGCTCTATTGAGGCAAGTCCATCGGTGCGTCGCAAACAACGAAGCAGATCTAAAGCTGAATCGAAACTGAACCAACTCTTATACAAGAATCCAATACAAGTGGATGACAAGGTTTTACTACACCGCTTTTACTGCACACTCATCCCACTTGGATTGGATCGGCCACTTCGAAGTCGTCAAAACCAACGACATGGTGATTCAGGTAAGAAATGAAAAGGGCGAAACTGACTGGATTCACTGAGCACACATTCGTTGCTTTGCACCCCGGCCGAAACACCTGTCACATAAGTGCTTACCCCCCCCTCACGTTCACCCACAAGATCATAGATCACAACACCTAAGTTCATCCACCTCACAAAAACTGGCACAACCATCTGCACAAATCGACACAACAAACCAATACCAAAACCCAAGATCAATCCCAGTTAGACAAACACGCGACCAAATGCCAGAATGCTTCAAGGACTTTATAATGCACTAGTTGCATAGAACAAACACACATACACACACACATTCATAAATCAGAACGATATCTGAGGGGTGGCTTTGTTATATGACTGAAAGAGATCTCTTCTAAATTATCGTACACACAAAATAATGATTGCAACTAGCGTCCACGAGAGCATTCACCTGATGTTATCGGTGTTGAGACTTTCTTCAAGATGGTAAAAGGGACTTCTGCTCATAGGATCAGCGTATAGCGAAATGTCGATGAAATTTGTTGTAGTAGTAATGCCACGAACAATCTTACCTCAAAGAAACAGAAGGTGTGCTCTCTCTGCTACCGGTACGTGGAAATCAGAAGAAGAAAAGGAAGCAAGAGGTGTGACTTGTTTTATGGAGGAGAACGAGATAAGCCTAGGTGAAGTTGCGAGATTTGATGAAGATAAAAGAGACTAAGTTTGAAGTGGAAAACCGCAGCATTTTGCTGATGTCTGATTGGTGCACGTCCATCAGTTCATTTTTGCATGTTAAGCGAGTTGACTAGCGTCCAATAGGTTGATTCTTCTTCGACGAGACTTCTGAAACCAACTACATTTGTCAAAAAATAAAAATAATTTAAAGTATTTTTTCGGCCAATCCGTGACCTTTGAGGTAAAAAAAAACTCAAAGAAAACCCAAGTGATCCAATCAAAAGAGAAAAAAGCAATAAAAAAAAAACAAATTTCTCGACATAGGACATTTTTTTACTTTCTTTCATTCCATATCAACACGTTTATGCAAACCCAGTGATTTAAACTTTTTACTTATTTGTTTTCAATACAATTGTTAAAATTCTTACGTGCCTTCATGTTCTTTATTTTTGTAACTGTGTTTTTGTTTTTTCCTTGCAACCATACGCTGATATAACAAATTGTTAAATTAACCGTAATAAGTAAAAGATTAATATTGTAACAGATATTGGATAATGTATCTAATAGTTCCTAACTTTTAATATAATCATTAAATTGAATAGCAGTTTCAAATATAAATTTATTTAATCGGTTTGTTAAATATTTGTTTACATATAATAAAACGGTGTAGTTCATAGTCCTAACATTTAGGACAATAGTATTCAGTTTGAATCTTTTTCAAATATATATGACATTAAATTATTATCCAATGCCTAAAAAAGGACGTATATTTGTACTCGATCTTTTTTTTTAAATATATTCTTTCTTGAAAAAAAACTGTATCTAAATTATTCAATCATTTTTTTTTATTATACATCAATATCTCAATATCTAGAATTAAATTGTAGATCACCTAATTAAAGTTAAAGTTAAATATATTTAATATAATTGAGATATAGAATTAAATTATGCTAAGAATTTATTTCTATGCCTACATTTGATTATCAGTTCATTCCTGCTATTTAGTAAGTTCCTATCTTCATATTTCAATAAAAATATTTTCTCTTCTAAGCCTAAATTACACCTACTATGTAAACTGTTTATAGAGGAAGATCTTTAATTATTTTCAAATTTATAAGTCAAGAAAAAAAAAAGAAATTCCTTTTCAAGATGAACCCTCTATTAATAGCAATTTTTAAAATAAGTTTCGAACACTAATTTTGTTACATAGTTTTGAAACAATATGCTACTAACATTAGTAGAATTTCAAGAATTTTCTCATTTTTTTAATTTCATTTAAAAATTGAATTTAGAAGTAAGAAAACCACATAGTATTGCCCTAATGATGGTTTGATAAAATTTAGGGAGGTCTTAATTCGTGGATAACATCCCATTTCTTATAACGCATTTGGATATCCCAAAGATATCCTTACATAGAATATTCGTTAGGAAAGTGAATAAGTCAATTGATATCTCATCAACCGAGACAGACATCAACACACGACTAGCAAAGGCATGGACTGGTATCGACAGGTTATCGGTCATATGGAAGTCAGACATGACCGATGAAATAAATCGCAGTTTTTTCCAAGCAGCAGTCGTGTCGATACTGCTATATGGATGCACTACATGGACGCTAACTAAACGTATGGAGAAAAAGCTTGACGGCAATTACACAAGAATACTTCGAGCAATATTAAACAAGTCCTGGAGGTAGTACCCCACAAAGCAGCGGCTGTACGACCACTTACCACCCATCACGAAAAGGCGATAAGTATTTCAAACAAGCAAGAAGCTTCCCAAGAAATAAAACCAAAATCAAACGAAAGTACGAACTCGGGTACCAAACTGTAAAGGCACGAAAAAAGAGGCAGCAGAAAGGTTTCGTCACTCACTAACAGCCGATAAGTATTTAAAACAGGCAAGAAGCTTCCCAAGAAATAAAAGTAAAATTAAACAAAAGTTGACAACTGAAATTCTACCAAGTTAAACAACTGAAAGAAAATTCAACCAATAATTCTGCTGAAAAGATAACTTCACAGAAGACTCGAAATTAAATGAACTCTGAAACATTTCGACAAAACTAAAAAGAAAAGAACTTAGTTTCCCGGACACTCTCAGAAAAGTTCCAGCAAATTACACTACAATTTGTAACATCTTTTCTGTCCCTTGTTTTCTTGTTTCTTTTGTATAAAATTCTTTTTTAAAAACTTTATTGTCTGTATAATCTTTTTTGAATCAGTATTTAAATAAGAAAGCTGCAGAACTTACCGTTTGAACTTAACGTTTAGAATTACACGCTAAAGACATCACCAAAATTTGGCTGTTAGTGTCATTCCTTTATATCGAATTTTTATTTTCACTAAATTTCTTTATATTGAAAATTTTATCCTTTTGAATTTCTTTAATTTGTGAAGCAGGGTAATTCCCCGGCTCACAATGTCACGTGACCAAAATGGACTCATGACGTGGGAAAGTTCCTCAAACACTGTGATAAGAGAAACCAGCTCGTTTAGTCTCCTAACACGTACCCACTTCCTGGACAGGTTCATGACCTGCGCAAGGCCATTGCCAAAAGTGCAATGCATAAAGCTACAAGCATTTGTATACAAAAAAAGAATAAAATACCTAGAAAGCCAAAAAAACATTTACATATATGACCACACAATTTGCGTCGAAACGAAAATTACTATGAGTAATCTTATAAAAGTTATTTCACTAGTAGTGAAAGCAAAAGTTCTTTTCCCAACGGCAAAAAATATTCCACAAGAGTGCTGCTCACCGTTCATTCCTGAAAGAGAATGATTCACACAATTTCTTTTACAAACGTTCAGGATCTTGCATAGGACGGCCAGATCTGGTTATGGTCTCATTTCCAACTGGTGCTCTTGATAGAAGGAGACTCACATGCTAAACCATGTAGCATCCAAAGCAGCAGGTTTCAACCTATCCACAGCAATGTTCTGTGGTAATTTCTTTGTTTCCACCTGATAGAATTTTTCTTGTTTCTTGAGGATCTTGAAAGGTCATATGTAAGCTGATTGCAAGGTGTTGGTCTTGGCTAAGTCGCGCACAAAAACGTGTGTGCATGTCTGCAGAAATTTAGGCACATATGTGGGCCTTTGACTCTGCACAGGGGGATTATACCCCAAGTTTGTCATCCTAGCTGTAACTCGATCCATAAAAGAGGTCATGTTCAAAAGTTTTTGAGAGGGGTTGAAGAAAGAATAACCCAAGAAGTCTAAGTGTAGTACTGTATACCATCTCTGTCGATGAGCATTTGATATCTTCTTTGACTGCAGTTCGGAGCCACAAGAGGATGTTTCAGCCTACTTGATTGATTCATCCAAGCCAGTAGAGCTGATTTGAGTGAACGGTGAAATCGTTCTACAAGTCAGTTTGTTCCCGGATGATATGCAGTGGATTATCACAAACAGAAAACCTAGAATCACATTCAGCGAAAATTCAAACGCCACCTGATTGAAATGTGCAACTTTGACATACACACTGATCACCTAATCTTTGCCAGAAGATCAGACCTTATAATAATCAACAAAAAAAGAGAATTTGCAAAATTGTCGACTTTGCTGTCCCGGCTGACCACAGAATAAAACTTAAAGAATGTGAAAAGAAGGATAAGTTCCTTGACCTTGCTAGAGAATTGAAAAAACTATGGAATATGAAGGTGACAATTATACCAATTGTGATTGGTACTTTTAGTACAGTAATTAAAGGATTATTAAAAAGCCTGAATGACTTGGAAGTTGACGGACGAGTGGAGACCATCCAAACGACAGCATTATTGAGAACGGCCAGAATACTGACAAGAGTCTTGGAGACTTGAGGAGATTTGCTGTCACTCAAACTCCAGGGAAAAACCATCAACTAACGCTGATGTGAAAAACTCTAAATAATAATAATAATAATAATAATAATAATAATAATAATGGAAAACTATGAAAACCTGGAAAGTGATATTGATAGCAGGAGGGAGAAGCTTAGCTGAAGCGAAGGTCCAAAGAGATATATTTCAAGGAGTTGCACTCTCACCGTTACTATTCATAATTGCGATGATGCCACTTAACCACATACTCAGAAAATGTATAGCCGGATACAAATTTAGTAGATCGCAAAAAAAACATGGATGACATAAAACGGTTTACAAAAAAATGAAGAAGAACTAGAAACTCTAATACTCGCCGTTAGACATAGGGATTGGATCTAGCATAGTAAAATGTGCCATGCTAATAATGAAAAGCGGCAAAAGACACCTGACTGACGGAATGGAACTACCAAATCAAGACAAGATTAGAACGCTTGGAGAAAAGGAAACCTACAACTACTAGGGCATCTTGGAGATGAAAAAAATTAAGAAAGAATATCTCAGGAGAACGAGAAAGCTACTCGAGACAAAACTATGTAGCAGAAACCTTATCAAAGGAATAAATACCTGGGCTGTATTCCTCGTTAGATATTCGGGACCATTTTTGAAGTGGACCAGAGAACTTAAGCAAATGGACCAAAGAACAAGAAAACTAATGACCATGCATAAAGTACTACATCCTTGAGACGACGTTGATAGACTATATGTATCAAGAAAGTAGGAAGAGGACTTGCCAACATTGAAGACAGTGTTGACGCATCGATACTACGACTCGAGGACTACACAGAAAAGCACGATGGAAGACTGATTACAGCCACCAGAAACGATACTGACAACACGAAGTCCAACGGAATAACAATAACCAAAAAACAAAAATGGGAAGAACAACAATTCTCTGGGCATTTTAAACGACAAATAAGTAACATCTCACACGAGAAAACCTGGTCGTAGCTAAGAAAAGGAAACCTTAAGAGAGAAGCTGCACAAAACAACATAAGAACCTATCATATCAAAGCGAGAATAGATAAGAAGCAACAAAATAGTAAATGTAGGTTATGTCATGATAGAGACGAAACAACCAATCACATAATATGCGAATGCAGCAAATTAGCACAGAAGGAGTATGAGACTAGACACGACTGGGTCAGCAAGGTAATCCCCTAGGAGATGTGCAAGAAATTTAAATTTGTCCATACGAACAAACAAAACAGCCCATGCAGTAACTTGTGACAAAACGAAGTTCGAGGGTGAATTAACACTAGCCGTAACCCTGAATGGTACCGTTAAAAAAGTAAAAGTTTTCGTCCACAAAAAGTCTGAGAATCTATATGGAACTGATTAGATGGAACGTTTCAAACTATGAGGCCAGTCAATTAACAATTTCTGCCACTAAAGAGAAAACTCAACTACAGAGGCGCAAGAATTTAAAATCGAACTAAAAGGAAATTCTCTGCCCGTCTTCAAAAAGAAAAGAAAATACCACCCGAGATCGAATGGTCAGACGGAGAGGTTCGTTGACACACTAAAAGGAGCACGCAAGAAAGCACAAGGAACATCGAACCCGAATACCCCTTCAACCGGCTCACCGGCAGAAATCAGGTTCGCCAGGAAAATAAGATCTGCATTCAACAAATTAATCCCGAAACAATCTAAGATAAATACGACTAAACATGTTACAAGAAAGCGATTTCTCCCAGGTCAGAAGATTTTTTTCAAAAATTTTCAAAAAAATATGCCGTACTGGGAAGAGGGAACGATCCTTAGCAGGATTAGCGAAAAGGTATATATATTTCAAGGGCAAAACATACCCATGAGAGGCATTTAAACCAATTGAAAAAACGGCATGAAATGGATTCTAACAACAAGACGAAGCGGAAGAACCCATCGAGATTATCTATGACACATTTAACCTTGTACCCCCTCAACACACTTCCGAACAACGAAGATCGAACAGGAAGAGGAAATGCACAGAATCCCTATCGATCGATCCAAAACGGAAGAAGTACTACGGGAGAATAAACCCTTTTGAAAGCAAATGGTTAGGGAGGGGGTGTTGGGGTGTCCCCTATAGATGAACTCGTCCTGATGTGACATATACCAACTGAGCTCTCTTCTGCGCAATCTCAGATGCAGTCTCAGCGAGCCGTTACCAAGAGCGGTAATATTCCTGATTGTTAAGCTGAGGAGGGATTTCTCCCAGCTATCGTTGGTGTATGTACTATTTCAATATACAAGTATTTCTTATCATTTATTTCTGTGTCGTGTCATCACAACACTTACTTTTATTACTTTCTTCTTCTTAAAACCGAAACTTTTTAACATTGACTTTCCTTCGTAACAAATTAATCACTTTTTGATAACTTTGTATTTCAATTTCTCTCTATATATATATATATGTATATATATATATATCGGAGTGAAATTGCATTTTTTCACTAAAATTATACGTGCAGTGTGCCTTGATCTCTTTGGAGCTGCAGACGTCCAAAAAGGAAAAACCACACGAACAGCCAATTGAAGACAGAGAGAGAAAGGCTGTCTGAAGACTTCTAAAGAAGCGACTAAAAGAATTGCTAGATGACCGGGAGTCGGTAAAAAAAATTTTTTTCTAAGTAAAGGAAAGGATCATTGCAAGAACAGAAAAAGCAAGGAAGCGCCGACAAGAGAAACGAAAGGCTAAGAGCAATTTTGAAAAAAAAAAACGTTTGAATTCACTAAGAAATTCTTCTAGAGGGAGAAAAATGGTGTCCTCAATATACCGAAAAGAAGTTGGAAGTGCACCTTCTGAAAAGATATCCCGACCCACACACCAACATTCCTCTGGGCCGTCTTAGTGAACAAAATCATCCACACCCACCGGAAGAAAAATTTGACAATTCAAATTTAAAACTAGGTGAAAGAAAAGACTGTGTCACCGGGGATTAACGGAATTTCCTATAAACTCCACAAAAGATACCCTAAAATATTAGTACTCATTAGGAAGCTTTTACGAGAAACTCATTGATAGAAATTTATTGCAGAGAGTTGGGGATTAGCAGATGGAATCCACATACCAAAAGAAAAAGACTCCAGAAAAATAGAACCGTTTCGACCAATTTCCTTACTCAACGTTGAAGGTAAGATCTTTTTCGATGTCATTGCGAAGAGGATGACGAGATTCATGATAAACAATGGGTATGTCAATATATCAATACAAAAGGCTTGAATTTCCGGCTTTCCAGATTGTATTGAACATACTACTATATTGTGGGATCGAATAAAAACGGCCAAAAATGATAAATCAGCCAAACTTCTCGTCATTTGGTTAGATCTAGACACCAATTACTTGAGAAAGCAATGGAGTTCTTTTGGATTCTAGAGGACATTAAAAATCTCATAGCAGTGTACTTTAAATGTACCTATGTGAGGTTTTCTAATTATAAATATTCAACTAACTGGCAAAAGTTGAACATTGCCATTATGATGGAATGTATTATCTCTCCGCTACTTTTCGTTTTGGTAAAGGAGAGGATATTGCGTAGTGTTTAAGTCAACACTAATGAAATAACTGGTCCATTTATGAAGGTTTTTATGGATGCAGTAACTTTAGTCGCAGAATCCAGATCACACATGAAACAACTGGTGACTCGCCAACTGGAGCTCTTCAAATGGGCTGCAATGAAAATAAAGCCTTCCAAATGCCACAGTTTATCAATTAAAGGAAACTGCAAAGATATTAAGTTGTCCATTGATAGGAATGAAAACCCCATAATCCGTGAAAAAGTCGTTAAGAGTCATAGTTGCTGCTCCTCCCTACCACTTACTGATCAACATCGTTGGCAGGACCTAAGAAAACTGCTGAAAGATGGATTACGCTCCATTGATAAATGTGACCTCCTTAATAAAGATAAAGTTTGGTGTATTTATTTTGGATTATTTCCTAAATTATCATGGACTATGCAAGTATATGAAGTATCAATTACAAAAGTTGAAACAATGTCGGTCTGTTAAATTAAAAAAAAAAGTTTCATTATTGAGTTAACGGTCCCTTTTGAAGAAAATTTCGACTGGGCACATCAGCGTAAGTTGGAAAAATATGAGGATCTGCCAGAACAATGTGTCAGAAATGGCTGGATAACCAATGTATTTCATATCGAGGTCTGATACCAAGGTTTCATTTCTAACTCAACTTCCGCATTCTTGACTAATCTTAGACTTTCTCCATCAAACAAGAAGAAATACATAAAAAAGATCCAAGATAAGACTCTAACTGTGTCAACGTGGATATGGCAATCCCATAGAGTGATGTCAATCCAATAAAGTCTGATGGTATCGTGAGTTACTGTTGGGGCGTTCTGGGTTAGTGGTAATGATGCTTTGGCTCCGAAACAATGCCTGAACCTGGAAGTCATCATCTGATGAGGGCTTTGTTGGAAGCAATACTGCTGTATAAACATGTTATTATATGATACCTATATACGGCTTAAAGCAGAGTCTTGGCAATCTTTCGTTGGCTATTTTTTACCTCATCAAAAGATGCCGCTTAATTAGATGAGTAGCTGTAGTTGGTTCTTCTACCCAGCATCTGGTGCAGCCCGCCGTTGACCTAATTTTTAATTTATCCACCTTACTTAACATCCACCAATGGTTTCCATTGCTAAATGTTTGGGTGGTTCGTAAAATACTCGTCTCTTTCAAGGGCAGTTGTCCAGTGACAAGTAGGGGTAGTATAACTCAGTGGTTTGTGAGAGAAAATATCCTTCCTTTCTTTTCTTACGTTTTAACTTTAACACCAGATTATCTCATTTTAACTTGACCATTGCACTTTTAAACAATTTGTCTGGGTTTTCTAATATTGGTGGAATTCTTTGTTTTATCAGACTTTTGGGTGTCTTTAATCCCTTTCTTTTTAACGGACTTCCTTAACGAGAGTTAAAGTGAAGCTACCATTGCAAAAAACTTTTACTTTTATTATGTTTTGAAAATAGAACGATAAGTGTATTTCAATATCAGTCAAAACTCTAAGTGAGTGATCCGAAGGCTACCTTATGCACTGACCCGTTCGTAGTGGAATGGCTACCATTATAGGAAATGGACACGGCAGCTCGAGATCAAATCCTAAACGAGGCTATTTGCATTTGACATAGCGCAAATACTCTTGGGAAAGATATGAATCCATTAATTCTTCCTCAACCTATGAGTAAATAACAGAGCAGTCTGGGAAGGGAAACTCTGTTTTCAAAATTTATTTTAAATTTTGACTTTGTGTCACATCCTGTTCATATGGAGAGATGGAGAGATTGGTATATATATATATATATATATATTTGACAAAAAAACTTCAATTCCGTGTTTCTATTACAAATTCATTTCAACTCGTTATGACCTTCTTCAGATGGAGTTTAATACATTTGATTGGAACCCGAGGTTATTTTCCTCGGATTATACACACACACGCACACACGCACACACACACACACACACATATATATATATATATATATATATATATATATATATATGTATATATATATGTGTGTGTGTGTGTGTGTGTGTGTGTGTGGCTAAAGATGTAAATGATTAAATAAAATACCAATCTGCAAATTGATTAATTCTTTTTTTTTTTTTGAATGAGTGAAAAGTTTGTTGATAAACAGAAGTTATAAAGTCTTTTCTTGTAAGAAAAAATGATATTAGTCACGGCGCAAATTTAACTGGGGAGAAAAAGTTCATGGATCAGTTTGCGTTTTCCAAGCCAAGTTGATATTTTGCTGCAAATCTGAAGGAATCTTCAGTTGATGATAAAAACTTTAACGTTACAAACGTGTGTTCCGGTCTTTTATTCTTCGTTTCGGCACAAGACCGAACATACTTAATAGTGTCAGGAGTTAACAAAATTCTCTTATAAAGAAGAACCAAAAGAAAAAAATTATGCAACATAAATCCCTAAATTTCTTACGGGAAAACCTGGCTGCCGCCTGGAACATATGGAAAAACGAATTCAACTTCTTCCAACAAGCAAAATAAGGCGACACCAAACCAGGTAAAGAGAACACTTCAATTTTTCTAACTTGCATAGGTCCAAAAGGTAGAGAAATCTACTCTACATTTGCCTTTGACTCGTTACAAGACAAAATAAACTTAAAAATTGCATTAGCAAAATTTGACGCATACTGCTAACCGAGAAAAACTTAACCATCACACGACACAGATTTTTCACTTGCAAACAAGCGGAAAATCAAAAATTTGACGACTATCTGACTGAACTTCGTCACAAGGCAAAAGAAAGTGAGCGCGGCGACATTACTGACAGTCTCATACAAGTTCTTAATATGTGGCTAAGGAAGTATTTATTAATGCAACCAGACTTGATTTTTGCCAAAACAATTCAAGCTGCACAAAGTGCCAAAGAAACGAATACACACAAAAATACTAAACATTACTTTTGAACAACGGCATTCCAAAATAGCGAATATAAAAACAGTAAACAACACGAAAAAATGGAACAAATGTAAAACTCATCTTCCTGGAAATGAAAGAAATCCCGCCAAAACACAAAATTATATCCACTCATGTAACTATTGTGGCGGAAGTCACAAAAACAGAAATTTCCTCCATTTTATAAAATATGCAGTAATTATAAAAAGAAAGGACATTTTACTAAAATGTGCAGGTCAGAAAACACGATCGGAAAAAAGAATTTTCATCCGAAGATTCGGACTCATGCGATGAAGATGCAATACTTAACACGTTGGAAATTAAACAAAAACCACTTGAAATAAACACAGCGAGAAAAGCAGAGCAACAATAAACATTAACAATATTGAAATAAATTTAAAATCAGACTCCGGGCAGAAATAAATGTACTGCCAAACAAAATATTCAAAAAACTCTCTCCACGACCGGAATTAAAGAAAACTTCACTCAGTCTCCGAGCTTATAACAACACAGAAATTGATACATTAGGAAAATGTACGATAAAATTAAACAAAAAAAAAGATACAAACACGCGTAACATTTATAATAGCTGACATCAACTCAAAACCTGTTCTCAGTGCGAGTGAAGAATTAAATTTAATAAAAAGAATCTTCAAAATAAATAATGAGTCATAAAGTCTACAAGGGTTGATAGAAAAATTCGACGACTGCTTTGGCGAAATTGGCACTCTATTGTCACATCACACTTATAGAATACACATTTTTTTAGCCTTGATTAAACCCAAAAAACATACGTACATAAGAACATTCTAGAAATTTCCGATCAAAATCGCATTACATTTTTATATTTTTCAACCAATCAAGTAAAAACACAAAATAAGAACATTCTAGAAAATCCGGCTCAGAAAAAAAATTAACAGAAAATTTTTCGGCTCTAAAAGAAATAAGTAAATATACGAATCTGATTGATCAAGAAATGTCTACGCGCTTGAATTTTAGGACCCGCAATAAAACTATTTTTTGATCCACTTAAGTGACCCCCGAAAAGTATAAATAAGGAAGAATTTAATCAACCTGGTCATTCATTCTTTCTACTGCGAGAGGTCATGAACGGACAACAGAGAGCCACGCCATAAGACTCAAAGGGAAAAGGCATGCGTCCTTCTTTTACTAATGCGACACGTTGTCGCCAAGATCACAAGAAAACGCACCTGTGGACTCAAGAAAACAAAGACCCATACTTACGGTCCATCACTTATATATATATATATACACACTCACATACCCATGTATATAAGTAGAGTCAAATTTTTATCTTCTTTACTTCGGCCAACTATGGACCCATTTATTTAATAGACTTTATTAACATGTAAACACACACACACACACACACACACACACACACACACACGGGCGAACAATCCTATTTTCATTCAACTGGCCACAACTGTATTTTCTACACAGGCCGCTCGTACATAACATGAACATTGTATTTTCTAATTATTTTTAACCTGTCTGTTATGATCATTAAATTGTTTGTTTCTTAATGTTCAGTGTTGACATATTCTATTTCTTTCATGTGATTGTAAAAATTTGTGTTGTATTTGTGGTGGAACTAAACGTGAAAGTAATACCCGTAAAATACGGACGAGAACTCACTCATACTCACTCACTACAAATTGGTGAGTAACATATCCACTAAACAATAACATGTACCCACTACACTCTCAACGAAGACATAAAACCAGTAATACATCCCCCAAGAACAGTACCATTTGCTTTAAAAGCAAAAATAAAAGCTGAATTAAGACGAATGACAAAACTAGGAATAACCGATAAGATCCAACTGATTGGGTTAACACCCTTCTCACAGTCATAAAACCCAATCGGAAATTTCGCTTATGTTTAGACCCAAAAGATTTAAAGAAAGCAATAAAAGAGAACACAACAAACTCCCAACAGCAGAGGAAATATTTGCAGAGATGCAAGACCCAAAATTTTTACCAAGCTCGATACCTCGAATGGGTACTGGCAAATAAAAGTTGACGAAGAAAGCTCACCGCTGTTAACGTTTAACACACCCTATTGATGATTTCCCTACACTCATTTACCTTACGGAATTCTCAGCACTAGTGAAGTGTTCCAAAAAGAAGTAGCAAAAATCATAGAAGGGATAAACAGAACAAAAATCTCCCTAGACGACATTATGGTCGAATACAAAGGAGGAGTACATAAATAGACTGACACTCGTTTTCAACAAACTTGGCAAATATGTCCTGAAATCAAACAAACATAAATGCGTGTTTGCAAAGTCACCAATCACATACCAGGGACACCTTATAACCAGTGAAGAATTAAAACCAGACCCAACAAATACCTCTTCCAAAATGTAAACCAGACCTACAGAGACTCCTTGGGTTGATTAATTACCCACATATGTTCCTACCGAACTACTCAAAGGTTACAACACCACAACGCCAACTTCTGCAGAAAAATGTGAAATGGTCGTTTGACAAGCCACAAATTTCAAAATAATGATAAACTAAAAGAAATGATAATCAGCCAAACTATACTCCAATATTACAACCCCCACTTACCAACAAAAATCATCACAGAGGCCAATAAACACAGACTTGGAGCAGTGTTAGAGCAAATGCATCGTGGCGAATCTTTTGCATCAAGGGCAAAAACTCCAGCAAAACAAAATTAGTCCCATAGAAAGTGAAACCCTGAGCATTGTATTTGCTTGTAAAAAATACCATCAATACATATAAGGTACTCATTTTATAATTGAAAATTACCATAAACCACTTAAGCAAATATTTTCAAAGCCACTTATCAAATCGCTTCCAAGAATCCAAAGATTCATGCAAGCCCTACAACCGTACGATATACCAGGGCGTGACGCAGTTGTTGCTGACACATTATCCCGTGCATACCTTAAAGACACAAACTCAGAAATACCCGAGACTGATATGGAAACCTATATACACACAATAATAAAGAACTATCCAATGTCAGACGACAAACTCAACATATAGGGAAGCCACTGCGAGTGACCCATTGCTACAAGCACTCATTGGATGTACAAAAGAGCGGTGGCCTTCAAAAGAGAGAATACCATCCAACATTCAACCCTATAGCTCCATTCGGGACGAGCTAACATTCGTAAAAAGACTTGTCCCAAAAGGCACACAAATTCTGGTTCCCAGCTCACTCCGCAGTGAAGTACTCCAAAAAGTCCAAACAGAACAATTGGGAATAGAGAAATGCATTGCACGAGCCAAAGAACATGGCCAAGAATGAATGGCCAAGTTAAAGAGATGGTAAGCAACTGTTCTGCATGTATCGTTCACAGGAATCAACAACCAGCAGAAACTATCATCAAACATGAAATACTTGTCACCCCATTGTGACGGTGCATAAAATATTTATTTCATAACGAGATTTTATTTTATGCACGTGTGACGTCGGGGCAGTCTAGCACTTGACCCTTCGCAAAATAAGTCCTTGTTAAGATTCCTTTTTCGGGCACATTGAACTGGCAGATAATGTGAGGGTTAATTTGGGGCTAGAATGACCGCCGCTGGCAAGGGGGTTTCCAAATTTCACTTTACACACACCCACCAAGCCACTTCGTTTAGGTAATTCCAATTTCCCGTGTAATGTTTTTAAAGGCGAATAGGACATTTAGCGAGAATAAATTGAGGCGAATGAAGCTGAAAAAGATATACATACAAAAGAAGGCAACTCACTGGGTAAATAACATAATGAATAAATTTCGACACGGGGGTCATTTAAAATATAACCAAAATTTTAATAGTCGAGTTCCAAACAAATATTTATAGGGGCCGGCTATATTTCACCAGCACACAGTCTCAAATACAAATGTCTTTCTTTCTTCCTTTTTCTTTTCTTTCTTCTTTCTTTCCTTTTCTTTTCTTTGTACTTTTCTTTCTTTTACTCTTGAACCTTGAAAAAGTAGCAAAGTCCACTCGTACGTGTTCCAATAGAATTCAAAATAAAAACGTTTCAAAATTCTATGGTTAAGAAATTACATAAAATTACTTTGAAAATCGAAGTGAACAAGGAAAAAAAATCACCGTTACCTGTTTTAGTTGACGATGACTTCGACATTGAATTTAAATTCGACAACTACAAAAATGATATACGTATCCTGATAGACCTAAACTACAGTTTAACCTTCACTAACAGTAATGAGAAAGTAATTCACTCTCCATCGTCTTGTAGGTGTAGACGTAATGCAATTTATGAAAAATGTCAAAATTATAAACTACATGATAAGGTTTGCTTGGATTTTTCCCTGTAGTATTGATCCTTTTGAAAATAGCCATGAAAATCAAATAAAACCCTTGGGAAGAAAAAGTGTAGAACCCCCTGAAAACAATTATCATACAATAACGTCCAATTATTCCCATTGTCCTACCTCTCGTGAGAATTTCGTATTGAAACCCAAAAAGAGTTATTCTGATCCTATAGGCGAGTTGTTAATTTGTTGATAATTTGGAATCTTCCTTTATAGGATTTACGCTCCTATATTTTAAAATGGCCGTGATACCACTTGTTCCCGAAACAAAGATGGCGGACGTCGGTAAACTAATCAGTCTCGGGAACCTAGTGGTCAGGAAAGTCACGTGGTTTGTGCTCACATCTACGTCCGCAACTTTGATTTTTGTCCCGCTCATTTGGAGCCGACTCCATGAAAAGGAATTCATTCTCTTTCACATTTTCATTTACAGAGACAGCACACACACACACACACACACACACACACACACACACACATTTTGACTTCCAGTTGTCAGCCCCACGAAAATGTTTACATTCTGCAACCTTTTTCTTTCCTGTTCTGCCTTTTAGGTTAGACTTCTTCCAGCCTCGGACACAACGTCAGAAATTTCGTCAAACCCCGAAAGAGACAAACAACCAACATGGGAGAAGACACGTTCCTCCAAGGACACGTTGCTATATTTCTATATATCGATACCTTACATGAAATACTTAGTCCACATATATTTTATAGTCTACAGGACACTTTCAATATTTAGTCTTTTTCTATAAGAGTTAGTACACACATATACACACACAGAGGAATATTCAACAGACTCGTGTTAATTACATACACACAAGGATACTCACAGAAGAATATTCAACTGACTATATTAGAATATTTGTAATGTTTCCTTTGTCATGTATTTCTTGATATATAAATTTGATTTGGTTTGTACTTCTATGTTTTGAATGTTCTTTTATACGCGTCGTTTCACATCATGTACTTCATCTGCCTTCCAAATATAAACCAACATAAATGGTGGGGGAATTAAACATCAAACAACAGTACCCCCAACACCCTTAATGAAGATAAATCTCTCAGTGACTATGACAAAGTTAAAATTTAAAAACTTTGAAAATTCCATCCACAACAAAAACGATGCGTACTATGTGGATCTACCTAGGGATGAAAATGAAATTAAAAAATTCCCTTCTAATTATCCTGTAGCACTTAAAATACTTTTAAAAAAAACAACTAATAATCACCTTGAAAGTAAAAACTTGATTAAAGACTTTTTTTACCATCAGGAGAGCGAGGGAATAAATGAAAAAATTACAGTAAATCCTTCTGAATTTTATAATTACACTTGGGTCTCACACAAACCTGGGATAAAGTTTGATGCTCAAATAACAACGAAAATAAAACCAGTTTTCAATGGTTCGTTAAAAAATAAGGAGAGCTATTCTGTTAATGAAGCATCTTACCCGAGAATGAACCTTTTAAGCGACATGCTAAGACTTCTGCTTCTTTGTCAAATAAATAATCATGTAATGTTAACCGACATCAAGAAAGCCTTCTTGATGATTAGGCTGAACCCCGAAAAGGATAAGAACAAATCTCTATCTTCCTCAAAGGTGGGAGATGAATTAATATGTTTTAGATTCATTACTTTAATCTTTGGATTCAATGCAAGTCCCTTTATTCAAAACTTTGTTTGAAAACATCTTGCTGAACCATACCCAACGGATTCCAGTACAGAAATAATACTAAATAACCTTTATGTTGATAATCGATGTTAAACTAGTAATTCTGTTTAAAAATTTATATCGTTATATACCAAAACTGTAGAAAAACTAAAAATTGGTAAATTTGATTTAAAATCCTTTTTTTTTTATAAAACTTTTGAACATTCCAAAATAGAATATCTACAATTCCTGATCCTACTCTCAGACATACAAAATGTGAATAATACGAGGCCCCTGACAACGATTTACAACTAATAACCCCTAATCGTTTCTTGCGCCCCCCTAATGTTAACAGTGAACTCATACGAAAACCTCAAGTTCAAAACATATGGGAAACTGATCCACCTTCAAAAGATGTATTAATAAAAACCATCGAAATTCGTGATGAAATGTTAAGAGAAAACCAACTATTCGGAGTAGAAAACAAAATACGTTCAGTTAAAATGAAAATAGGAGATGGATTAACACAAAAACACTTGATAAAACATCTTTATCCATTAGAGTTGACTCTAACTCATGATCATCATCCCCGTATCACCTGAACCTGGCAACTTAAACCTTATTAAAACAAATGTTTATCCTTCGCTACGCCCAAAAAAGAAAGGTGAATTCAAGAAAGAGAAAAAATTCCACTGTTGATCAATATATATATATTACTAAAAAGTAAATAAATGAAAATAAATAAAGATCCATTCCCAATACAATAAAATTGCATTTTCTCTGCTGTTGAGAATTTATAAAAATTTATTTCTAAGAAAAAATCAAACCGACCATGTGCGGCACTTGATTTAGCCAGAGTGGAAAAGGAAGAAGTAATCCCTGACAATACGGCACCAAAAAGCTACCTCTCACTATTTGTCGAGAACTACTGTTGGGACCCTCAGTACGAATTCGGAGACCAGACTGTAAAGGCACGAAAAAAAAAAAAAAAATAGCCGGCTGAAGGGTTTCGTCACTCGCTTCTTGAACAGCCGATAAGTATTTAAAACAGGCAAGAAGCTTCCCAAGAAATAAAAGTAAAATTAAACGAAAGTCAACTACTGAAATTCTACCAAGTAAAACTAACTAAAAGAAAATTCAGAACCAACTCAATAAAATTATTCCCATAATAATGAATGAAAAATTAAGGGAATGGTTTTACTTGCAAACTTCTCTAGTTCCAAACATAATACAAAACAAGACCAAAATTTATGTCATTTAGCATTTGACAAAGAGAGAAAAATTCTTGAACTGTTCTAAACAAAAACTTTTTCTCTTCTGAAAGAAAACCGCCCAATCTGCAAAAATTACAAGACAGCCTCGTTTTCAAAAAATGGTTGAGAACTCAAATTTCAGCCTATGCTGAGTTGCCACTTAAAAGAAAATTCAAAAACACAGCAGTTACCAGGGAAAACAAATTTTTACAGAAACAATAAATTTGTATTTTCCTCATAAAGACAATAGTAATTATAAAACACAGAAATAAATTAATGGTCAACCTTCAACATATATTTCATATTAAATAATTTTCAAAATACGAGGTGCATACGATAAGTTTCCAGACTTTTTTCGTATGGGCACTTTTACTGATAGTACACACATGAAACTCTAGTCCCCTTCGAAGTAATCTCCTCCGGCTGCAATGCACTTGTTCTACTGTTCCAACAACTTATGGAAGGCCCCATGGAAGTCCTCTTGTGTGAGCGTGTCAATGACCTTCGTCGCAGCCTCTTTCATCTCCTCAATTGTCTCATAACGACAGTTTAGGGAATAAGCAAAAGTCACAAGGAGCAAGGTCTAGACTCTAGGGAGAAGGTCTAGACTATATGGAGGGTGAGGAACTGTATTGATGCCCATCTTGGTCAAATAGTCAGTGACAAGGATGGAGCTGTGGACTGGTGCATTGTCCTGGTGGAAATGCCACTGACCCGATTTGAAGAGTGCTGGCCTCTTCGGACGGAATCTCTTCCTGGACTCCCTTATAACCTTAACATAGTAACCCTAACCCTTTGACCAATCAACTCTGGTGTACTGACTTCCTTACTCTTCCCACACCTCTCATCATCCCTCACAGACTCCTTGCCTTCCTTGAATCTCTTATGCCACTCAAAAACTGATGCTCGATTCATGCAAGATGGTCAAAAAGCAGTCTGAAGCATTCCATACGTTTCTGTGGGATTTTTTTCAAGTTTAAAACAGAATTTTATTGCATATCGTTCTTCTAGAGAGTCCCCACGTCAAGATTGCATTTTTGAAATTCACCAGCTATGACAATCAGGCTTTAGTAGGGTGTATTCCAATTCCTGCAGTAGCAGTGGATTTAAACCTGAAATTGGTCAGTCATCTCATAAGATGTATAGCAATAATATACTGAATTTTCAAGTGTCTACGACAATTTTAAATGCCTATACGAAAAAAGTCTGGAAACTTATCGTATGCACCTCAAATATATAACATATATTATACATATTGTATATATGATATATATAATATATATATAATATGTATAATGTATGCAATATATCTATATATATACACACACACACACTGATATATATATATATATATCTGTGTGTGTGTGTGTGTGTGTGTGTGTGTGTGTGTGTGTGTGTGTGTGTGTGCAATCTAATATGATAATGGCATATATTTGGGCGGGTTTCGATTCCAGCTTCAAGCGTCCTACGTGTTAAGCCACACTGAAGAGTTGTGATACAACGAAACAGTCTGTCTATGGATTTCAATATATACGCTCCTCCACGGGGGTTGAGCACTCTGGCGAAGGAATTTACGGCTGCCGCTCGCATAATGCAAAGCTCTTCGAATGAATTGACCACTCTGGTATCCGGTAAGGTATAAAATGTAAACAAACGAAAGCTACTACTTAATACATTATAATTCCCTAGCTGACGTGGTATGCTTGTTGGCTGAGCGGTCTGATACTAAGTCTAACGTAAAGTTCGGTGGGTTTCGATCCCAGCTGCAAGCGTCCTACGTGTCTAGCCACCCTGAAGAGTTGTGATACAACGAAACAGTCTGTGAATGACAATATATATATATATATATATATAGAGAGAGAGAGAGAGAGAGAGAGAGAGAGAGAATTGAAGAACAAGGTAATCCAAAAGGAAGAATTTAATGTAAAAGTAAGTGAACGCTATAACGTTTCGTTTCTAATGAACCATGATCAGGACTAGGAACGGATGATATCTAGTGATGTTAATATGTTCTTCAGTTTTTTCTCAATATTTTCCACTTCATTTCAATTATTTACTTCCCCATATATATATATATATATATATATATATATATATACTCCCTCCACTGGGGGCTGAGCACTCTTGCGAAGGAATTACCGGTTGCCACTCGCGTAATTAGCGGTTGGCACACTAATGAATTGAACATTCGGTAGTCGTTAAACGTAAGCGGTGCATTCAATAAGGTTCCAGACTTTTTTGTACAGGCATTTAAAATTGTCATAAACTCTTGAAAATTCAGTATATTATTGCTATACATTTTATAAGATGACTGACCAATTTTTATGATTTCAGATTCAAATGAACAGCTACAGCAGGAATTGGAATACACCCTACTAAAGCCTGATTGTCATAGCTGGTGAATTTCAAAAATACACAATGAAAAATCAATTAAAAGAGGAAAAGACATCTTAACTAACTAGTTCCTAAAATCAGCAATTTTTACGGATTGCCCAAAATTCACGAATCTGAGGAAGTAAAAATAGCTTGGAAACCGTTCTGAAGTCACTGATGTCGTGGGTACAAATAATTGTTTAGTGGATATGTTACTCTCCAATTTGTAGCGAGTGAGAGTGAGATCTCGTCCGTATTTTACGGGTATTACTTCACGTTTAGTTCAACTACAAATGCAACACAAATTTTACAAGCACGTAAAACAAATGGAATATTACAACAACGAACATTTAGAAACAAACAATTTAATATTCATAACAAAACAGGAATAAAAATAAATGAGAAACATAATGTACAAGCGGCCTTTGTAGGAATACAGTTATGGCCAGTTAAAAGAAAATAGGATTGTTCGCCTGTGTGTATGTGTTTACATGTTAATAAAGTCGATCAAATAAATGAGTCTATGGTTGGCCGAAGTAAGGCGGATAAAAATAATTGGCTTTACTTACATATATGGATATGTGTGTGTATATGAATGATGGGTCTTTGCTTTCATAAAGTTCGCACGTGTGTTTTCTTAAGATTTTAGCGAAATGAATTGAATGACCGACTGAATTTTTGGCCGTGGAAGAGATGAATTGAATGACCGAATGACCTGGTTGATTAAATTCTTCTTTATTTATAATTTTGGGGTCACTAAAGAGGATCAAAATAGTTTTATTGCGGGTCCTAAAATTCAAGCGCGTAGACATTTCTTGACCAATCAGATTCATATATTTACTTATTTGATTTAGAGCCTAAATATTTTCTGTTAATTAGTTTCTGGTCCGGACTTTCTAGAATGTTCTTATTCTGTTTTTAGCAGATTGATTGTAAAATATAAAGATGTAACTTCAATGCTAATACGATTTTGATCCGAAATTTCTAGATTGTTTTTATTTTGTGTTTTAGTTGATTACTTTAAGGCTAAAAAATGTGTATTCTATACTGGTAAACCTATCACAAAAATAATGAATAACCAATTAGATATCAAAGGAGCAAAGTTTACAGAATAAGAACTTAACGTAGTACTGACAAAAGTGAAAAGCTGAAAAGGAGCTGGCCATGACAAAATACCTCCTGAAGTATGGTATACAAGCAATTTTATGACTTATTTCTTCGACAATGCAACACTGTCTATAAACAAAATACAATAGAGATAAATGGACAAAAAGCTACATCATTTACTTCCTCAAGAAAGATGACTATGGAATTTCTAAGAACTTCAGATGCATAACTTATTGTCATAGCTACTAAGGGATATGATGCTCTGTTTCTCAAATTTGAAATTGAAAAAATTCTTAGGAAAAATGACGACTGCAATCGAAGAAATCGATCCACAACTGACTATCCGCCGAGTCATCGAAATAGTTCGTGTAAAAAATCTCGAGGCAACATTATCATTCCTAAAGTTCTCCAAAGCATTTTATTTCATATGCAGTAAGACGAACAAGACATATTGGACACAACAGGAGAAATAAGGACGAACTTAGAGAGACGTGCCATTGTTGGCCGATACGATCCCTTACATAAGCCCCGTGCGGATATTGAATGTGGTTAGGAAAACCTTCCGGGAGATACGAATAATAGGATGAATGAACGGAGAGACAAAGATAGAGACAGAGAGGTGGTGTCATGATTAAATATTCATATTATATACATACACATGTATATGATATGAATATACGATATGCATATACGTTTGGTTGGTTTGGTTTGATTTTATGGCATATTAACCATTTTAGGTTATTTAATGCCAAATCCATGTTTATACATATATAATTCCAGTTTTTGTTTACACCCAGAAAAATGTAAAAACAGTTCTGTTTCAAACAATTTAGTTTAACATGAGTACGCTGTTCAAATATCCCAAACAGTTCTTTCTAAGTTTGTTCGGTTTTATATCATATCAAACATTTCAAATTGTTCAATGTCAAATCATGTTTAGACTTATAAAAATACACATGTTGTGGGAACATTTTTCTAATAAGATTTTTGATCAAACTTGAGCTCATTTTCCTTCACATTTAAATCATTTCAAGTATTTCTATGTAATACGAATCATTCTATTTACTTCTCCTCACTTTCTCGCACACAGCCAAATGATTTCCAGAGTTGCTATGTAACAGTAACAATTTAACATCAGTCATTTGTTTGCACACATTTAAATAGATATGTATGATATATAAGAGATTAACATTTAAAAAGGTGAGTGAGTTTATAAGTTGGCCCACAGTTAAATAGTTTCAAGTATTGTAGTTATTGATTATTTCTTCAAGATTAAGGCTGGCAACTATGTCGCTATACATGCTATCTATACTATAGGTTCTTTGTAGGGGTTTTGTTGATCCCTGAACATTGCACTGTTGGATTCTTATAGGTGACTTTGTACTTGAGGGCATTTTGAATGTGCTTTCTGGTCTTTCATTGTTTATTTGGTGTTCATCTGTATTTTCACTGCTTGGCTAAGTTGTTCAGGTTTTATGGGCGACAAGTTTTTTTAGTCTATCTTAAGATGCTTTTTGGTGGACGGATTCGTGATTTATGTAACAGCTGTTTTGCTGGAGATTTTGCACTTTTAGGAATGGTTCATGTTGGAGTGGTAGATCCTACGTATGTTTTTGTTTGAACTACAACATTGGATCTCGTCTCATTCCCAACCCGTTGCTGAGCGGGTGCTTGATAAAATCCGGCCGAATGTTGTTTTTTCAAGTGCTCCTGAAACTTTGGCCAATCATTCGTTTCCAACTGGATCAATTTCTCCACGAGTACTCTATATTTGTCTTCATTGGTTGTATCCGCCCTCCGTGCAACACAGGCAAAGCTGTTTTCTCTAACGTAGATCCTTACAATTTTCCTTGCTTCCAGGAAGGACACATTCCTCTTGTGTTTCACCTCAAGTAATTTCCTTTTCGTTTTTGTAAACATCGCAAGATCTTGCGTAAGTTGGGTGATCTTGTCGGCAGTTTGCACATCGAATTTGGCTCAAGCAATTTTCCTCCAAGTGATCCAGGTCATTTTCACAGCATTTGACACATGTCTGTCGTCCTCTACAAGCTTTCCTGTGGTGTCCATATTTTTGGCATTTGAAGCACCCCAAGGGAGCTGGGACGTAATACTCGACTATCTCAAGAAAATAGCCGATCTTCAGCTCCTTGGGAGTACGGGGCTGGTTAAATGTTGGTTAAAGGTAAATGTTGGTGTGCATTCGTTCTTCACCTTTTTTAATGGAGATTCTTCTTATATTTGTACTCCCTGTTTTCCCAGGGCTGATGCTATCTCCTCTTCAGTAGCTAATGCCAACTCCCAACTCCTTTGGAAGTGTTGAGTTTTTCATGCCGGTAGGTCCTTCATTTCGTCGTATGAAAAGTTTTCATTTTAAAATAAAAGTATTTTCTGCCTGCCTCCGTCTGTCTTCCTCAACAAGCCAATTGCCGTTCCTGGTTTTATTGATGAATTTTGGAGTAGCCCTTGTAGAAATAACATTTTCTATGAGGAAAGGAGAGAATTTGGCTTGGCAGACCTCCTCTAAACATTCAATAACAATGAATCTAGGGAAGTCTACAGCCTCATTCTCCGAGTCTGACTGACAATTTTTGGTTTATTATTTTTATTGGAAGACGTCATATATACAGTATATTTTTCGCTTGCCCTGTGCTCCACCACCCACCACGAAGTCCAACTTGTGTTGGGAATGTACCAAGGGAGAACTTATTCGCCTTGATTGAGACAGGGATACACGAACAGTATACTCGAGCTGAGGGTAGGTTTTCCAGCCGTTGCCAATTTCAGATTCTCAGCACTGGTCAAGTTCCCATTCTCTCAACGCAGTTGACCCTCAGCCACCTCATTCTAGCACCTAACAGATAAGGGTTGGGAACTTGCCGCAAGTGCAGATTTAAAAGTACTGTCGGGATAAGACATATAGGTGCGAGGGTTTAATATGACCAACCGATTGATCGGATCGGGCCTATCCGACCGCCCGTCAGACCAAGTAAGGGCCAAACAGGTGTGTTACAAGTCCTTGACCACTCTGTCACCGGATCACTGACTGCTCAACAACAAAGATTCCGTTCAAGTGCTTTACGGGTGGGCACCACCGGCGAACTGATGGCCCAATTGGGATGGGGTCTTACCCCTCTGCAGAGGTGCACAAGTAGATGATATATATATATATATATATATATATATATATATATATATATATTGTTACGCTGCCATATGTCCAGTGAGCTTGCAGGGTTCCATTCGTTCCCGCCAAGTACATCAATCGAGGAATATTCCCTCTTCTTTTCTCCTTTATCTTATCAGAGATATTCTTTCCTTCTATGATTTATCTTTTATTCACGTCAGTATGAATATAATAAGAGAAACTTAAATATACTTCAATTGTATTTTCACTTACTTGGGATTTAGCAGAGTCTTTTCTTTTCTCTCCTTCCTTTCGTTATAGACTCTCATAATGCGTTGATAGAAAGATGCACGTCTTATTTCAGATAAGACCGAGATTAATTATTATCTCTTTCCTCGTGGACAAGTCTCCAGTTTGGGGTGTTTCACTTGACGAGATTCCCAGACCCCGGAGTGCGTATTCGTTCAAAGGAGAAGTTCTTTCCTCTCAGTGTTCTCTGCCCGGCATGACTTTGGAATCTGGATTTCCTCCGTATTCAAACAACGTGTCTTCTCTCTCCAACGAACAAACGGCAGCTGGTTATTTTCCGCAGGTTGAAAAATGACCACGTGTTGGCTTTTTGGCCGTTTTATTCCTTCGTCCCAATCACGGTCGCTGTTTGCCTCTTTCTGCTGACGCATACACAGTTAATAGTGAGTGGGATTCTCTCATGACTGTCTCCTAATGCTCATAGGGAGAGTTGAAGAGAAACAGCGTTTCCCCTGCTTCCACTTTCTTGGAGACAACTACAGACGGCTAACGGCCAGCGTGTTGCTTCCTTTCTCCACAACCCAGCGAATGTATGAGGGTGTCTTATTTCCTCGTCACAATATATATATCCATTATAAATGTAATATATACATATAATGTATGATGCATATAATAAATAATATATGTAATATGTATGATATATTATCCATAAAATCTACATATATAACATGTACAATACAATTACAATATATATAAGATAATATCTGTAATGAATATACACTATGCATAATATGTACACCATATATAATATATGTAATATTCCTTATATAATATTTGCCCTGTCGGCTGGGGCTGTATAATACGCCGACTGCTTCTCTGCAGAGAGGTAAGACCTTGCCAACGAGTGTCCTGGATAAGACACAAAAAATCTGATGGTGAGGTTACAGTAATGCTGGATCTTCAAAAGAGGAACATGCCTCCCAATTTAAAATGCTACTAATCTATTTCTTATCTATGAGGATGTCATCTAACTGTGATTTAGCATTATTTGTGTAAGTGTACGTCCATAGTTTTCCCTTCCTTTTCTGAAATTTAGTATTTAACCTAATTAAAATTCTAAAAGTCATGTCCGTCTTCTAGCGTTCTGAAAAGGAGAAAGAATCGTCAAATTTTACCTGAAACGGTGGCTAGTGCTAGAGACAAATAAACTTTCAAAGATTTTATTTACAATAAAAAAGGATGGCTACGTATATAAATCCGTATGCGTGACAATTAACAATAGGTAAAAAGGCCGAAATAAAAAAAAAAATTTACTTACAAATTATTATTACATTTTTTCTTTGATATATATATATATATATATATATATATATATATATATAACATAAACAGAATATAGATTATATATACAATATATTTTGATATATATCATATAGATAACAATATATATGTAAAAGTAAAATAAGTAAAGTTAGCGACCGTAGTTGATGGCGACCCGAAGGCTCCCTTTTCAATTGCTACTACACAGAGATGTAGGGGGAGGGTGCTACTCTTTTCCCTGGAATGCTCCACTTTACCCTTGATACGTACCTTATATTGCTGAGTGTTGAGCAAGGAGGTATTAAGTCTCATTTTTAAAGTCTTTGGTATGATGCGACTTGGAATTGAACCCAGGTCTCGCGGACTATTGGCAAACACTCTACCCTCTAGGCCAATGAGCCGGTTGTGAAATATATATGTAATATATATACATAATATACAATGTATATAATTTATATATAATATATATATATAATATTAATATAATATATTCTTACTGTATATATATAATTAATAGAATTAACTTTCAAAGTTGCGATAATGTTTTGAAATGCTTTTAGTCCTTATTCTATTTCTGTTGATAGCGTTCTGTTTTAAATTCGTTCGATGTCATCGGCATTTGAGTTGTCTTCAACATTTCATTTACGTAATTTTATAATGTTATAAAATGCCTAATAACTTGAAAAAATAAAAAATGAAAATAAAAACACTCTTTACACATGCAAACAACCCCTGATGATGGCGAATGAAAGGGCCGAAAGCGTTCGGGACAATTTCGGTAAATTCCTAAACCAATTCCAATCTAAAACCAAAACACTTGAAAGGATCTATGAGAAATATGCTCAATTTTATAAATGTGCTTGATTTTAGGTTTTAAATTGTAACGACCAATATATGAAAAGTTAACAAACTTATCCGAATGCTAGCCGCAATATAAAATACAATTCTACTTGAATTACCTAGTAGACTTTATATCTCTGCCTCACCTAAGGAATCTAGCGGTAACTGTCAGACTTGGCGAAGCGGGAGAGAAACGAATAAAAATAAAGGAGACAAAAAAGGTGAATGGGAAGGCTAACCTTTGCTACCTGAAAGAGAAGTGTGTCTATATCTCTCATAAACAAAAACAAGTTCCCACAAAGTAATATATTTCGAGAGAAATAAATTTTATAAAATCCAGCTTTGCGTATTTTTCTCGGCGTCTCCTTCTAGTGTAGAATCAACTTGGACAATTGTGTTCTAGTATCCTGTGTAGGCTTCTTGAAAACGAAGTTTACTATTTCTTTGAGAGAACTTCCAGTAGACCACTGTTTCCTCCTCTTAGAGAGGAATATCTTTCAGTTTCAACTCGAATTTTCTTCTGATTAGTCTACGGAGGTATTTACCGAATTTACTGACTCGGCTAACTGCTTCTCTTGTCGGCAAAAGAGTCCAATAATACCGCCTCCAGACCTTGGACTTCTTTTGAAAGGAACAGTATACCAAAACCACAAATAACCTGCAGTAGGTTTATTGTTTCAACAAGTAACAATAAAACCCTCTAAGGAAAAGAGGCTTAGTCCAAGCAACTAAATAAGCCTATTTGCTCAAGCCATCTTGCTTAAGGAAAACTGCCTAAAGTTGAAGGCAAGAACTCACTAAGCAAAAAAAGTGCACACCAAGTAGAGCCTACTGCTCGCGCTGAAAAAAAGAGAGAGATCCCTTGGCGGGTCCCACTTAAATAATAGTAGGGATGGGGAATAACGGCACAACTTCGATACAGCCAATCATATTCGAGCAGTCATTAACTGCAGAATTTACAAATTTCAACAGATCTTAATAAAATTATATAGACAAAATTTGTCTTCATTATTTAATAAAACATGCTTAAATGAAAGACTGCAGCCCAACTGCACACACACACACACACACACACACACACACACACATACATGGCTTAATGAGTAGAATGTTCGCCAATGGTCCGGAAGACCGAAGTTCAATCCCAGGTAGAATCACACCAAAGACTCAAAAATGGTAATTGATACCGTCTTGCTTAGCGCTCGTTAGGATTAAGGGTAAAATGAAGTAATCCTGGGAATGGAGTTGTACCCTCCCTTACACCTCAGTGTAGTAGCTATTGAAAAGGGAACCTTCCGGTCACCCTTTGCCTAAGGTCGCCAACTTTACTTTTGTATATGATAAATGAAATATATACGTAATATATATTGATATATATATATATATATATATATATATATATATATATAGTACACATAATATATATATGTAGATAGATACTAATATACATAATATACGTAAGTATGCAGATAGATATATAGATAGATATGAAAAGAAATTAATTTATATATATTTTGACTCCATCAAGTTGCAATAACTGCACAGATTTCCTTGACTCCCCGCCCCTACCCCGCTATCTGACCCTCTCATTTATCTTTTCCAGAACGTTCTTCAAAGTACATCCATTGTCTGCACTGGGCTGATGTAAGTTCTTATTGGTCGGTCAATAATGGTGCTTCAATCTGTAGGGTCCATAGAAGACTCTATTATAAGTTCGTCCTTCAATCTCCAACTGTGTCCTGCAGTGCATACAACAATAGTGTTGCCTTGAATTTTTTTGTAATCACTCCTTCGATGATTTAATGTATAATCAGAATATGTGAAATTATGAGTCTATTTCGTCTTAAGCTGTTATCATTTTTTTATTTCAAGTTTGAAACGATTGAGTATCTATATATATAACATCATCATCATCATCATCAAGTTGCGATGACAGCGCGGATTCCTTTGACTCTTTCTCCATCCGTCCCTATCATCCATCTCTTCCGGCTGTTTTTCCAAACTATATCCTGTACCCGTTCAGAGCTGATGTAAATAAGTTCTTCCAGGTCGGCCAATACTGGCACGTCGAACTCCTAAGTGACGTCCATAGAAGAACGTCACTTAGGAGTTCGTCCTTGTTACTCCAGCAATGTCCCGCATATCCTTACTTGGGTGTTTTTTAAGATGGGAGGTAAGTGACAGTACAACTGTTGTCTGGTGAAAAGTTGATTCCAAGATTAGTTCAATACAGTTCATATATTTCTTGTGTAGTTCAAATTTTGCTTTTTCTCTCAGGATTTTCTTAGCGTCCATGTGGTGCATCCATTGATTGACATCACTCGTCCTTGGAAAAATCCTGTTTGATTTTATCGGAGATATTAGAGATAGCTTATCGATAGCAGAGTCCATTTCTTCACTAGGTGTATATTAATATCACTTTCAGTTGATGAGACACTGCTTCCGAGTTACGTGAAATTGTCAACTAATTTCAGAGGCGAACCATTTAGACTAGAGACGGCTCCTTCTCATTTAAAACACATGTACTCTGTTTGATTTGTGTTCACATGGAGGCCAATGTGTCTTACTGCTTGCTCAAGAGTATGCAGCAAGGATTCGGCTTGGGTAGGTGTATTTTCAAAAAGTGCTAGATCATCTGAGTAGTCTGCGCCTGTTATAGTTTCTATGGGATAACGTCTATTTCTTGCCTTTTTAGAGATCTCTCGATGTTCTAAATATATAATCTAGGCAGATTATAAACAGATATGGGACTGATGTATCTCTTAGCAAAACTCCAGCAACAATGTCATAGAAGTCTGTGTCTCCATTTGATAAGCGAATCTTGACTTTAGTGCTATTATAAAGCTTCGTTGTGGCTGTAACAGTTTCTTTTGGGAAACCATAGGCTTAAAAGTATTTGCTCCATCTTCCCTCTGTGTATGGAATCAAATTCCTGAGAGAAATCTTCAAACAATAGTGTTGCCTCGAGGTTTTTCCTCCGAACTCCCTCTTTAATTCAACGGATCGTCAGAATCTGTGATGTTATGGATCAGTTTCTCCAAAAACAGTTCTGATTTTTCCTAAGAATTTTAGTGTTTTGAAATGGTTAGTTTCTATAACACTATAGGTTATTTGACATCACAAATGAATAACGAAAACACAACAAAGAAAGGTTTATGATCGTAGCAGGTGAGTGAGAGTGAGAAAGTGTCCCTTTTGGTGTCGCCGGTTGGTATGTTGGTCCTTGAGTTTGGAAGTGTGTGTGAAGCTAGCAGCAGCGTGTTCTTCAGCGAAAGGGGTTCCAAGTGGAGTCAGTAGCAGTGGATGCGAGAGAGGTCTGTCTGGGTTGCTGGCTAATTACTCTCTGACCGTCAGCTCACTACCAAAATGGACTAGAAAAAATAGTCCTAGAGAGGGTCTAGCGATTAGTCGGTTATAGATGAATCGCTTGGCGGGGGCATTGATTCGCGAAAGGAAATAGATCTGTGGCTGCTACAGAATTTTCTCAATTTCAGTTTATCATTATTGTCTGTAGGGGATATATATGTATTAAGCCGAGTAGTTTCTGTTCGGATCCAGGTGAAGTATATACGTATTTCATAATTAAAACTGTTTAATCTTTAAACTAAAGTATTGTTTTGTTCTTGCTTTTATTACCAAAATGAGGCTTATTTTATCACCAAGGTGGGGCTAAGCAGTAGTAGCAGTTTATTTTAAATATTTCTATTACGTGAAATAAACGAAATTAAGAATAAAATTTGTTCCATCATTTGAAAGAATTTTGAAATTATTTAATCTTTTTTAAACATTTCAAGATATTTTCAAAGTTAACTCAGTTAATAGTGGTTTTTTAAATTTTATATACAGAGCTTCTAGGATTTAAAATTCCCCCCACCCCAGTGGACCGCCTCCAAAGCTACCTAAAATTTCAGTAGTAAATAAAAGTCAAAACGAAGAAGCATTTGAACTCAGGAGCCAAGTGGCAACGATTCTGAGTGCAGGAATAAGCCTACTCGTTATTCACGCCGTTACTTTGATTATTATTGGATTGTCACCTGATTTGTTAAAAGTTGAAACATTGTTATTATCTCGGTAAGACTTGCTTTTTTTTTCCCGTTGGACTTTATTATTTTTTCTTTTTGCAAGCTTACCTGAGAAGTTGTTACCTGTGACAATTTTTGTTTAATTTGGATTGTCACTTGTTTTCGTTATCCGACGTTTGTTTCTCTTGTGGTCGGACTTGTTTTCCTTTTTTAAGTGTTTTGTCTTGAGTGTTTTTTAATTTTTCAGGGGGTATCTACGTGTTCTAATCTTTGTGTATTTTTTCCGGCGTGTTGTACTATTGTCTAATTTTAATTTTACTTTTTCTTTGTTGAACAGTAGAACCCCCCACACACACACACTTGCAACAGGTGGGGGCCTTAGTTTCACCCTCCTGGCTGCAAGCCCTACTGCAGTCATGGAGGGTTCCACCTAAAAAAAAAATGACAAAACTGAACCCTCGAAGGAACTCTCACAAGAGAGTTTAATAGGAGAGAATTGGCCATCACTGCCGATCCCCGCTGATTCTCCAAGAACAATAGTGGACACATCAGAGGACAGCCCAATACAGCCGGCCCAAAAGAGCCCCACACCTTGGAAGGGCCAGCAGAGGGGACCTGCCGACTATGAAAGGGATAGGGTGGAGAAGTACGCGAAGTACTTCAAAGGCAATGAGATTCTGCCCATCCCTGAATTAGTTGAAAAACTTACACCCAGGATCCTCTCGCTGGTCGTTTCGGATCTTAAAACCAAAAGGCTAGTGGAAAGAGACATTTGAGGAGCTGTTGAGGAAGGCGGGCATCCCATGCCAGTACTTCTGTCGCAAGAGTTTTGCGACGTGGGATGTCCTCCTTCCTACGGAAGAACAAGCCGCCAAGTTGGCGGCTAATAATATAACAACGAAGTACTTCAGGTTACAGCCGGAATATAGGGGCACCCGTAGGCTCCGAGTCACCATCTGTAACGTCCCGGCCCACATTACTGGGGAGGTTTTGGCCGCCTATTTAAGCTCCTACGGCCAAGTGGAGGAGTATAACCTCCTCAGATCCCCGGCCGGGACAGCCTACGGGGATTATGCCTTCCGGCTGTGCCTGACGAGGGATGGCTTCACTTCAAAGCCATCCCCGAGACTCTAATCAGCGGGGACCGGCAGATGATCGTGATGGTGGAGGGGCGGAGACCGAGGTGTTGGTCCTGCAAAAAGATTGGCCACATCTCGAAGTTCTGCCCCGAGAAGCCAGAGAATGCAGCAACAGCAGCAGCAGCAGCAGCAGCAGCAACAACAACAACAACAACAACAACAGCAACAGCTTCAACAGCCACCATCAGCAAAACAGCGGAGACCCAGGATCCGAGTCAGGGCCAGCCCAAAACAAATGACAAAGAGGGCTGGTCCGAGGTGAGCCGGAGGAGGAGGGGTTCCCCCAAACAAGGGGAAAAAAGTTTAACTTCATCCTCACCTCAAAAGCAAACCAAGGCGCCTGAACCAGTAGCAGCAGCAGCAACAGCAGAACAAGCAACAACGCCAACAACTAAGAAAGGGCCACAGACCCCAACAACAACAACAAAGACAACAGCAACATCAACAACACCAGTATCACCCACATTGGCAAAAAAGAAAAAGAAAAAAAGCAAGGAAGACCATGAAAACATGGAAACAACCACAAACTTGAAAAGAAGAAGAGACAGCGGGGAGGGGGCTGCCAAAAAAGTGCGTGCAGGACCTTCCTGCACCGAAGACCCATTGGAAGGTCTTTCAAATGCACATCACCAAAAGCAGCCTCTCCCCCAACAAGTTCCAATGCAGATACCACTCCTGGCTCCTTTTCCGCCACTCTCCTTACCACCACCTCCCCTACCACTTCCGCCAATGTTCCCTCCTCAATATTGCATTCCTCAGAATGCTCCCTCTGAGTCGCTACAACCCCCACAATTTTTACAACCCCCATTACCACCACCACAACCACCACAACCTCCCCTACCAACAGAAACACCCCCACTTCATCCCCGCCGACATCAAATTGTGCATATAAGGCGAGCACAATCCCTTGAAAGGCCATCCCCCAAAAAATTACTCAGGTCACTCTCATTACCATCCCTGAGTCCAATCTCTTCCCCAGAACTCTTTCCAGAACGGACTCCCATCCAAACAAACCCCCAGACTACATCATCTCAACATCCAAAAGAGGCGGCAAACGGTGCCGAGAAAGAACAACAACAAAAGGCAGAACATTTATGCACCGTTGGTGCAGAAGCAGTAACGGACCATCTATTAAAAAAGATGTTAAAGCCGTTACTGCAACTAGAAAAAGTGGGGGGAAAAAAAGTAAACAACCCTTTTAATTTTAAGAGTGCAGCCATGGTGACCACTTTCATCCGTTCGGCTGGTGACCGTACCAAGGGCGTATGGAAGTTCTTGGATACGGTCCGCCAGACCGACACGGGTGTAAAGCTGGCGGAATTGGAGCACTCTTCCTTGAAAAGATGCTTGCCTTTTTGCTCAGGGAGGGTCCCTATCTTAGTTCACCCCTCCTTTTATAGAGCCCTAAAAGTACGGTTCCCGCTGGATGTCGGCGGAGTGTCTAGGGATGGCCGAGTGAACACTGAGCTCGGCACCGGCTCTCTGAGACAGGCCGTTGGCATCCTCACCCCTGGGGATTTCCGGCCCATAGTCGACACTGAATAAGGTAAGTCGGATTGATGGCTTTAAACCTTGCCAGTTTGAATGTGAGGGGACTGAGGGATTCAAGCAAGTGTGCGCGCTTGCTTGGTGAACTCAGGAACCTCTGCGTGAATGTTGCTGCAGTGCAGGAGACTCGCTTCACTTGCGGTGCCGACTGTCGGGTGCTGGAAAGCGATTTTAACGTTTTCTCAGCATACGGCAGCCGCACCAGCGCTGGGGTCTCTTTGCTAGTTGGACGCAGCCTTGATGCTGATGTTGACGTTGTTTTGCAGGTGACGGGGGCCGGTTGGTTGTGGCCGATGTTGCCGTGAAAAGTTTCAAGTTTCGTCTGGTTGCGGTTTATGCGCCCAATATCGCTGCGGAGAGGGTTTCCTTTTTTCGTCGGTTGGCGCCGTTCCTGGACGATACGAAGCGGCTAGTCTTAATGGGTGATTGGAATGCGATCCTTGATCCCAAGATAGATAAGGTCGGGCGGGGAGCTAGGCGTGCGGGAAGGTGTGATAGCAGCCTTGTCGGCTTCGTGACTCGTCACGGTCTCGTCGACAGGTTTCGTCTTGATCACCCAGGGCGGGAGATGTGGACGTGGCTAGATAGCTCGCCTTCTGCCAAAGTAGGCTCCTACTTGGACAGAGTGTTAGTGAGAAGAGCTGACATTGATTTTGTTAGTTGTCCCACGTTCCACTTGATAGCGTGGACTGACCATAAACTCATTAGAGTCAGTCTGCGGTTAGCAAATAGGCCTAGTCTAGCCGGCTACTGGAAGTTCAATACCTCCTTACTGGAGATACGGGACTTCCGGGATCGGCTGGAATCCCTAATTCAGCGGGCGTTAGTGGGGGCGGTTACCGGGAATAGGTGGTGGGTTTCTCTTAAGCATAGGATTAGAGATTTCGCCACCAAATACGGTCGACAGCTCAACTTAGATAGGACCGCGGAGGCGAAATCTATAGATGATAGACTCTCCCCGGCGGTGGCTGGGGGGGACTCCCTAGGTGTAGAGCTAGCAAGGGGGGGACTTTGAGCGTGAGAGTAGCGAGCGCTGCTGTGAAAACGAACGCGACTGCGCGTGAAGAAGAAGTGCGAAGGTTCCCCGATCGGTACATCGCATCTGTCAAGACCCCGGACGGGCGTCTGCTGCGATCGGGTCGTGAGATACGTGACGCCTTTCGGGCGCACTTTCGGGATCGCTTTGCCCGCTGCACTGATCTCCCGCTCCGGGAGTTTCGTAGCTATCTCGCCGACTTCCCTCGCCTTGGGGCGGCTGAAGCGGCTAGCTGCGAGGGTGTGGTTACTGAATGCGAAGTCCGTGATGCGTTGAAGCAGGTCGGCCTCAACAAGTCGCCGGGACTAGATGGTTTGCCCTACGAAGTGTACTTGAGGATGTCGCACATGTTTGTACCTATTCTGACGGATATGTTCAACCATTGGTTCGCCCAGGGAGCCATCCCTGGTAGCGTTACCAAGGGCGTGATCACATTGCTGAAGAAAGGTGGCAGGCATGTTTGGGAGGGTTTAGACGATTACAGGCCCATAACTCTGCTTAACACAGAGTTAAAGACTTTGGCCCAGGTCTTAGCGAATCGTTTACAGCTTGTCATTAGCGATCTGATCGCCCCCGAGCAGACCTTTGCTGTGAAGGGAAGATCGATCCAGGACAACCTGCACTTGATTCGCGAGGTCCTAGAGGGGATAAAAGACGACACCGAATCCGCGCTGATCAGTTTAGATCAGTCCAGGGCCTTCGATAGGGTTGAGCATCGGTTCTTGGCGTCTGTTTTGGAGACTGCCGGATTCAAACCGGAGTTCCGCAGATGGATTAGCATGATGTACCACAACCCTCAGGCAGTGGTGCAGGTGAACGGAAGGTGTTCGGGGGTGATCGCGATTGAGCGTTTGGTCCGGGAAGGCTGCCCTCTGTCTCCTCTTCTCTATGTCCTCGCGTTGGAGCCCCTCCTGCGCAGGCTTAGGGATGAGGGGACAAGTCCGGCACTGCGCGGTATCCCATTCGTTGGCCGCCTTGCGGCTAGGGTTTCCGCGTTCGCTGATGACGTCACAGTCTTTGTATCCCGCCTCCAGGATATAGAGGCTGTGAAAGAGGCGGTTGTCGAGTATGAGCGGATTGCAGGGGCCAAGGTCAATTTTGACAAAAGCGAAGGTTTGCGGCTTGGTGCTTGGAGGGGTAGCAATACTCTTCCAGGGCCCTTCCGCTGGAGTGACGGACCCATCCGCATCCTTGGGGTGTGGTTTGGGCACGACCTCCAACTGGAGCGAAATTGGTCGGAAATACAAGCTAAGGTGAATGCTCAGGTGGGAATCTGGCTTTCAAGGAGGTTGTCCTTAAAGGGCAGGGCTGAGGCGTGCGCCGCGTACGTCTTCCCTCTGATCCTTTACCGATTGGCTGTACTTCCTCTGCCTAAGGCACGTCGGTTGGCACTGCAACAATCCCTCTCCAGATTGCTCTGGGGAGGTGCAAGGCCGATGGTCCGTAGGCAGGTCTGTATCCAACGTACTCGCAACGGGGGTCTGGGTATGCCTGATCTGGAGAGCCACTGGCTTGCTGAAAGACTTGCATATCTGGGCCGTGTCTTGACGGGGGACTCAGTGTGGAGACGAAAGGCGAGTCGGACTTTTCCTCGCCTCAAGTCAGACCCAAAGACTGAAGGTCGACGTAGGCCTTTGGGCGAAGCACTGTTTGTCCGCGAGTGCCGAAAGGCCCTTCGTAACCTTCTTGGGTCCAGTGACCTTTCATGGCCTCGGAAGGAGCTGTATCGGGAATTAGTGGTGGGTTCCGCTTCTGATCCTCTCAGCGAGCGGCACGGCTGGACGGCGGAGGAGATCCGCTCTCACTGGAATTGGGCGCCAGGATCGAGCTTCTTGAACAACTCCGAGTTCTCGCTCACCTGGCGACTTGTTCGGAATGCGTTATCCCTTCGCGGCTTGAACTTCAAGGCGGGCCTGGCAGACATGCCTGATTGCCCTCGCTGTTGCAGTGGCTTGGAAGAAACGGCTGAGCACGCCTTCTACTACTGCGAGCGAGTCCGTCCGTTTTGGGATCACGTCGGGGAGTGGACGGCTCGCATCGAACCCAAACAGCTCGTGCTGCTCGACGTTGGTTACGTCGTAGACAACGTTTTTCCTCCGTTTCACGGTGAGAAGCGTGTGGTGTTTCTCGCAATCCTAGCTGTAGCCCGAATTGTGATTTGGACGACGCGAAACAAGGGATTGTATGACGATGCAAACTTTTCTCATCGTGATCTGGTTTTGTATTTTCGGCATCAGCTGAGGGTCAAAATCAGATGCGATAGAAAACGCTTGGATCGCATAACATTCAGCAAAAGGTGGGTGACTGCAGCGAGCCTGGTCGTACGAAAGGGGGCAACGTTGGAGTCATCCTTCCCTCCTCTGCCGGCCCATGGCGTCTATGGTACGGGTCCTTAGGGACCCCATCCCTGGTAAGTAGAATTGTTTTTTCCCCCTTGTAACCTAGTTAGCAGTATGCTGTGTGTCATTGTCCCCGTCATCTAGTCGGTAGTTTCTCAAGATCTTCCCCCTCCCTATTATTTTTGTACCTCAACCCGAATCCCAGCCCGCTTTTATTGAAGATCTTGAAAATTCATATGTAAAAAATCATATTATCTGCTTCTATCGACCCATACCGCGCCCGACCCTTTATTTCTTTTATCTCTGTAGATTAGGATTCCCGCCCTACCTAGGGTAGGTCCGGCTTGTTTCCGGTTTCTTTCGACCCGGAAAACAGTCGGCCTCCAATTTTATAGACGGGGGGATGGGAGGGAAACCAAACGGGGGATTTTTTCCTTGTTTTCGTGTATATATGTTTTTCGGGGTTTTTTCTCCCATTCCCATCATATCCATTGTAAAAAATCATACATTGTAAATAAAATCATGCATCACTTTCGGGTTTTAAGTAGGACTTTTTCAGAGAGCAAATGCGGTATTTTGGTGGTTGCTGCGTGCAAGGAGATGGACGAGTGATTATATATTGTATTGTTGAATGGGTCGGCGAATGTGGCTAGCTTGGTTCCCCATAGAAAATATAGTTAAAGCATGACCGCTCCCTTCCCCTCCCCCAAAACCACAAGGCCTCGTGCCTTCTTGTATTTACTACAAGAAATAAAGAACTCAGGAGCCAAGTGGAAGAAGAGGCGAAACTTCTTGACGAGGTCAACGTTGTTCTCCGAGTTAGGTTTGTTTTTTCCAGATAGCTACGTGTTTTCTATGCAATTTTTAAAAAAAAGACAAATCGTGGTAAGACTTGTTTTGACCTAATTTCAGTTGAATTTTAGTGTTGTCTTACCAATCTTTTTCTTTTCTACTGGACTGACTTAAATTTCGTCACTCTTTAGTTCAGCTTTTTCCACTCTTTTAGTTTGACTTTTATTTTTTACTGCTCTGTCATTTTTAGTTTAAATTTAGGTCTCTGAGCAATCACTTCTTACACCGCATTTTACGTTAGCCCTCCTGATTGCTAATTTTTGGCAATCATGGAGGGGTCTTCTTCTTCGTCCTCCTCTTCCTCTGACAAGCAACTTGTTGACCGTACCAACCACAATGTTGCTACTATTACGGATAATCAAGGAAAAGAAGCCCTCCCGAGGCAGTCGGAAGAGTCGCAACTTTTGAGCTTGATCGGCTCAAACTGGCCATCCCTTCCTTCTGAATCAGGAAGCCCTATACCACCAGAGCAAAAGAGCCAGCATGAAAATCCGTCACCATGGAAAATCATACAGAAAAGGCCTGACGAATACGAGAAGGACCGGGTGGGCAAATATGCCAACTATTTTAAGGGCAATGAGATTTTGCCCATCCCGGAACTCGTCGAGAAACTAGAGCCAAGGATCGTCTCTCTGGTGGTGACGGATCAAAAAACTAGGCGGCTCGTTGGCCTAAAGAAGGAAGGGTTTGAGGACCTTCTGAGAAAAGCGGGCGTCCCATGCCAATACTTCTGCAGAAGGAGTTTTGCGACATGGGATGTCCTGCTCCCGTCCAGCGACCAGGCGGCCAAGGTTGCTTCGAGCAATATAATGACAAAATTCTTCCGGCTGCAGCCGGAATACCTAGGCACCCGTAGGATTCGGGTTACCATCTGTAACGTCCCGGCTTTTCTAACTGGAGAAGTACTGGCCGCGTTCCTCAGTTCGTACAGGAACGTAGAGGAAATAACCCTCCTCAGGTCAGCAGCCGGGACCGCCTACGGGGACTACGTGTTCCGGATGTGCCTAGCTCGGGAGGGTTTCCAGTCGATCCCGGAAACCATTGTAAGCAGAGGGAGGCAGATGATGGTAATTGTGGAAGGAAGACGCCCGCGCTGTTGGAGCTGTAAGCAGTTGGGGCATATTGCGAAGTTCTGTCCTAGAAAGGATCCACCACAAGCCCCAGCTGCTGCAGCCGCCACAGCAGCCACAGAAACCACAGCAACAGCAGTTCCCACAGTCCCAACAAGGGAGAAAGAACAAGACATACCTATACCCAAAACAGTGGAGGAGTGGATTGAAGTCAATCGAAGGAAAAAAAAAGAAATCCCCTCAAAAATCCGAGGGCAAGCCATCATCTGCCTCTCCTGTAAAGGAAGTGGAACCAGCTACAAAGAAGACAGTGTCTCCAATAGAAACTAATATTTATACATCAGTGACAGCGCCAATCCCAGCACACATCACGGAGCATCCTCCTTTGTCAAAAACGAGGAAAAAAGCAAAAAACAAAGTTCCCCCGCACCGAAATCCGTAGATACACCAATGGAGACGGCTACGAACTTGAAGAGGAGAAGGAGCAGCGGAGAGGGTGTAGCTAAGAAGGTCTGCTCTGGGCCAACCTGCCCTGAGGACCCCTTGAAGGCCCCTCTCATGCCTTCCTTCCTAAAGCTAAACCTCTCCCTCAACCTGCTCCAGCGAATTCGCAAATCCCGCCTCCTTTGCTATCACTTCCTCCACCTATTCTTCCTCTACCACCTCCTCCTCCACTAATACTTCCACCATGTCCGCCACCACCTCCCCCTCAATACCCCACTCAACAACATGCCCCGTCTGAACCAAAATGTTCTCAACCCTCACAATCCCCACAACCCCCTGAACTGTCACACCGCCCTCCCCAGCCAACAAAGACTCGCCCCCATCAAATTGTAAGGTCCCAGTCCCATGATAGACTGTCCCAAAAAAGTCTGCTGAGGACCTTTTCCCTTCCCTCCCTTTGCCCATCCTCCTCTCCGGAACTGTTTCCAGCAGCATTGGAGAAAGATCCAGCACCTGCAGCAGAACCAGCTACAACGTCGGCAGATCCCGCACAAAGGAAATCCCGGCGGCATACTAAAACGAAAGAGCTAACCGAAGAACAATGCAGCAAGGCAGTGGCTCTGTGTACTGTCGGGCCGGAATCCGTGACGGACTACCAGCTCCGGAAGACACTGAAGCCACTGCTGGACCTGGAGAAAATTCAGGGAAAGAAAATCTGTGACCCGACGAACTTTAGGAGTGCACCCATGGTGACCACCTTCGTCCGTTCGTCTGGCGACCGTTCCAAGGGCGTGTGGAAGTTCTTGGACGCGGTCCGTCAGACCGACACGGGCGTTGTGCTGGCGGAGTTGGAGCACTCCTCTCTGAAGCGATGCTTGCCATTTTGCACGGGGAGGACCCCCATTTTAGTTCATCCCTCTTTATATAGGTCTCTAAAGGTGCGGTTCCCGCTGGATGTCGGTGGAGTGTCCAGGAAGTGCCGAATTACGACTGAACTCGGCACCGGCTCCTTGAGACAGGCTGTTGGCATCCTCACCCCCGAGGACTTCCGGCCCATCGTCGACACTGACTACGTAAGTGTGCCAGGATGGCTTTAAACATTGCTAGTTTAAATGCGAGGGGACTGAGGGACGCAAGCAGGTGTGCGCATTTGCTTTCGGACCTCTCGAACCTGTGCGTGGATGTCGCTGCGGTGCAGGAGACTCACTTCATTTGCAAGGCGGACTGTCGGGTGCTAGAGAACGACTTTGTCGTTTATTCAGCATTCGGCAGCCGCCTCAGCGCTGGTGTCTCTCTGCTAGTTGGACGCAGCCTTGATGCGATTGTTGATGTTGTCTTTGCAGGTGACGGGGGCCGGCTGCTGGTGGCTGATGTTGCCGTGAAAACCTTCAAGTTCCGAATAGCTGCGGTTCATGTGCCCAATAGCACTGCGGAGAGACGCTCCTTTCTTCGGCGGTTGGGGTCGTTCCTGGATGCTTCGAAGCGGACAGTTCTAGTGGGGGATTGAAATGCGATCCTTGACCCCAATCTAGATAGGGCAGGTCGGGGTGCTAGCGGTGTCGCAAGGTGTGACAACGCCCTGTCGGACTTTTTGACTGAGTTCGAATTGGTCGACAGGTTCCGTCTCGATCACCCAGGGAGGGAGATGTGGACGTGGATAGGAAATTCGCCCTCTGGCCAGGTCCGGTCTTACCTGGACAGAGTGTTAGTGAGTAGAGCTGACAGTGACCTAGTTGCTTGTCCCACGTTCCACTGGTTAGGGCGGTCTGACCATAAACTTGTTAGGGTCAGCCTGCGGTTAGTCAATAGGCCTAGTCTGGCCAGCTACTGGAAGTTCAATACCTCCTTACTGGAGATATGGGACTTCCGGAAGCGGCTGGAAAACCTGATTCAGCGGGCGTTAGTGGGGGCGGTTATTGGGAATAGGTGGTGGGTATCCCTTAAGTATAGGATTAGGGATTTCGCCATCAAATACAGCCAGCAGCTCGCTCTAGATAGGGCTAAGAAGGCGAAATCCTTAGAAGATAGACTTTCCCGGGCGGTGGAAGGGGGGGGGGACTCCGTAGCCATAGATCTAGCAAAGGGGGACCTTGAGCGCGAGGCTAGCGAGCGTTACAAGGGTTTCGTAGTTAGAAATAGGCTAAAAAGAGTTTCGAAGCCGTGAAATGCAGCGCGTTAATGCGTAGGGAAGAGTTGAGAAGGTTCCCTTGTCGGTATATCGAGTACGTTAACGCCCCGGACGGGCGCGTGCTGAGATCGAGCCGTGAGATTCGTGAGGCTTTCCGGGCACACTTTCGAGATCGCTTTGCCCGCTGTCCTGACCTCCAGGCTCAGGAGTTTCGTGACTATTTAGCCGACTTCCCCCGCCTTGGGGAGGCGGAAGCGGCTAGTTGCGAGGGTGCGGTTACAGAATGCGAAGTCCGTAGTGCGATGAAGCAGGTCGGCCTTAACAAGTCGCCTGGACTGGACGGTTTACCCTACGAAGTGTACTTGAGGATGTCGCACATGTTTGCCCCTATTCTGACGAATGTGTTCAACCATTGGCTTGCCCAGGGAGCCATCCCTGGTAGCATCACCAAAGGTGTGATCACATTGCTGAAGAAAGGTGGCAGGCATGTTCGGGGGGATCTAGATGATTACAGGCCCATAACTCTGCTTAACACAGAGTTAAAGATTTTGGCTCGGGTCTTGGCGAACCGTTTGCAGCTTGTCATCAGTGATCTGATCGGCCCTGAGCAGAACTACGCTGTGAAGGGAAGATCGATCCGGGACAACTTGCACTTGGTGCGCCAGATCCTAGAGGGGATAAAAGACGACACGAGAGCCGCGCTGATCAATTTGGATCAGTCCAAGGCCTTCGATAGGGTGGACCACCGGTTCTTGGCGGCGGTTTTGGAGACCGCCGGATTCCAACCGGAGTTCCGCAAATGGATTAGCATTCTGTACCATAACCCACAGGCGGTGGTGCAGGTGAACGGGAGGTGTTCGGGGGCTTTTGCGATCGAGCGATCGGTCCGGCAAGGCTGCTCCTTGTCCCCCCTTCTCTATGTCCTTGCTCTGGAGCCCCTGCTCCGAAGGCTTAGGGATGGAGGGGCTCGTCCGGCCCTGCGCGGAATCTTGCTAAGCGGCAGCGTCCGAGCCAAGATTTCCGCGTTCGCCGATGATATCACGGTCTTTGTGTCCGGGCGTCGGGACATAGTGGCTGTGAAGGAGGCGGTTGCGAGATACGAAAAGGTAGCAGGTGCCAAGGTCAACTTTGACAAGAGCGAAGGCTTGCGGTTGGGTGCCTGGAGGGGCAGCGTTCCCCTGCCAGGGCCCTTCCGCTGGAGTGACGGTCCCGTCCGCATCCTCGGGGTGTGGTTCGGGCCGGGCCTCCAGCTGGAGCGTAATTGGTTGGAGGTACGGGCCAAGGTAGAAGCGCAGGTGGCTACCTGGCTTCGAAGGCGGTTGTCCTTAAAGGGCAGGGCGGAGGTGTGTGCCGTGCACATCTTCCCCTTGATCCTTTACCGTTTGTCCGTACTTCCTCTGCCTAAGGATCATCGGGCGGCGCTGATACAATCCCTTTTCAAGCTTCTTTGGAAAGGTGGAAGCCCGTTGGTGCGTAGGCAGGTCTGCTATCAACGTCCTTGCAATGGGGGTCTGGGGATGCCGGATCTCGAGAGCCACCGGCTCGCTGAGAGACTGGCTTACCTGGGCCGATCGTTGACGTCGGACGCGGTGTGGAGCCTCAATGTTGGAGTTGCCTTCCCCGACCTGAGGTTGTGTCCCGAGGCTGAAGGCCGTCGTAGGCCAAGGGACGAGCCACCATTCGTCATCGAGTGCCACAGGGCCCTTCGAAATCTTCCTCGGTCCAGTGACCTCTCATGGACTCGTAAGGAGCTGTATAGGAGATTAGTGGTGGGTTCCGCCTCGGATCCTCTGGTGGAGCGGCTCGGCTGGTCGACGGAGGAGATTCGCTCCGAGTGGAATTGGGCGCCAGGTTCGGGCTTCTTGAGCAACTCCGAGTTCTCGCTCACCTGGCGGCTAGCTCGAAACGCGTTGGCCCTCAACGACTGGGCTTACAGAGCGTGCATAGCAGATATGCCTGACTGCCCCCGCTGCGGCAGTGGTCTAGAGGAAACGGCTTTGCACGCCTTCTACTACTGCGAGCGGGTTCGCCCGTTCTGGAGCCACGTCGAGGAGTGGACGGCTCGCATCAGCCCTAGAGAGCTCGTGCTGCTCGACGTTGGTTACGTCGTGGATAACGTTAACCCTCCGTATCGAGGTGAGAAGCGTATGGTGTTTTTCGTGATCCTAGCCGTGGCTAGAATGGTGATTTGGGTGACGCGAAACAAGGGATTGTATGAGGGTGCAAACTTTTCTTATCGTGATCTGATCTTGTTCTTTAGGCATCTGCTTAGGGTCAAGATTAGATGCGATAGAAGATGCTTGGACCGCATAACATTCAGCAAAAGGTGGGTGCATGCAGCGAGCTTGGTCGTATGCAAGGGAGCAACGTTGGAGTCATCCTTCCCTCCTCTACCTGCGCATGGCGACGATGGTCCGGGTCCTTCAGGACCCCACCCCGGGTAAGTAGGCACTTTGTGAATTCTTTAGGGTATCTAGACCCCCTAGCTAGTGGAGTGAGGTGTGTCATTGTCCCCACCACTTAGATGTTAGTTTCCCTCAAGATCTTCCCCATTCCCAGTTTCTTTTTTTTAACCCTTCTACCACTTCTTGAGTCCCGGCTCCCCTTTGAGGATCTTGATCACACATTTCTGTTTTCCATGTTCATTTCCCTTTCCTGACCGATGCCCTTTTCCGTTTGTTATTTTCTCCCGTTTAACCTTAGGATTGCCCCCCCCATAGGGAAAGCTTCGGCTTGTTTTTGGGTCCTGCCCAGATACCAGTCGACTCTCCAGAACATAGAAGGGGGGATGGGAGGGAAACCAACCGGGTTTATGTTTTGTTTACTCTGGGGCTTTTTTCTCCAATCCCCCATCATCCTTTCACTCGCTGTACATACGTCATTAAATTTTGTCGGGTTTTAAGTAGGGTTTCATGGAGCAAATGAGGTATTTTGGTGGTTGTGGCGTTGTTGGGTGGATGAAGAAATTTATTGTATGGAATGAATGGAAAGAATGATTGTGGACGATGAGAGGGACTAGCTAGGGCTACATAGAATAATACAGTTTTCGTCCCTTTCCCTTTACCCCCCAAAAATTCTTGGGCCTTGTGCCCACCGAAAAGTAAACTCTGTATACTTTGTCGGAAATAAAGCCAAGTGGAAGAAATATGTCAATATTGTTCAGTATGTCTTTAAGTCCTATCAATTTAAAATGCAGAATTTTACAAAATGTTATGCTGTATTTTGTTTGTGAAATAATGCCTAAACTATGCGTTTTAAATGTAAAGACACGCTTACTCTACTATAAAGCCAAATTGATGTCAGCCTTTCCACATGTCAGCGAACAAGGCAGAATGTTTTTAAATATCTTCTATCGAATAATTTAAAAATTCGTTAAGAAAGCCCTAACAGTAGTTTAAAAGAAAAAGCCTAAAACACCTAATGCTACCACAGCCCCCCCCCCCCAAGAGAAAGGGAAAAAGAAAAAAGAAAAAAAAAACGAATTCTCCCCCCTACCCCAGTAGACCGCCTCCAAAGCTACCTAAAATTTCAGTAGTAAATAAAAGTCAAAACGAAGAAGCATTTGAACTCAGGAGCCAAGTGGAAGAAATATGTCAATATTGGTCAGTATGTCTTTAAGTCCTATCAATTTAAAATGCTGAATTTTACAAAATGTTATGCTGTATTTTGTTTGTGAAATAATGCTTAAACTATGCGTTTTAAATGTAAAGACACGCTTACTCTACTATAAAGCCAAATTGATGTCAGCCTTTCCACATGTCAGCGAACAAGGCAGAATGTTTTTAAATATCGAATAATTTAAAAATTCGTAAAGAAAGCCCTAACAGTAGTTTAGAAGAAAAAGAAAAAGCCTAAAACACCTAATGCTACCCCAAGAAGAAAAAAAAAAAAAAAAAAAAAAAAAAAGAAAATTTGTTAAGCTCTATAATTCCTGAAGCCTGCTAGGTTCCCAACTGTAGTAAAAAAAAAAATGAAAAACTTAGGAAAAGTCCCAATACAGCAAAAAAAAGCACGAGTCAGTACCAGTGAAAGTCATACGAAAGTACCTTAATGTTGGACTTTAACCAAGTTAAAACTTAAAACTTAAACCAAAATTACCCCGCCCTTTTTTTTTTTTTTTGCGTACACATGGGAAGCAGCATGATGTACGTAAAGGTATTTGAATAAACCCATGGACGACCAAACTCAATACCCAAACGGGTCCTGGACGTGAGTTTGACGACTTTACGCTCAGGATCGCTAGTTCGATCGGGGAACTACTGCTGCTCCTCTATAAGAGTGGCTTCTATAGAAGAGAATAAAAAAGCCATCGAAAGATAACCATGACCCACACTCAAACCACTTACACAAACCGCATCGCTCTTCGCGCGGGTAAAAAAGGGGCGCGTCCTGCTGAGGTTGGAGCCCTGGCCTCGGTGTTCGAAAAATCAGCTACAGAGCTCAAACAATCAAAACTACTAAAATGCAAGCAAACACTACAAATAGCCACATTTAACGTAAGAACCTTAAATAGAATAGGACAACTCCCAGAGCTAATCGCATCGGCCGAAGAACATAAGATAGACATAATATGCATACAAGAACACAGATACACGCACACAGAAGATATCAAATATCACGAAACTGGCAATGGCTGGTCGCTCGCCACTGTATCCGCATGGAAAAACTCTGTCAACGCCGCAGTAGGAGGGGTAGGATTACTTATAGGACCTAGAGCACTAAAAACGCTTAATAGCGTTGAGAAAATACAACCTAGAATGATGGCAGCTACATTTAACGGAAACCCCAGAGCAACAATCATCTCATGCTACAGCCCCACCAATGTTAGTGAAGAAACTGAACTAGTCACCTTCTACGATGAGTTATCCTCATTAGTGCGTAGCATCCCGAAACACAACATGTTAGTCATTGGCGGAGACATGAATGCCCAAATCGGGAAAAACGGAAGCAACAAATACAGCCTCCACAACACGTCAAATAGGAATGGGCAACATCTAACAGATTTCATGATAGAAAATAGATTAGCATGCCTCAATACAAACTACCAAAAAAGAGAGGGCAAACTATGGACATACACGTACGCAAACAATACTAAAGCACAGATAGACTACGTCCTTATAAACAAGAAATGGAAGAATAGTGCATTGAATTGCGAGGCATACTCCTCTTTTGAGGGTGTGTCCACCGATCACCGAATAGTCACGGCGAAAATACGGTTAAGCCTACGAAAAAACGCCAAACGAACAGCGACCACCAAACACTATGACTGGGCCCTATTAAACAACAAAGATGTAAGAGATAAATACGTATTAGAATTAAGAAACAGATTCGAAACACTACAAGAAAAGACGGAAAAAAGTACACCAAATGACGAATACGAAAATTTCGTCAATGCACACCTCGAGGCAGCAGCAAAATACATTCCAACAAAAATTAAAACTAAATATAGAGTCCCATGGGAAACTTTAGCGGTGAGAGAAAAACGTGCACTAGTGAAAACAGCCTCCAAAAACTATCGAAAAAACCCAACAAACACAAATGCCTTAAAACTAAAAACGGCACAATATCAATTAGCAGGCATATATATAAAGGAACAGACAGAATACATTCAAAATCAGATAGATAAGATTAGAGACTCGGTGGAAGATAGACAATCTAGAATAGCCTGGCAAACAATAAACGAAGTGAGCAGAAGAAAGAACACAGCCAAAGCAAAACTTAAAGCAGCAAACCAACAAGAAAGAATAAAACTGTGGAAACAGCACTTCAAAAACTTACTTGGAAACCCACCAAAAATAACGCATGAACCAATCACCAGAATAATTAGCAAACAATTAGACATTAAACTAGGACCGTTCACACAAGAAGAACTCGACTCGGTTCTCAGAAAAATTAAAAATAGGAAAGCTGCAGGGCTGGACGAAATTCCCCCGGAAGTATGGAAGACCAGACAATTCGACGACATACTGCTCCGACACTGCAACGCAGTATACAATCAAAATCCGATAGATAGATGGATGAAGGGATGCATACTCCCCTTCCCTAAAAAGGGGGACCTCGGATTAGCCAAAAACTACCGAGGCATAACACTTACATCCATAGCTGCCAAAATCTACAATGCCCTACTACGAAACCGAATAGAACCCAAAATCGACAACATACTTAGAAAAAACCAAAATGGCTTCCGAAGAAATAGATCCACGACCTCACAAATATTAACCATCCGCAGAATCCTTGAAGGTGTACGGGCAAAGAACCTACAAGCGACATTAATATTTGTCGACTTTACCAAGGCTTTCGACTCCATTCACAGAGGAAAGATGGAACAAATCCTACTAGCGTACGGCATACCTAAAGAAACCGTAGCGGCAATAACGATTCTCTATAGAAACACTAAAGTAAAAGTACGATCACCGGATGGAGACACAGAATACTTTGACATTGTAGCAGGAGTACTACAAGGGGACACGCTGGCCCCGTACCTCTTTATCATTTGTCTAGACTACGTACTTAGAACATCGATTGACAAAATCAAAGAGAATGGCTTCGAACTGACGAAGAGAAGAAGCATAAGATACCCCGCAACAACAATTACCGACGCCGACTACGCCGATGACATAGCGATACTGGCAAATACACCTGACCAAGCCGAAACACTTCTGCATAGTTTGGAACGAGCAGCAGCAAGCATAGGCCTCCATGTTAATGCACACAAAACGGAATATATGTGCTATAACCAAACAGGGGACATCTCCACTCTAGAAGGAACCCCACTTAAACTAGTAGACAAATTCACGTACCTAGGAAGCAGCGTCGAATCAACCGAAAAGGACATCGAAACGAGGTTAACGAAAGCATGGACAGCTATCAATAGGCTATCGATTATATGGAAATCAGACCTAACCGATAAAATGAAACGCAGTTTCTTCCAGGCAGCGGTCACATCGATACTGCTATATGGATGCACTACATGGACGCTAACAAAACGGCTGGAGAAGAAACTAGATGGCAATTACACAAGAATGCTGCGTGCAATCCTGAACAAGTCCTGGCAGCAACACCCCACAAGACACCAACTGTACGGCCACCTGCCCCCTATCACGAAAACTATTCAAGTTAGACGAACCAGACATGCAGGACACTGCTGGAGACTCATAAGAGATGTACTCTTATGGATCCCCACACATGGCTGCGCAAAAGCAGGACGACCAGCTCGAACGTACATTCAGCAGCTATGTGAGGATACAGGTTGTTGTCCTGAAGACCTACCTAGGGCGATGAACGATAGGGAGGAGTGGCGAGAGAGGGTCAGGGATATCCGTGCTGCCAGCACGATATGATGATGATGATGATGGTGATGATGATTGTCTGTATGAAGTATTTTTGCATAATCAACTAAAATATTTCTAAATGTTGCAGTAAGACAATTATGTTTTTTTACATGTTGACATATGGAGCTAGAATCTGATAGGTGTAGAGTGAGCCACATTGATAATTTTGTTGTGGTGTGGCCTATGTAACTTATCGTTTTTTATTGTTGGAGATAAATTCTCCCAATGGACATTTAGATTCATAAATAACATTGTTTTTTTCTATTATCTTTGTGGGAAGAAAAGAATTATTATAAACGACTAAATTCTATGTTTGAAATTTTTTATTGTAAATAATAAATCTTATTTTATCATTATCGTCTGTAGGGGATATATATCTATATATTATGTTTTTGTGTATTTTTTCATCTAATCTCAATGCATTTGATTACAATAAAATAAATTTATATGATTATAATTATTTTATGTAACATAACCTTTACCATTTATTTTGTTCTTATTATATCGGTAGATGTACATTGAAAGATACTGTGGTGATTCTGTGGGGAGCAGAGGGAGCCCAAGTCCCCTCTCTGGAATTTTGGTTGGCTCCTCAGTTGCCCCCTTCTTTTATAAGCTTCCGAAATTTATAAAACTGATTAATCTCCAATTTTAATAAGATTTGATCTTGAGTACTTTTCCCTCCGTGTTTTTTTTTTTATAACTTATTTTATTACATTCACATCTGCCAAGATCCAGCACAATACGGACATAACAGAAACCAGTTTGAAAAAAAGGCTAATATGTTTAAAAATAATGATCCCCGACTTGATATGTAAATACAGAGGCAGTCAGTGACTTATGGACGAGTGAAAGAATTTGTAATTTTTTCCAATCTACTGAAGACAGTCGGCGTCGAACACCCAAACGCTGAATTTCTATTTTTCAGACATATGCAGACTGGCTCTTCCACACAGAGGAGGACACACACAGCAGGTGACTTGAAGTAGTTATCACCGCAATCGGTTGTTTAAGCTGACAATACCGGCATTTGGTAAAAAGAATCAAAGGAAAAGTGTTGGTAGAAAAACAATTTTGACCTCTTCTTTCCATATCTATAGTGGTCACTACTGACCCCCAAAATAATTCTTTTTTTAAACGAACGTTCAAGTGCACCATGCGTTTTTTTTTTTTTTTTTGTCCCTCTCATATTCGATTCCATATGACTTAACACTAATATTTCCAAGTATCTTTTTACAAAACAGCACAACACACACAACACTATAACTATAAACCAACATTGCATTAGGAGTATCTGCAAAAATGCTGAAGTCAGATGTTAAATATTCTACAACTGTTATTGAACATCCATCTAAAAAACTGAAGAAGAATGACACCGCACCAACTGACATATCCCAATCTGCTGGTGATAATCCAATTCAACCACGTTTATGAGAATATCTCAAGGACAGTGAAGGAAAGATCTATGCTCGGTCATTTGTAAGTGTTTGGTTCGACAAATACTAATGGTTCGATAAATACCAATATTCACAAGAACGTGATGCGATGTGTAGGTACTTTGCACCACCAGCGTATGGCAATGCAGATGACGCATTTTCTAAAATTGGATTTTGACGATGCCAAAAAGCACACGGAAAAGGTGGGGTAGTTCAAAAACATATGAATTCCCAATGCCACAAATTCTCTGTGTTACATTGAGTGACTAACAACGAAATGTATCTGAAAAGACCTATGTCGCTCAAACTATAAGTTTGCCTTATCAAAAGAAAGTTCAGGAAAATTGACATTACATCGCGGAAATTATCCTATCGACAGTAACTCAGGATATCGCTCAGAGAGGACATGGATAATGAAACTCAACCCAGGAAATGTCCATAAAATTCTCAAATTTGCTGCCAAACATGATGCAATCATCGCTGATCGTATCAGAGACGGCCCCAAGAATGAAAATATACCAGTCCTGTCATACAGAACGTGATGATTGCACTTTTCGCATTTATGGTATGGAGAAAATAGCAGAAAGTATCAAATCTTGTAATTATTTTTTAATACAAGCATAAAAGCTAATGAATAGCTATTCTTCTTACTAAGATTTTTGATGAAGCTTTCTCAGCTATTGAGGAGAACTTTATTTCCTTCACACCAATTCTTAAGTTGGATGCTGCATCTACCACTGATTGCGTTTTGAACACCCTTGTGACGCAAGGATTGAATTATAAATCCTCACTTTTTGGATGAGGTTTTGATGGAACATTAATCATGAGGTATCAATTGAGCGGTATTCAAAAATGCATCCGCGATAAATGCACCATTTGCTTATTACGTACATTGTTATGGACACAGGTTGAATTTAGCATTAATCAATGCAACAAAACATATTCCTGGTGCTACCAATTTCTTCAGCCTACTTGAAAATTTGTATATTTTCGTAAGTAACCCTGTTGTCTTTGAAAAATATCTTGGAATATAACTAGAAATGTTTTCCAACAAACAAGTCCAGGAGCTGCAACATCTCAGTGATACACGATGGTGGTGTCTGGTTACATCGTGTAAAAATTCTCTGTTGCGGCTGGAAGCCATCAATAACTCTTGGAGGAGACATCGGCAAATGAAACAGGAGCTCGTACTATATCCGCAAGAGAATTAATTTTGCAGATGGATGCAGAATTTCTTCATCTCCAACGTTTTTTTTTTTTTTTGTTTTTTTTTCGGATATTCTTGGGAAAGTCAATAAAGTATCACTGCAGTTACAGGACAAACAAACAGATTTAGGAAAAGCTGCGCAACTGATTTTTTCGCCCTGTAGCAGAAAGAATTTGGCATTTTTGTTTGGCGCGTAATTTAATTCGACCGTTAGGGTCGACGCATAATTTCACCCAATCAGGATGACTTATCCTATTCAATCCGGACCATCTTTCCGGGAAGCACAAACTGGGGAAACCTGCCAAACACTTTCCCTTCAGCTGAACAACTTCGTTCAGTACAGACGTCTTACTGTCTGCTCTTCAATAGCAGCAACGGTACCATCACACCACCATGAGCGAAGCTATCTAATTTATGGCGTCTATTTCTTTTAGACCAAGGGTTCCCAGTTGAATATGAATTAGATGAGTTCAATACGCCACGCACAGGAACAACTTTACGTCATCCCCAAAATTGGCTATGTCGACTGCGATGCAAAAATACCGCTCCGACACCTAGCTACTTCTTCACTGGGCAACCTTTTCTGGAGACATTCACGCTTCTCCCCGAAACAACCAGAACTACAAACTCACGGTGACTTCAACGTTTCTCTCCTCAAACAGCAAACACGACTTTTGCTACACTATAGCGAACATATCTCCCTCGCACATTCCACAATGCCTTAACCTAACAATGCACTTTTCGCTGCTAAAATGCTTTCTCAACTCTTAGCATAGCTTCGTTTCATTTCCTTACTTCTTTCCTTCCTACGAGACTTGCAGCATAAACGTAAACGCTTTATTCCATGCTGCTATTAAAAACCTTCATATAAAACATTTCGACATCTTGGAACTTCTCTCCTTTATATACCTTACAAAATTAGCGAGGAAACAACTCAACGTAACCAACACACGCACGTTACATTTCCACGTAAAAAATAATAACAATATATCATATCGCTAAAGCTCCGTGGAGATTATGCGGCTATTTACTCACTCAATGCTGGTGATTTACAAGAAGAAATTCCTCTTGTAAGGAAGTTACTACTGAAACAACGTGACCTACCAAAATCTATGGTAAAATTCTTTTCTTTATTGTGCAGCTATAAAGCAACATTTGATTGTTTATACAATCAGTGACACTTCCGGTTACAAGTGCTTCATGTGAAAGAAGCTTCTCAGAAATGAAACTAGTAAAAACATTTTTGAAAACTTCAATGAATGACGACAGAGTAAGTGACCTTGCACGGCTATCAATTAAAAGTTTGCGAACTGAATGAATAGACTTGGAATGTTTTGTTGACGAATTTGATTGACATCATGATAATTGCAGAATTGTATTGATTTTTTTTTCCGTTCAATCTGCATGGAATTTTTTTTCTGTGACGGTTTGCTAAACATAAACCCACAAAGAATAATTTCTCCAAAAATATTCATTAGTTGTAATTTTATCAATTTCGTCAACGTGTAAACGGACATTCGTAGTCGGGTTAGTGAATGAATTACTCGTCCGTGAATTATCTAGTTATCGACTAACTCGAGTCCGACCTTTCGATCAAGGTAACATCTTTTGAGCTAGTTGTAGGGTAAATTGACTTTGCTCTTTAAGAAGTAAATTTATTTGAATTTTGATGTAAAATAATTTACATTAACTTGCTATGTTAACTTGGGTTTGTGTCAATCCATCTGCCTTATTTGATGTTTTCTTTCAGGATCATGGAGAAATGATATTATATAAATTATTTACTTATTTCAAAGTAACTTCTTGATCGTATGGCTGGAATTTGCCGTAAAACATGAATTAATTTTTTTACCAGATTTTTGTACGCCTCTTGTGCCCTTAGCATTTTGATTGATTTCGTTGCATTATTTTATTTTGGCATTTTTTTTTTCTTGCATTTATTTTTTGTGCTTCGAAAGTTTTGTAGAGGAAAAAAAATCAGAGCAAACAAATCACACTGTTCTGCTAGTATTGACATTGGTATTTACACTTTGATTTGATTTTGAAGTTAACCTCTCTTGTGATCCAACAACTTAAGAGCGGAAAAGAAGGCAAGAATAGATTAAAACTCCACAACAAGGAAGGAAAAGTTGATTCGTTTAATTTCGTGAAGTAACATACTTATATTAAAACTCATTCCTAAGTTGTATATCCGATTGTGGATTAGTATGAAAATAAAGACGCTGCTTGAATTTGCCCCCACCTCCTTCGTTGAAAAATCTCGGCCCCCAAGTGCCCCCCACTCACTTCTAGAGTTCCAGAATCACCACTGGATAGTGTGGAAATTTTATCGGTAAATGGATTTATTGAATGGAGTGCTAACATTTCTGAGTCAATTCGGGGCCTATTTTGTATTGTCTTTCTTTTACTACTGGTTAGCTTTGTGAAAATATGTGTGTGGCAGAGGAGTTTTGATCTGATTGGCTGGTGTCTCTGATGGGGGGTGCTGTTGCCCCTGGCGTTACCCGCCGAAATCAACCGTAGTCATTTGAAAACAGGAGGCCTTAAAATTAGGCTGCGTTTTTTACTCCTTAGCTCAAATAGAGCTGAATAAAAAGAATTAAGTTCACGTGAAGGATTTAGTGCTTCTTTCAGAATTCCAGAAGGGAATTCAAAGAAGGCTTGAAAACCAAAAAGAAAAGAAAAGAAATGAGAATAATTTAAATCCATTTGAAGAATTTTGTTTTACATTCAGAATTCCAAAAGAGAATTCAAAGTTAGCACAAGCTAAAAAAGAAGAGAAAAGAAAGAAAGAAACCCCAAAAGAGTAGGTTTCTACAACATGAATTTATATTCTAGAGGAATTGTTTTTCTAAGAAAAAGAATTAACGACTTCAGTTGACTCCAATAATTACTTAAGTCTCAGACGCCATTATTTTCTCTATCGAGAGGAAAGACGGCCGATAAAGAAAGAGAAAAGGAAGGAAAAGGAATATTATTAGAGACCTTGTCTTGTACTGGAAAGAAAGACAGAAATTGTTTTTTAAAGAAGAGGAAAAAAAGAACATTTTGGGGGACTTGGTCTCTAAGAAAAAAAAAAAAAAAGGACATTTTTAGGGATTTGGTCTCTAAGAAAAAGAAAAGAAGAGATACACGTGTGAACCCTTGTTTAGCTGCAGAGAAGAAGTAGTGACTTCTTTCGCTGTTTTGTAAGTGTAGCATTTGGTGAATGATTTTTTATAATTTTTTAAAATTTCTTTTTTGTATTTATAAGTTACTTGTCATATTTGCATTGGGACACATATGCAACTAACTGGAATGACCTTCCTTTTGTCATGATAAACTACTTTAAAATGTAAATAAGGATCTCTCTCCCCCTTATTTTATTCTATTTTATTTTTGCCTTCATGTTTTTTGTAGTATTATTATTCTTACTAATGTCCAATTTTTTTTACTAAATAAAATTGCGATATTTTGCATGTGTTAATAAGTTTATTGTGCATATGTTTTCCTAAGTAAATTTTGCATATGAATTAATAATTTTGCATGTGTTATTAAATTAATTTTACGTAAGTTCATTTTGCGTAAGTTTAGTTCTTTTATATATGCGTTTGATTTAGCGCATTTTTTATAGCCCCTTAGTATAATTTAAAACTTAAGGCTTCGAACAGAGATCCTTGTAATTCAGGTTGGTTACTACTGTTTGCATGGTTATATTTTGTGTCTGTATTTTATGTGGCATTTTTGTAAGTTGGCCTCTTTTCTCTAAACATTATGTTTTATTCAAATTTTGAAGTCCTAGTTTGTTCCCGCCATTTTTACGCCATCTTGGTTTTCAGTAATTTTAACAATAACGTCTTCACCCACACTCCACCTCATATTGAGGAAGCGAGATATTCTCAAGAAGAATGTAAATACTATAACTGAATTTCTCAAATCTGAAGTAAACGTGGAAAAGAATTTATTTTTGAACCAGAAGAGTAGAGGTGAGGTCCTACTCTCTTCTATTGATTCACTTTATAAACAAATAACAAATAGCTACATAGAAGTAGATAATGAAGAAGAAATTGTAAAGCACAATGAGAACGAGACATTATATCATCCGCGCGTGTCTCAATATTTGTGAAAACTGAAGGTAATGAAAAATTATGTTACTCAACTTACTACAGTAGAAGGGTTGTTACCCCCTAATTGAAGGGTTCTGTTTTTGACCCTGATAGTTTGAAAAAGATAAGTTGGCCTATCTCAACTTCTATAGGGAGTTTAAGAATTGTGTCTTAAGTGTTGAGGGTAAGTCCTTGAAGCTGATAATTTTAAAGAACCATCTCAAGGGTTACGCTCACAGAATAATAAACCATCAGTCTATCTCAGATGCTAATTTTGACACGGCTGTTGAAATTCTACAGCGAGGATTTCTGGACAAAAAACATATTGTTAGCACTATTTACAAATCTATCAATGACTCAAAACCCCTTCGACATTCGGATTTTAAATCAGTTAAGATTTTTTGACCAAATCGAAGGCTCAGATATATAAGCTTTAAAATTATTTTTCCCTGGATTTTCTAGTAAATGACACCCTAGATAATCAACTCTTGAAAAACTCTTTACTCGGTTAAAACGTGAGATTATATACGTAGTAGGTCAAAATTATCCTTCACTGGGTGATATCTTAAATCCCTATTCCAATGTGATTCATACATTGGAGATTACTAAACCTTATACGTCTAATTCCGTTAAACCTGTCGGCAAGCAAAAAACCTTAAGTTTGAGTAAATTCAAATCCACTAAGGTTAGCGGGAAGCCCTCCACATTGGAGAATTTCTTTTTGAAACCTACACTTGCAAGCTATAAATACAATTTTTGCCGATGTAATAGTAACAGTGCCTTCTATTGTAAGAAGTATCCAGCACTAAGAGACCGTTTGCAGCAATGCAGGGCAGCTAAATTGTGTATTTATTGTTCAAGTCCTGTACATAATACCGAGCAATGTCTTGGTAAAAATGGTCGAGGTGAACACGTGGGTGCCTTGTGTCTTGATACAAGTGGACATTAACCCTTGCTTGCAGATGGGAGATATTATTCTTTTATTACCCATAGTACAAATTATAGTTGTTAGGGATAAGCTTGAAATTATATAATTAAGAGCCTGAACGAGCTTGAGTTATGTGTACAGTTACCTAACTTCGAGTGTTCTGTTCCTTTTATGATCGATGAATTCTTGGACCTCCAATTTCATGTTAAAGGTTTTAGTGCTGCTGGGAGAAATATTATTGTTGGTGGTAGTAAGTTGGTTGTTAATTTTTATTGCGTACATAATGATTATCTCTCTGTACATGGATTGATAGGAGTAGATGTATTGAAATACATGGGACCAATGCAGCTGATTAACTTTATTAAAGGATTTGCCTTTGAGTTCCCTCAAGGCGTAGTAGTGCCTTTCGGTAATGTATCTAATTTTCTGTGACTTGTCGTAGATGCCACTAATTAACAGCATCAATTATTGTCAGGCTGTTGCCGACTATTTTCAGTGTCCTGTGACACATGTCTATTTTGTGCTAGACCCAAAATCTGACTGCATTGATCCATTTGACAGCTTTACTGAATCCTCTGAAGAGAGAGCTGTAGATAAGCTTTTTAGTTTAGAGACTTTAGGTATTGTTGAGAACACTGTAATTACGACTGAGATAAAATAGCTTCTTTCCGCAATTTTATCTCATACGGAGATAATTGCTATTATGTCAATTTGCCTCCAGTCCCCTCCAAACATCAAGTAGCGTTAAGTGTGCTTCATTGTGTTGTTACCCGTTTGACCTTACAGGGTTTGAGAGATATACTGTCTCAAAATTCTTCTATTTCTGATCCGCTTGGGTTATACACACCAGTGACAGTTAAAGAGAGAGATTGATTGCATTTCACATACCACAAATACCCTTGGGAAAGGTATGAATCCAATTATTCTCCCTCCAGCTATGAGTAAATAGTGGGGCAGACGGAATTCTTCAGCCTTGTTGAGGTAACTAGTCCAGGAGAAGGAAAACTCTGAATTCAAACCTGTTAAATTCCGCTTAAAAATTGACCGTGTGTCATATCCTGCGGAGGGGTTGGTAAATAGGTTAAAGAGAGAATACTCCTTTGTGAAATTTGGACGAAGATATTAAGTTTGGATCAAAAAATTTCGTTAGATTTCCAACTCATTTGAGACAAGTTATATCAAGATCTGGTGCGTTTGGACTGTTAGAGATTCCCAAGATTTGTTGTGAACTCCGCGGCCTCTGCTTCTTTAATAGTATTTTGTGATGCTTCACAAAGGACCTATGGGTTTGCAGCCTGCATATTCCAGCGTGGTTCTGCAAAGTTAGTATTTTGCAAAGCTAAAGTAGCCCCCTTGATAAAGAGAACCTTGCCTTCTTTTGGATTATTGTCTGTTTTCCTCGCTGTAAAATGTATTCCCAACATTTTAAAAGTTTTTCACCAGAAACTATGAAAAGTATTATTATGGCTGTAGATGCACAAGTTGTGTTGTCTTGGATTTTGTCTGAGAATATTAAGACAAAATGCTTGTTTACTCGGAATCGCTTCAAGGACATTAAAAAAGAATAGGAAAATTGCACTATCTGAGATTTGATTTGGTGTTCAAATACGTATACACCTCTGATAGTCTCGCAGATCTGATCACAAGGGGAATTACTTTGGACAAATCAAAGTCTGAATTGCAGTTCTGGTTAACTGGGCCCGAGTGGTTGATTGGTGAAGACATTAATTGGCCCCCCAGTGATTTAAATTGTTTGAGCCCTGATCGTCAGATGATGGTACTGACCAACACCATCACTAGGGTAAAAAGGAAGCTCCCAGAGTCTCGCCTGCTGTCATTCCCCAACAGGGGAAAAGAAATAATCCTCTGAGACTTCATTGCCAACCACGGAGAAGTCAAAGGGTAAATGACTGACCGTAAAAAAAGATAGGAGGTAGACCCAACCAGCAGAACTTCTGTACTATAAAGTTCTCCAGACGAAAAAAGGAGAAACCTCACAGTCATATGCTTCTACAAAGAAAAGCAAATGCGCTAGTCTGCGAAAGAAGTTTGAAAAGCTCCTACTCTGGATGAAACAGTTGGACGAGACGGAAAACGTCGGCTCTCACTTCAGGCTTTTCTTACTTTTACCCAATCTGCGAACACTTAGGCATCCTTTGACTCGACCAGGCTGACCTTGCAAATGACGATCTTTAAGCAGATATTTCCACTACCGTTGGTTTTATCACCAAAATAGCTGGCAACAACTCTCACAATAGCAACATCAGCAATAACAACACTACCAGCAACAGCTACACCCACATCACCAGCAACAACACAGAAAAAAACGGCTGCGAGGCTCTTCCTTTGGTAGCTCGGAGGATAAGCTACCCAAACAAAAACAAAACAAAAAAAGGAAAGGCCAAGGTATAAGAGTGTGAAAGACATATGAAGGGTGAATAAGGATACACTCGTGAGGAGAAATAAACCACAGCCATAACTGAAGGACTTAAGAGTCTTCAACAACTTTAAAGACATTGACATAAAGGACGCGAAGAGCCTTGGGAAATTTCCCCATACCAGGATGCTAACAGTGATTAGATCAGGCAGAGGGTCTGTGTGGCTTATGTTACAAAAGGAGAAATGTTTCTGGGAGGTTCTCTTTATATGCGCACCCTTTCCGGAATAGGGCCTTTTCCGCGTGATATCATTGGTCTCACTCATGACAATTCCATCATTAAAGAGATGGACTTTGGATCGATGAGCCATACTGTTGTATAGTCGCTCGTACCACGTGACTTCGGGTATCGCAGAGGTATAAAAGACATTGTGTTTCTTAAGCGCGAGGGTTCTGCAAGATTTCGGTCAGTAGTAAGACCAACTTCGGACGTAACACCCACAGTGCAAGACTTATAATATTTGTTGGACTGTACCACTTGAGTTAATAAATAATTAACTCTTTTTTTCACTGGGTATCTCTTCCTTACCACGATACAACTCATACCTTCGGTGTCCTGTGAGCATCATGGATTTAAGGTTAGTAAGTATAAATTCCGTACACTGTTGTTTAACTCCTTGAGGAGTCAACTTCTTTCTCACATTCAGGGAAATACCTCCAGAAGTATGGAAGACAAGGACATTTTATGACTTACTGCTTTGATTTTTCAACGCCGTATATAAGCAAAATACAATTGAGAAATGCAAAAAAGGCTGCATCCCCATCTTTTCTAAGAAAGGTGATTTCGGAATTACCAAGAACAACGGAGGAAGAATTTTAACTTTTATAGCTGCCAAGGCTTATGATGCCCCGCTTTTCAACCTTATCAAACCTGAAATCGAGAAAATTCTTAGGAAAAATCAGAACGATTTTCAGAGAAATCGATCCATAACATCGTAGATTCTGACAATTGGTCGAATAATCAAAGAAGTTCGTGCAAAAAATATCGAGTCAGCACTATTCTTTGAAGATTTCTCCAAGGCTTTTAATTCTATACACAGAAGGAAGATGGAGCAAATACTTCTAGCATATCTTCTCAAATAAACTATTACACCGATATACCCCCGGTTTGTCCAATGTACTTCAAAAACCGGGACATCGATGTACCAACTTCGACCATATCAGCTACCGACATCAATCATCTCGCTGATTCACTACCAACGACGACACACCTCTACTAACGACCACCGATACCAACTACTCACATCGATCTCTACCAACGACGACCATACCAGCCATCGACATCACATCTAGCTGATTCACTACCAACGACGACCATATCAGCCATCGGCATCACTCATCCAGGTGACTGCAGCAACAACGTCAACATACACCAACAACAACTTACATCTGTTCTTGTAAACTGGGCTAATAAATTGTCATATTTGTTATACTGTTATCTCGCCTTTGACCCCTTCATTGTTCTTTTGGCAGTCATTACTCGCACGCTTAACTCAAATAATTTGCGGGGTCGACGTGTTTATCGGTTCCACAACAAACTCACTCGTGTACGATCCGGGAGGATGTCGGAACGGGTAATATATTTTAAATATTAAATTCACATACATCATTCCACTACCAAATAATTGGGTTTTGTTTTTATGTTAACTTATCCTCTCGTGTTATTCGATGTTCATTCACCGTTGGCAAATAAATCTTGTTTTATTGTTCCACAGTGAATGAACATCGAATAACACGAGAGGATAAGTTAACATAAAAACAAGACCCAATTATTTGGTAGTGGAATGATGTATGTGAATGTGTGTATCCAGCGGTTTAGGTGAATGCAATCTAAACTCAGAAAAGTAGGGAAAAAGGAAAAGGTTTAACGAGTTGTTTCGCTGAAAAAAGTGGGTGGACGGTATGCCTCCACAACAACAAAAAGAACACGTGGAATCATTTTCTTGGTACTATTTACCAACCCCTCCGCTCGGGCAGGATATGACACAAGGTCAATTTTTAAGCGGAGTTTAACAGGTTTGAATTCAGAGTTTTCCTTCTCCTAGACTAGTTGCCTAACCAAGGCTGAAGAACCTAGTCTGTCCTACTATTTACCCATAGCTGGAGGGAGAATAATTGGATTCATACCTTCCCCATGTGAAATGCAATCAGTCTCGTCCAGGATTTGAACTCGTGTCGCCGTGTCCATTTCCTACGGCGATAACGACTACACCACGGGCACCTCAATTTCTTGGTAAATATTCCTTTTTTTTTCCCTCAACAATCTTCTCCAGCAGTCCTGTACCCAAACTCGTCTCGTCTCGTCTCGTGCGTCGTCGAGACTTAAACGATACTGTGAAAGGAATTTAATTCACACCGTTTCGTTGTCACATTTCATCTCTCGTTCACTCAATTCACCACTTGTTTTATTTTTATCCAGCCGTGTACGATTGCTGAATTCACGTAAACGACAGTACACCACTCGTGGTCTCTTTGAACGATGAATCCTAGTTGGCTCGTCGGAGACAGCAGTCTACAGGTTCTGCCTTTCAGGTTCACTACATTCGCTAATTCATTTTTTTTCTCTCTCGGAGAAACAAGAGGGTTCAAGACCAAGAGTCTATCTTTCCTTTCTTTTCCTGCTTTTGTTTAACAGAGAAGCCGAGTGATATTTACAGCTTTCAACCTTCACTCGTTACGTCTCTTGTTTTTCTTTATTATCATCATTTTGATTATAGGTGGCTCCCACTATTGACCTCCGTGGTTCTTTTCTTTTCATTTGACATTTTCTTTTTATGTTGCATAGTCACTGCGCATTTCTTGAGTTGACTGGCTGTTGTGCATGTGTCCCTCTCCGAAGATTTTCACCGACTGACTTTCTATCAAATTTTATTCTTGACGCACGAAAGGCCGGTACTTGTCGTATTATCTTCTTTTAGCCTATCAGCGACTACTCTTTTAAACTATTGGAGCTGCTGATTTCAGCGTGCAACAGACGAGAGTTTGGGTAAAGTAGCATTTAGTTACCTTGTCCGACTTCCTTCTGATATAGGGGTTATGTCTACTGGTCGACCCTTTTAAGTAGTTTGTTGTTATGATTGGGTGTGTGGGTAAAATTACGTCAGAATATATTTAGGAAAAATGACACATCCGATAGAATGAAAATTTACCAATAGGAAAAAATACAAAGTCTTCAGCGGAAATATTGTTTATATTTTGAACTACTTACCAAATGTTTAATGTTTAGGTTTCTAAATGAGAAAATATTAAACCTTCTTCAGAGAGAACCAATTGGAAATTAACATTTCATTAACAACACACACACATATATATATATATATGTGTGTGTGTGTGTGTGTGTGTGTGTGTGTGTGTGTGTGTGTGTGTGTGTGTGTGTGTGTGTGTGTGTGTATAACCCTCATCAGAACTTGATTTCATGAAACGAAGATCAAGATGAATCCGGTACACACCGACTTCAAGCACGTTCGTAACTGATAAGGCCGATGCGGAAAAGGCAGGTACAGTCGCAGTGGTTGCAACTAAATGTCTGCTTAGAGCTTGATGGCATAGTATTGTTGTTCCTCTTCCTGTGCCTTTTGTGCTTGAAAGTGTCCCTGTTGATCTTTACGTTTTACTTCAAGTTTGTTGTACCACTATCAGGTGGCCCTGTTATACTTAAAAATCAATAAATCACCAAGTACCTGAAACCTAAAATTAACAACTGCTTGTATGTTGATGTCTTCGATATCAGAGAGTCAACTGCAAAAATGTATCAATATTATCTGAGATCCTCTTCAACCTAAAAATTAACAACATCATTAAGTGCCTGAATCCTGGAATTGATGGCAACCTGTACGTTGATGTCTTCTCTATCACCTCCAAATCTAAATACATGCCCACAGCAGAGGGTCAACTGTAAGAATGTATCAAGAGAATTAACTAATGAGCAATCATAAACGACTTCAAAATGTCCAAAAATAAAACTCGACGTATTTTGCCAATTAGGAAAACCTTAACACTCGGCAGAAGAAAAATGCCGGTTATCGATCAATGCCAATTCTTCGGTATATTTTTTGACAAAAACTAACCCACGTCCCCCACATACTATACCTAAAAGAAGAATTTACCCCATACGGAACGGGGTGTTAACCAGCAAATTTCACTAAAATTACAGAGAGCCCTAATCCATTCGAAATTGATTATTTCTGCTTTATATATAAATCAGCCTGAAAATCTTATAATTTCAAAATTTTAATAAAAATCTACTAATCCGGCTTATTATTGCATTTTCAACCCAAAACAATCACCTTTATTTCACAAAAATGAAAAGGAAATAAAACCATTTGCTCTCCGCATGAAACCCAAAATGATAGAAGCAGAAATCTCACTCACAGATATTCATATTACCATACAATTAAACAACTAGTGGTAATCTTCGACCAAACCAAAACTCACTAAAAAGCTCACTCACCTATTAATCTATCATGAGAAATTCTACGAAATCGAAGAAAAATATTCTAACTACTCTCACGTTTGAACAGATAACTACAAAGGTAACAAGAGAACCAGATGTGGAGTAGTTTTCAAAAATAAAACTTCCAAAAATGCCTTCCAAAAGAAGCCTCTATATTCATGGCCGAAACCTGCGCAATAGAACTGGCACTCGACATTGCTTTGACTGGCAATTCAAAAAGATTCATTATCCATCAGATTACTACTTTGTACTACTGTATAAAAAAAAGAAAATTGGATAACCCTCTAATCATTAAGCACTATAACATACTAAAATCTATGAGCCCTATCAAAAAGGATCCTAGAAAAACCATAAAGCTGATTCAATAACCAAATCAGCACGCGACGAAAACTTCAAAAATACCAAACTCTAACCTAAAACCTGAAATCAGTTAAATACTGACAAAGAAATGACCACAGCTATGGAAGGAAAATACCCGCAACAAACTTTACCTAATACAACCCATTTTAAAAGAAATACTCAGCCAGATGCTAGTAAGACAAGAAACCATCCTAACCCGACTATGCATAAGTGTGACAGCACAGCTGTCCTCACCAAACACGGGGTTGATTTTGCTTCCAATTCGCCCATCGTTCCGTTGGTCAGATTTATCTTCGGATGACAAGTTGTATTTTTTTAGATCCAGACAACAGATCAATCATTTGTCAGAGTCGCCGGTCAGCGAATAACGAATGAGATCGCACCATTAAGAAAATAAAAAAAAATAAGAAATAAAACTTGACTCCAAGAATAGAAAACAAAACACAGTTTGCAAAATAACATTTAGTATCTAAAAACATGTCTTTCAAAAATGATACATTTCTTCACCCATCCCGGATTTGACAAGTTTTAGTCAGAAGCCTGTTCACTTATTAACAGTCTGTCAATTTCTTGTATAAGGTTCAGGTTTTCTATCTCTCGCTGTCTATAGTCTGGTGCAAGTCATTCTTAAATAGTGTTTATGTTTACTTTCCACAATCTTTCACTTATTTATAACGTTAAGCTTCATTGCTCTCTCACAGCATCATATTATGGTCAGTTTTTTATATGTTATAGAAAAATACATCAAATCTCTTCTGATTCACCCACTTAACTCTTCACACACATAACTAATAAAACACACAAAACACTGACCCACAGACATCGACACTGCAGAAGAAAATAACAGCTACAGGATGTTGACCCAACAACAGCTAGTGTCAAACTGAGAAAATCATGGCTTCTGCGCATAGTCTATTCAAAATCCCCAGAAAATTCTCAGCTATAAAAAAAAAGTTTATTTTTCAACCAATCAGTTTTTTCCACAAGCCGGTGTTTGAAGTCGGGAACATATAAATAGGGCAAGCAGAGGTCACACAGTTGAATCGTCGGCCGAATAGATACCCTCCCCCGTCATTCGGCCAGATATTTCATCCGCTTGTTAATTTTATTTATCTAATAAACGAAATAGACTAAATCTTCTTGTCAGTCTTATTTTTCTTGCAACCACACGCTTGTATAGAATATATACTTAGGCCAATCAAAAGACATACTTTCGGAGAAACTGCTCACCGACTCATATGCTGTTCTTCCTCTGTCTCTGGGGATCTACAGGTGCGAAGGACAAAGCCAGTCATTTTATGTATATCTTCATTTGAGGGTAGTGACGAGGAAAACAAAAAAATATCAATTTTCTTCTAATTTGGGATTGTTTAATTTTTGCTGATACGCTTTATTTCGAGATTGCTGGAAGAAAACAAATTCTATTTTCGAAGGTTTATCCTAATTTTAGAATCAGTTGCTTTTGCTGGTCGCCAGGAATACAGCCGTCAAAACAATTTACAAACTTCTGACAGCCTTTGCTTTTCTTTCTTTTCCTATAACAATTAGTTTTTGCCAAACTGCTTTCTCATTTAAATAACATAATTCTCATCTACACTATATTTCAAAAACCCATTACGCCATTACACATTTGTAACAATTCTTCCAAAATTCAAATCACTTACAAGGTGAGCGATGACGTCATTGACAAATACTGCATAGCACTAGACTTTCGGATCTAGTTGATGCAGGATACGTGCCGGGCTAACGTAATATATAGAGGCTTACATTGCACTAAGAGCTAACTTCTAGTCTCTTTACATCACCTCTTTGCTGATACAGCAGCCAGCCATACTTGCAGCAAACCAGCTACACCTGTTCCTGCATCACCAGGCTGCGGACCAAGCAGCAGACATCTGCATCACCCTAGTCTGCGAGCAACAAGTCTGTTCGGACTAGTATCAGAACTTTGAAGCCACATCGACGCATACCATGGTTAACCCATCCAGCCTCTGCAACCAATACCTGCTTCATTCGTTTCAGCAGACCAGATCATGCAACAGCACCCTAGTTCACAAGTGGTAATTCTGCACGGAATTACACCAGCACTTCAAAGTCACATGCATAAACCAGGATATCGATCATCCAGATCAATGCGTTCACATTTTCGACCGTCTCAAGCTACATCTACAACCTGACTATACAGCTACACCTACGATCTGCACCATCCACCGAGCCCATCTTGATCCTCATCTTCTAGACACTTTGTCGCCAAGAACTTACGCCTTTTTACAACACTTTCGACACTGCAAAGACTATTCGGATATTTTACAGCAACTACAATTCTGCACCCATGCACACCTTTCGTGTACGATTTACTAAAAAAAAAAAACCTTGACATTTGATCTTATCCACTTGCCCTTGTCATTTGTCTAGTCCTCTGTCAATCACTTCATCACATTTACAAACGTTTACGGAATCGACGCTTTATCCGTCCCGCAACACTTTCATACTGAAACAGGAACCATCACCTAAATTTCTCATGTAGAAAATCATACACAATGAAATACCCATTGACGAAAGGTGGAAATCTTGCCCATACTCGAAAAACTTTCTGCGACATAAAAAAGAAAATAACTAAAATTAAAATGAAAATTAAGAAAATTATTAAAAGGAAAGAAATAACCATATTTGCTTGTAAATAAAAGGCATATTTATTTGAACAATGCATTTCCTTGAAGAATGGTCATTTAACCACACCAGACTTATTCCTACGGCCATCCATCTCAGTGAATTTTTAATTCTTACGGTCGGGATTGTTAATAAATAATTGCCTTTTTCTTTTAAAAAGGTGAACTTGGCATGATTAGTCTAAGGGAAATAACTCTATTTTCAAGTTTTCTCCCTTGCCTAAGTCCTTAGCTATTTTTGTTCGTTCTGACGAAGATTTATAGGACTTACACTCCTATAATTTAAATTGGGCAAAGATGGCGGACGCACGCAAATATTCAGTCTCGGGAAACCATTGGCCAGAACCATGTGACCTGCTTAAAACTACGTCCACGTTTGAATTTCGTCTCGCGTTTTTTCCAAGACACGTATTTTCTATAAATACGTCGTCTTCAAACACTATCTCTTTTTCCCAATTTCTGTTGTGTTAGCACACACTCTCTCCAGTGTGACTCTCTTATTCACCAACAGACGTCAAAAGCCACAAAATGGATAAACCAAGCAAACCTTCTGTTCCTCAAAACACTTTGTCTATGCGACTTTTTCCAGCCTCGGAAATACCAACTGTTTCAAACCACATGAAGAAATGAACATTTAAAAATATGTAGTCGACATGAATAGGACACTTTTATTATTTAACCCTTTTTGTAGTTTTAGTTGTGTTAGACACACACACACTCACACACACATGACTATTTTACTAACAATATAGAACCATAGCAATATTTTAAATGTATCATTGGATGTTTTGTTCTGAATATAAATTTGTTTTGTTTGTCGCCTTGTTTTGAATGTTCCTTTTATCCGCGCCGTTTCATATCTTTACTCATTTACTTCAGTTACTACATTTGTCTCCATCTGCCTATTTTCCCTTTTTCCATGTGCCTTTTTCCAAACATAACATACCACTAAACTAAACTATACAAAACCACAACATTAAATGTTGAGTGACTAAACATATCTACCAAATAACATGTCCCCCTACAGATTCCTTTAATCTAAAGTGAAGTATTGAGATTATGAAATAATGTAATTGTTTTGAAATTCTAATTTGTAAATGATGACATATTGTCATTATTGGAGTTTGTGGGGGGAGAATGTAATTTGGTTATTTTAAGTAGATTGCTCTCTAAATTATTCCCACCACAAATACAACACAAAACATTACAATCGCGCAAAAGAAATGGAATAGAACACAACGAACATTAAATAACAAACAATTTAATATGCATATAATAGAATATGAAAAACAAAATACATGATGTGTAAATGGCCTTTTGGAAAATAAAGTTTGAAGAAGAGAATAAATTTGTTGAAAGATGTGTGTATGTTCATGTTATCAGAGTCCGTAAATAAGTCGTTCTTACTTACATTAAGTTTATAGCGGGTTTTATGATTGTGGCGACAGCGTGTCTCGTTGATGAAAGAAAGTTTGTCGGGTTTTCCTTTTGAATATAATTCTCGGCCATTTGAAAAGAGGTCATGAACTTTAGTTGAGGAAGGAAAGGAATTGGTTGGACATAGTATCGGCTACTGGCTTAGTGGCTTGTGTTCGTCTGTGTCTTCGTTTGTGTGTAAGCTTGTGTCTTGTGTGTCTGGCTTCCTAACTCTGTGTTATTTATATCCTTCTGGTGGATCAAAGAATCGCCCTAAAATCTTGGCGCGTAGACATTTATTGACCAATCAGATTTGTATTTTACTATTTTATTTTCGAGCCTAAATATTTTCTGTTAGTTCACTTCCGATCCCAATTTTCTAGGATGTTCTATTCCATGTTTTTAGCTGATTGGTTGAAAAATATAAAAATGTAATTTAAATGCTAATGCGGGTTTGATCCAAAATTTCTAGAATGTTCTTAAGTATGTTTTTATTGCTTATTTTAAGACTAGAAGAAATGTGTATCCTATAAGTTCATCAAAATCTTGCCACTAAGTTTTTGAGGCAAGTGTCGGGAAATTTTCTTTTTAATACAGAAATTAATTGAAGAATCAGGTTATGAATGTGTTCATTAATTTATATTATTTTTATCCAAAACAAATGATAGTCCACCAAATGTAATTCGCTTTAGAAAATGTTATTTTAAGCTTCGAAATTATTTTCTTGGCTAAACAAGATTTTTGAAAATCTTTTAGTCTTAGATTTGTTGCGGGACCAATAAATACTTCGATCCAACTAACTTTTGAAAAATAAGTGATTGACGATCAACTAGGTAAGAATGACAAAGACAAGACAATTAACTCGATAGGCCAAGTTTTATTCGGCGAATCGGTAACAAGGAAATTGGTCCGCTGAAGTACTAGGATGTAGTCTGAGTGGGTGTGCGCGATTGGCCTGTCGCAGGTCTGGAAATTCAGTTACTGGTGGTAGAGGCTGGATGATCAAAGTCCCGGTTTATTCGATCACTAGTTAACCAGGGATGTGACTTCGATGTGTTGTGTTAATCCGAGTATTTGTTGCTCGTAGACTTGGGTGAAGCAGATGTCTGATGCTGAGTGAATCTGGAGCCGGTCGGCAGATGCTGGTTGCTAGAAGATGCTGGAACTGCTGGTGCTGATTTCTATGTCGACGTCTATTGGTCTCTGCCAAGTAGAGTGTAGTGAAGAGATCAGAGGGGATCTCCGAAGACTTTCTAAAGTAGCTCTAAGAAGAGCTGTTTGAATGAGAAGAGCAGCGGTGATTGGTTGGTTCCTGAGTCGTCTGCTGGCTGGAGTCACAAAATCGGCTGTTGGGTTGGTCTAGAGCTGTGGATCTCTAGCGGCACCTGCTGCTGATAAGGCCTTGGTCGTAGTGCTATGACCAGAGGAGATATGGATACCTTCCTCGCCAACTGGCTGTCTGCCAGTTTGTCTCTGTCTCCCACCAAACAGAACTTGATACAAGGACAATGACTCGAAGGTTGATTTATAGTAGGGGTAAAGGGAGGGCACAAGCCGAGGAACGTATTCTGCTGGACTATGCTGGTCATTGACTCACAGTGCAATGTGAGCCTGCCGGAATGTGTCTGTGGTCGTTGACTGTCGGGTTTATATAGTAGTAGACTCTGCTTCTTTGCTGAGCCGAGCGAAAGGTCTTCTGCGCACAGGAAATTCTTTTATTGAATATAAGTAACAATAAATTACTTCATTGTACTTTCAAGAGGAACTTTTAAATATGATGTATTTTATCCTGTGGTTACGAACTTGTTCCAGAAAGGCCTGCAGAATTAATCCCTTTCGAAAAATATTTCGTGTGTGAGAAACAAAAGTTCTCTCATGACGTATATACGTTTTTGTTGTCTAACGTCACAGGTGACTCAGCGTTTTCTCTAAACCGGAGATTTTTGGTTGATTACCCAGAATGACCACGACAGATTTGTATTTTCATTTGTAACTGATTGAAGTATTATGCACACATATGACGTCATATTTTTTCAAAATCTTTGAACATACCAGTAACAATTCGTCTAAGAATTTAAAACTCGCAAGACTTCATATATAAGTTAGCTTTCTTTATGGCATTTGAAAGGTTTCCATTTTTGTTTCCTCTCGCCCTGTTGCCGGGACCTGGAAAATGCAAACAGCAATTTTACAGATAAGTACGACCTCTTTCCGGAAAGAGGTGTCCTGGCTATGACACTAAACTAGATCCGGTTGTGAGGTCCCAATTCTAGAAGGTGACGTCACTATATCGATACTATAGCGGTTTGAGGGAATTAGTTATTTTCCCGAACACTATAGATTTTATGGCAACAGAAATGAATTACGAGACTATTCTTTAACAATACACAACAAACGAAAGTTCTTTATTTGCAGCTTTGAGGCGGTTTGTTCTTGGTGCTGCAAGACTCGTGGTGTTTAGGCTTGTTGGATGTTTGAGACGAAATGGCTTAGCTAGATGTTGAGATGGCAGCGTGTTGTTGGACGTGTGAGGGAAGTATTCAAGGCCACCGTGTAGTTTTGTGTGTCTGGTATTTGGGGAGAGTAGGCGTTATCTCCATTATGTCGACCAGAGGTGAAATGGGAGCTTGGTGTGTCGAGAGCGAAGTGGCGCTCGGATCGACATAGTAAATTTTTGTGGTGCTTGTGGAAGGCATGCTGAACGTATCTAATTCATATTCAACTGGGATTCCTTGGTCTAAAATATATTAGACGCAAAGAATCCATAAATTAGAAGGTTCCCTCGCTGAGTGTCCATGTTGCTGCTGCTAGGGTTAAAGCCACAGTGATATGTCCACACTGGGTGGCTTGTTTAGCTAAAGGGCATCGCTAAGCAGGGGCGACCAGACACGTCCGTTCTGGTCGCCGTCTCAAGCCGAAGAGAGTGGTTTTGGCTGCTCACCCGTTTTGCTAGCCGGAAGTGAAGGTCCGGGCTGAATGGGATATGTCATCCTGATTGGGTGAAATTCAGTGTTGAATTAAATAGCGCGCCAAAACAAAATATGAGATTTTCCTCTTCTCTACAATACCATTAAGCCCAAATTTACTCTTGCTTGACTCTTCACCAAAAAAAAAAAGACTGACTTCAGCCTAAAAAAAAACTACAAGTGTTAGCATGCGTCAAACCAAACATTCCTAAATTTTTTTTATTTTCTTTGGTTTTACTCTTTGCTACTTGAATAGAAACAATAGTTGAATTACTTGATACCAACCACGTGATCACTTTTTGTAAACTTCCAACTTCCCTAATGTTTAAGCCATTTATTTAAAATCTTTATGAGATTTTCCAAGCAGATTTGGAAAAAACCCAAAAGTTACAGATAAACCAATCCTGAAAATTATAAATAATCAATTAAACATCAAACTTAGTTTACTCAAGAAGAACTCGACGTAATACTAACAAAAATTAAAAATAGGAAAGCTGTCGGTCTCGAGGAAATACCCCCGGAAGTATGGAAGCACAGGAAATTCGACGACCTACTTGTAGAGAAGAGGAAAATCTCGTATTTTGGTTTGGCGCTCAATTTATTTCAACACTTAATTTCACCCAATCAGGATGACTTATCCTAATCAGCCCGGACCTTCATTTCCGGCTAGCAAAACGAGTGAGCGGCCAAACCCAGTCTCTTTAACTTGAGACGGCGACCAGAACAGACGTTCCTCTGGTCGTCCCTACTTAGCGATGTTTTTTTTTTTAGCTAGACAAGCCGCCCAGTGTGGACATCTCACTGTGGCTTTAACACTAGCAGCAGCAACATGGACACTCAACGAGGGAACCATCTAATTTATGGATTTCCTACGAGGAATCCCAGTTGAACATAAATTGGAAACATACAACACGCCCAACTTTGTGTCGCCCCAAAATTGGCTATGTCGATCTGAGTGTAACTCCGCTCTCGACACTAGTTCCCTTTTCACCTCTGGTCCACACATGGAGACAACGCAGACTCTCCCCCCAAAAATACCAGACACACAAAACTACACGGTGACTCTAAACACAATCCCTCATACGTCCAGCAACACACGCTGCCATATCAACATCCCGCTACGCCATTTCGTCTCCAACACTCACAGCCTAAACTCCACGAGTCTTGCAGCACCAAAAGCAAACCATATTCAATGCTGAAAATAAAAAACTTTCTTTGTTGTGTTGTTAAAGAAAAGTTTCGTCATTCATTTGTGTTGCCTAAAAAATATTGTGTTAGAGAAATTAACAATTTCCCGAAACGCTATATACTGCTTAGATACTGCAATGCCTTATATAACCAGAACACAATAGAGAGATTGACAAAAGGCTGCATCTGTGGGGTTTGAGTGGCTTGAAGGTCAGGGGCAAAAGGCAAGGCTGTGTTGCCGTTCGATATCTGACTCCATATTTTGTTTATTTTATTTTACCCCCACGTTGTCTGGTCGGTGTAATGCCTTGCCCAAGAAAGTCCCAAAAAAAATTATACAAAAGAAAGGACAGAAACAGATAAGAGACGAAGACGTTTCTTTTATACTTTCCTTTATTTACTGGGTTCAACAACCATTCCATGGATGAGGGAGTTTTTCCTGAATACATTGAAATGGTTGAATCCCCCATTTAAGGTGTCAAAAATTCGTTAATCATTTTCATATATGTATGTGTCCGCATTTGGTATTTTGGGCTTCCATAAGGGTTAGTTTTCTTTTGGAAGTTTGTCAAAGTCCGGTAAGAGTTAGTTTATAGTTCAGTTGTGGGTCTTGTATATTTCAGCATAATGCTGACTGAGAGAGAGCGGCTACTGGCTGGAAGGGTCTAACCAACGCTACGTCCAAAGACGTATGCGTGGTGCCCAGACACGCCAGCAACGATGCTATCAATCCGCTGGTCACCGCCTGAAAGAGGAAGAATCCCTGGTCCCCTTTGTCAAGAGGAATGCCTTTTTTCTTTTACGCATGCGTCATCTCCTTTTCCTGTTAGGGACCTCTGGGAGTTTCTGCAAATTTAACTTTTCCTTTCTATTTTTTTTTTAATTTATTTTTTAAATTTTTTAAATTTATTCATTCGTTCCCTATACATCCTCCCTTTCCACAAGAAAGGTGACCTCGGAATTGCCAAGAACTACCGATGTATAACCTTTACTTTCATAGCAGGTAAGGTTTATAATGCTCTGCTACTCAACCGCATCGAACCAGAAATCGAGAAAATTCTTAGAAAGAATCAAAAGGGTTTTCAGAGAAACTGATCTACATCATAGATTCTGATAATCCGATCCACAACATCATAGATTCTGATAATCCGTCGAATTTTAGGAGTTCGTGCATAAAGCATCAAAGCAAAATGTAGAGAAGAGGAAAATCTCATATTTTGTTTTGGCGCGCTATTTAATTCAACACTGAATTTCACCCAATCAGGATGACTTATCCCATTCAGCCCGGACCTTCATTTCCGGCTAGCAAAACGGGTGAGCGGCCAAACACACTCTCTTCGGCTTGGGACGGCGACCAGCACGGACGTGTCTCTGGTCGCCCCTGCTTAGCGATGCCCTTTAGCTAAACAAGCCACCCAGTGCGGACATATCACTGTGGCTTTAACCCTAGCAGCAGCAACATGGACACTCAGCGAGGGAACCTTCTAATTTATGGATTCTTTGCGTCTAATATATTTTAGACCAAGGAATCCCAGTTGAATATGAATTAGATACGTTCAGCATGCCTTCCACAAGCACCACAAAAATTTACTATGTCGATCCGAGCGCCACTCCGCTCTCGACACAAAACTACACTGTGACTTTGAATACTTCCCTCACACGTCCAACGACACGCTGCCATTTCAACATCTAGCTAAGCCATTTCGTCTCAAACATCCAATATGCCTAACCACCACGAGTTTTGCAGCACCAAGAACAAACCGCCTCAAAGCTGCAAATAAAGTATTTTCGCTGTTGTGTGTTGTTAAAGCAATAGCCTCGTAATTCATATCTGTGTGCCTTAAAAAATATAGCGTTAAACAATAACCACTTCACTTGTGTTGCCCTCAAAAACCGCTACAAAAACTCTAATTTCTAGATTTCTCCAAGGCATTTGACTCCATACACAGAAGGGAGCAAATACTTCTAGCCTTCTCTTCAAAGAAACCGCCGTAGCCATAATGATTCTCAATAAAAACAGTAAAGTCAAAGTTCGCTCACTAGATGGCGACACTGTCTTCTTTGACACTGTCGCTGGTCTTCTGTAAGGGGATACATTTGCTTCATATCTGTTCATAATTTGCCTTGACTACATACTTTGAATGCCGATAGATCTAATGAAAGAAAATGGCTTTATACTAAAAAAAAAATAGAAGATGATACCCCGCAGAAACTATTACGAACGCAGACTACGCAGATGTCATAGCGCTTCTTACAAATGCACCTACCCGAACCGAATCCTTGCTGCGCAGTCTGAAGCGGACAGCAGGTGAGATTGGCCTCGATGAATATGTAGACAAAACAGAGTACATGTGTCTTAATCAAAAAGGAGACATCTCCACTCTAAATGGCGGTTCTCTAAAACTAGTTGACAAGTTCACCTTCTTGAAAATGGCATCAGTATACAACTTGCGAAAGCATGGACTGCTATCAATAGGTTATCGAAGATTTATCCGATAAAATAAAACGCAATTTTTTCCAAGCAGCAGTCGTGTCAATTCTACTATATAGATGCACCACATGGGTGCTGATTAAGTGTATAGAGAAAAAACTTGATGGGAATTGCATGAGAATGCTATGAGCTATACTGAAAAAATCCTGGAAGCAACATCCTACAAAACAGCAGCTGTACGGATACCAACCTCCAATCTCTAAAACCATCCAAATAAGACGAACAAGACATGCGGGACACTGCTGGAGAAGTAAGGAAGAACTCTTAAGCAACGTTCTTCAATAGACCCCTTCACATGGACGTGTAAGAGTTGGACAACCAACTAGAACTTATCTACAACAGTTCTGTATGGACACAGGATGCAGTCTAGAAGACCCGCCGGAACCGATAGAGGATAGAGACGAATGGCAAGAGAGAATCAAGGAAATCCGTGCAAGCAGCACGACATAATCATGATTTAAAATCTGTTCTCCACTATCAACTTCGAGGCATCAAAATAAAAAACATTAACAATGTATCGCAAAAACCTTACTTTAAAAAAGTATTCAGATAAAACTTTTGGGAAATTTCCTCAACATCTTTGCCTTTAGATACCTTTTATCTTATAAAAATACTTTTATCTGTATTTATCTTATATCATTTGCAAATAAGACTGACTTCGGAATAAAATAATCCAACAAAGGCTGACGTGTTCATTCTTTTGTATTTAAGTCAAATCGTTCAAAATGAATTTGGTTTTTAAAGTTGCTTCCTCCAGCAGTTAAAAATAAATGTTTTTAAAACAACTCTGTAAGAAATTGACCCCTTTTTATAAAGGCAGCAACAAACCAAACCAAAGCAAATCTTAAAGCCAGCATTTATCTTTCAATAAAACTTTCTACTGAAACCTTTTAAATAGCCATAGAAATCTTCAAATTTAATACCCGTTACTTTGATGTAAACACATAAAGATGTATTTTCTGTGGACAACGGACAGAATATCTAATTTTACAGGGAAGCTCCGTTTATATTGACTTTCCAAGGAGGTATTATAATTTTCTGTGGTATCATGAAAGTGCTTTGTCAAATTATCTCAACTTTAAATCATTCAGAAACAACTTACTTCATTAAAAATGCAAAAAAAAAAATCTTCAAAAAATTTTCTTATATAGAAAGATGATATAATGGTCATATTCATAAGATGTCGTTTATTAAATTTCGAATGTTTGTCTTCATCTTATAAATGCTTATATGACATGTGAAAAAATAATGAATTTGTTTGATTTATGATTTGATACAATCGGTGAAACTTGTTTACTTCGAAGTTGTTTTGAAAACTTCTAAAGACGGCAGCTCATCTTACTTTGTTTCTACTTTTATTTATTGTTGTATATAAATCAATGATTCACTTGATTCAAACCAATCTTGATTATAAAAGACAATTCAGTTTAAAGAATATCAACAGACAATTTGTCACATTTCAGAAAAATGCATTGAAAAGTTTATATACCCGCACTATTCCTACCACAACCTTAGACTTCCGACTGCTCCGCAACCTCCTACCACATTATATTTGTACACATTAACTCGTGCCTCTGTCTTCTGTCTACATTATTGTCTTGTTTCTAGCACTTGATATACTGAACAGTGAAATATAACATGGTGTCAGAAGTATCAATGAACCTTTAACACCCAAGGAATGCATATATATGGACAAAAAGAAGAAAAACGCAATCCTTGCCATATCCGAAAGAACTAAACTTCCAGACGTCAGAAAATTCGGTACAAACTTGTTTGAAATGTCAAGAGCAGTTCACGCTATTTTTGATAGACACCGGAGCAACCGAAGAAACGGAAAAGGTGAAAACCTCCGTCTTACTAACATGCATAGGAAAGAAGGGCAGAGAGATATTTTCAATTTTTAAGTTCGACAACGAATAATTGAAACATAATCTGGAAACATTAATTGAGAAATTTAACAACTACTGCCAATTCAAGAAAAATTTCACCTCTTTAACGCATAAATTTTTTACTTGGAAGCAAAAAGACCATCAAAGCTTTGACAACTATATCACGGAGCTAGGAATTAAAGCGAACCAGTGTGAGTTCGGAGAAATTTCTAACAGGTTCAAAAATAAATGCTAGTTTGTGGACTATGAGACAACGCCTGGAGAGAGAGAGAGAGAGAATGCTCCGAGAACCAGACTTAACTCTGGAAAAAGGAATACAAGCGGGACAAAGTGCGGAAGAAACGAGAAGACAAACAGAATTAATGACCAAAACACCCGAAACAGAAAATATTGATAGTGTCCAAATGCGTGGTAGAAAGAGAGGGAAATTTAAACATGCAAGAAATGAGGAAGAGAAGATCGCTGACACAACAAATCAAGAAGACAGAAAACCTAACTGGATAAACAACTACACATTGCTCAACATCACATAAAAAAAGTTACAAAAACCGCGGAAAATTCGGCAAGCGTGATCATTTCGCAAAAATGTGCTGAAGCAAAAACAAAAATCCTCGTAACCTGAACACACAGAAAAAAAATGTAAACACTGTACAACAAAATAAATGGTCGATAGATAGAACAATACATAACTAAAAAAAATAACAAATTTCAAAATTGATACAGGGTAGAACAAACGTGATACCCATAGAATTATACAAAAATATAAAACCAGCACCAGAAATAACAAAAACATAAACATAAGTTTGGTTGGGTTTTTTGACATATCAACCCTGTGGGTTTTTTAATGCTAAATCTTATTATTTCTCTCTCTCTCTCTCTCTCTCTCTCTCTCTCTCTCTCATATACACACAAACACATCTGATTTGTAAGGGAATAGTTTGTAGATAACATTATTTTTAAACTAGCCAAAGTTAAGTTGTTTTCACATAGTTAAATGGTTTCAGGTATTGTTATTCAGCATTAATAATCTTATTTAATTTGTTAGCACACAGTTAAATTGTTTTAAGTATTGCTATTTAACATTAGTAATTCTGTTTACCTAATACAAAAAACTTGTACACAGATGTATGATTTCAGATAACTAATAATAATCCTTCAGAAATGACTGAACCGGTCAATTTGACCTGTAAATAGGACCCTAACAGGTACTACCACTCCAAGTCAGAGTGGATCCGAGAGTAATCATAATGAAGAGATACTCCACATTGCCCAAAATCTAAAACTGGAGCCTCACCATCAGATGCAGTTTAATGTCATAACCAGGTCACTAAATGGTTTCAAATGTTTAACAAAAAATTCTATCAATAATTTATTAGCTCACTGAAATGGTTACAAGCATTGTTCTCTCCACATTCCCCAAAGCACCAGGACTGGAGCCTCAGCATCAACGATCTGATGGCTTAGGGTCATACTGTAGTATATTGACCTCCCACCTGGCCAAACATGCCATTCCAAAGACGCGGAAGTTGCATATTCCATTGGCGTGGGCGAGCTTGGCTGACAATATGAGACAGGGTTAAAATCCCACGGTACAGTCACAAACTGAAGAGAGTGACCTGTGAACTGCATGACAGTTATTTCCTCTCGATGACGATCAAACATGCCATTCCAAAGACGGCGGAAGAGCATATTCCAATGGCCAGTTATGGGGAGAGATTGAGTGGGCGTTGAACTATTATATTACTCAGTGAACAGGAAATTCAACCAGTCTGGAGATCAGAGAGTTGGAAAATGATACTCTAGAGAAAACAGCACCCAGCAGAAAGGGCCCTCGGGACTCCCGATTAAGGAGTTTGAAGACCAGACCAGTTAGAGGCAAGATGCGGTCGAGAAAGCCAGCACCATGCAGAAGGAGCCCTCAGGCCCCCGATTGAGAGTTTAGGGATCAGAAGAGATGGAGAAATGATGCTGTAGAGAAAACAGCACCCAGCAGAGAGTTGGGCTCCCGGGACTCCAGTTGAGTAAGGCTGGAGAACGGGAAAGAAACGGTTATGGCCAATAGAGTGGGGGGTCAATATATTGCAGTTCTGTTCGGTCTCCCTCTCACACACAACCCTTTCAAATAAAGTGAGAGGTATATTTTTCAAAGGACTGTGTCGCTCGTCGTTATTGTGTCGTCGTTATGATTCTGCATGCATATGTAGATGTATATGCATTATGTGTTTGTATAGTTGGTCATGGTCATGGCTATACAACAATACTCAGAACACTCATTGGGAGGTTACCTCCTGCAGAGGTGTAGTCGGGACTATGTGCAAACAAATGATTGATATTTGATAGAATTGTTATGACTCTATATATGATAGTTTTGACCAAAAACAGATTTTCCAAAAATCTTTTTCTAAAAATGTCCAATCAATAAGAAAATAACAGATTTCATGAATTCTAAAAATAAACCCAAGTCAAACTTTTCAGAGCTGGTTTGATAGATCGGTGCATAAGGGACCCAATCGTGGTAAATGCCAACGGGATCAACTATTTTTTATGATAGCCATGCATGAGTTGATTCATGCGTGGCTCTCCACAATAGAATGACCATGTGTCGCAGACTGGCTTGTTGGAAGGTCAGAAAGAAAGGGGAGAAAGAAAAACAAAATATTCAAGTGAGTTATTCCCTTTTCAACACCTACAAGCATCTATACCCTCAAAGAAATGTTACGGAAAGTTGCTTCCGACACCTAAATAATTGGAAACTAAAGACTCTCTCTCCACCATAACACACATAATTAAAAATAAAAGTCACCATTTCCAGTATTTATATGTTCCTGGCATTTCTTGTTTGTCGAAATTCTTTCGTCCAATATCGAGACCATGTTACAACTACCCTCCACACACAAGCAACATAATTATTAGTATTGAATAACAATACTTGAAAGCTTATAACTGTGTAAAGACAAAGGAGCTGCAGTTCGTTTAAAAATAATGTCACATACAAACTATACAAATAATTAATATGAAATAGAACTATTATTGTAATACTTGAAACCATTTAACTGTGCAAACAAATGATTTCTAACTCATTTAAAAACGAAGTTCTTTACAAGCTATTCACTTACAAATAACACGCGAGCGCACACACTCACACACACGTATATATATATATATATGGATGTAAATAATAGAAAGGAATCCGACTGTATGGAGAAAAATTGAAAAACAAAGTAATCAACAGTTAAGAATTTATTGTGAAGCATAGTCGACGTTAGTCTTGACATCACATCCGTATACACTAATATACCGGTTGACAGGTGTATTGAATGCTTTGAAAATCACCTTCGGAAAACAAACTCCATCTTTCCCTTATGCGCCACTAAATTAAAATCTGTACCATATGCACACTTATATTGTTATTTTCAACACAACACGTTTTATAAACAGAAATTTGGTTTCCCAATGGGTTCTCCACTTATTGGTGTTCTTGCTTGCATTTATCTTCAATTTTACTTATTTACCCTCAAGAACTTGATTTTAAAAGGATTACTGACAGATTACATAATATAGAACCTTCCATAAAGTGTGCATGTAAACTTGAATCCAACAATACACTACTTTTTTATGTCTTACTTATAAAAGAATAGCAGCAAATTAGAATTTAAAGTTTACCATAAATCCACCAGTAAAAATGACCACATCCATTTCTATTCACACCACAACACCAAATACTAAAAGAGCAATTATTATAGGTTTTTACTTTAGGATCCTTCGTATATACTCCCCGAAATATCTAGATGAAAAATGATAATTATATTGAAAATTCCTTTCTAAACATTTTTTACCCTAAACCTTTTATACATTTTGCTAAGCCCTTAAAATCCATAATATAGATCTTTCTCAAACTGTCATCAACATGCCCTCTAATGATATTAAACTTCCCCATAAACACATTACTTTACCTAATAATTCTTCCACTAACTTTATAGAAAAGAATTTGAATAAACATGGTATTAAAACTGTCACTTTATTTTTTAAAACTATTCGTGACTTCATTCATTTTCTCGTCAAGATATCAGGTCCGATGCCGGCGTTTATTGTATTCCGTGCAAAGACCGTAAATTAAAATATATAGGCGAAACAGCAAGAAATATTCAGAAACGTGTATATGAACATAAGAGAGAAATTAGATTAGGCAATCTTAATAATGCATTTTTTCTACGTATATCCAAAACTGACCACAACTGATTTTAATGCACCCACAATGTTATCCATAACAAACGATTGTGACAGATTTTTGTAGCCAGTGCAATTTCGCTTTTACTTTCTGTTAATACTCGCCCTGGATTTTTTAACCTATCCCTTGTTTTAGGAAAACTTGTCTTGAACAGCTACAATATAGTCAAACTTTGATTAATTATCATTCCATACATATTTTATACTTCTTTCAGCCCAATGAACTAAACTTGCCCTAAATTTTATCTTCTTGCACTTTTCTTCAAGATTTTTTGGTTTTTACATGTATTTTTTTCAATTTTTCCTATCTTCCTTTGGTATATATACAGGGTGGAACGATAAAATTGTCGTCCTAAAGAAAACAACACAACAGCTTTATTTTAAAACTTTTATTGAAAAATCAATTCAGATAACTTGATTATATAGTAGATCTGACCTCTATTCAATGTAGCCGCCTTCAGCCTCAATCACCGCCTCGATACGGATCCGGAACTGGGAGCATGCCCTTTCCACAAGCGCCAGCGGGAGCTAGGCGAATACTCAGCGGATAGCGGCGATCAGGCGTTGTGGGAGGTCATGTTGGTGATGTTCTCGACATATGACCAAACTAAGTAGTTCAGCGGGTTCAGGTTGGGGGAGGAAGGGGGCCAGTGAGAGAAGGGTACAAAGTCGTAGCACTCCTTCTGAAGCCAAGCTTGGGTCTCTTTGGACTTGTTGGCCGGCGAGAGTCCTGCTGCCACACACAGGGTCTGCTACCGGCCACTTGATTGCACCAGGGGATCACCACACTCTTCAGCACATCCAGGTACACTTTGGTGTTGACTTTCAAGCCGACTTCGAAGATGTGAGGTGGCATGATGTGGCCTTCCGCTCCACCACCTCCAAAGGGTCGTCCGATGCGTTGAGCTGTGCCCTTAAGCGTTGAACAGTCTGGATTTGCATTTTGAGGGTTCTGTTGTCATAACTTGGATCGGTAGAGAGCATGGGTTGTACAGCGACGCGTCTCTGATCTCGCTCGTTGAACATTGTGTCACTTTCAGACATGATAGAAGGCTCTTATCGCTCTTGGGATTTGTACACAACTGGCAAACTAGTAGATGGTCTGTAACAAAAAAAAAAAAAAAAAAAAAGAAAACCGGTTTTCATTAAACGGAAATGGAATCATGTCGTCTTTTCTAGGGCAACAATTTTATCGTCCCACTCTGTATTTGGTACATATATCGCCATATTATTTAAACTTTCCCTTAGTTTTTTTTTTCTTTGCTACTATTTTTCTACATTTTATTAATAGACTTTACAAATGACATACGGTCGATATTTATGAAATTGAAGCCTATTCAATTATTTACATGTGATATGTTCGTTTATCTACTCCGTTTTCCTTCCTTTCCCTTCTTTTTTCTTTTTCTTCTTTTCCTCCTTTTCCTCTCCTCTCTTTTCAGTCCTCTCTTCTTTTATTTCCTTTTCTTCTCTTTTTCTCTCTCTTTTCTTCTTCTCTTTTCTTTCTTTTTTTTGTTCTCTTTTCCCTTTCTTATTTTCTTTTCTCCTTCCTTTTTAATTCGCTGTATCTCTAAGGGGTTCCATGTTTTTGAATTATTGCCGAATATAATCACGTGATAGTTTTTCAAAAAGGAACGCTTATTAAATGATTGAATGATTATATGATTTTTCTTTATATATACTCTCCTCTCCTGTTTTATTGTATTTTTTACACATCCATTGTTGTTCCATCAACACTTGGTGTCACCATTTTTAAGTTCTAATGAAGGTTCATTAACGTCTATGGGGTCTGGCTGAAGGTCAAGGGCAAGCTGTGTTACCGTTTTTTTTATCTGACTCCATTCAGAGGTTATTCTATTTTTACCCCACGTTGTCTTGTTGATGTAACTCCTTGAACAAGAAAGGCCCAAAAAGAATTATACGAAAGAAGACAGCAACAGATAGGAGACGAAGACGGTTTTTCCCCTTTATTTCCTGGGTTCAACAACCATTCAGTGGGTGAGGGAATTTTCCCTGAATACAATTGAAATGGTTGAATCCCCCAATCAAGGTGTTTAAAAATACGTTAATCGTTTCTTGGTATATATGTGTCCTCATTTGGTATTTTAAAGCTTTAACAATGTGTGAGTCACTTTTGGGAGTTTGTTCAAGTCCAGTGTTTTAGTTCGTAGTTCGATGGGTCCATTTCGTAACTTTTGTATTTTGGCATACTGTTAACCAAGACGAGTGCTACAAGTGAAAGATTAGCCCAACGTGGCACCTTAGAGCGGCCACGTTGGCTTCCACTAGAAGTCGGGAGATTGAGATGTTGTCACTTCGCCGGTCACTGCCTGAAAGAGAATGAACATCCTCCTTTTGTCGGGAAGTCCCTTTTTCTTTACGCATGCGTCACCCCTTTTTCCTGTCAGAGGCCTCTGGGAGTTACTGCATATTTCAATAATTTTCTTTTTTAATTCATTCTAAATTTTTTTATTTATTTATCTATTCCCTACATGCGTCCTCGCCTAGCTACGCTAGGATTTATTAGAGAAATGAACATTTTGTAAGGGTGTTTTGGTTCCCTTTAATTTCTTTCTTTCTTTTTTATTTGTTTGTGTTTTCTCACTATGTCCAGCTCCTTTTTTTTCTTTTTGGCATAAAGACTGAATTGATTTTTAACTGTTTTATTTTTAGCAGGATTGTGTATTAATTTCTTGTATCTTATTTGCAAATTTTACTTTTTTTGTAATTTCTGCTTGTTTTTCGTTGGTTTTGTTTTGTTAAGGGTGGTTGGAAACGAGGACTCGTTGGATATGACGGATTTTGTTTCCTTTTTTTTACGTCATTTTTTTATGTCCATGAATTTTGGTGGGGCATAGTGTTGTTGAATGTAATCGTCTGGTTTGAGGAAGATTATTCTTCATCAACATTTTGCCTTTCCTTGGAAATTTTCTTTTAGTATTCGGGAATGTTATTCACAAAATAAAAATAACAAAGTTAGTTACTCACATTTTCTTTAATATCCGTTTTTTTATTGTTGTTGTTTTTTTGGGGGGGGCGTTATCTCGCTTGTTGAGCGTTGTACTTTCTATAGTAGTTAACTCCTTTTTTTATAGTGGTGGAAGAAAGGGTAATATGACTTTGATTTTCAATGGACAGCTTCTTTTCAGTCACTGATATATGCCGGAATTTTTTCGATAAGTCACTTTCAGGAGGTAGTCATTTCCACGTGGGTATGTTGTTTATTTCCGTGTTAACATTTTTTTTGTACCACATGGAAAGTTGTCTGTTTCAAGTTTGGGGTGTTTTTTGTTGTTTGTTTTTTTATATCCTTTCTTGAACACGTAGTCTTGTATTTTCTTTATGTTCTGTTCTTCCATATCTTATTTTATCCTAACTTCAGCACTTTTTTTTTATTTTCCGCGTGTTCAACGCACGTTTGTCGTTTGCATTCATATTGGTATGTTTTAAACCACGCTGAAGTTTTTTATTTCATGTTTGGATTCGCTTCTTTATCCTGGGGGTTCAACAATCACGTCGGTAGGTCACCTTTTTCTTTACGCATGCGTCACCCCTTTTTTCCTGTCCCTAACCCTGCCGAGACCTCTGGGAGTTCCTGAATATTTTAATAATTTTCTTTTTTAATTCAATCTAATTTTTTTTTAATTCATTTATTTATTCCCTACACGTCGACTTTCCTGCACAATAAATTCTTCACTTTTGATTACGTTGCTTTTCAATTTTTCTCCGTGTGTGTGTATATATATATATATATATAACAAGATTATAGCAAGACATCATGTCAGCTAACTTGACCTCATTAACACTAAACTCCCCCCACTTTTATCGCTCGTTTGAAGGTTGTGGAAAACATGATATAACGGATTTTTGTATCCATAAATTCTAATGTTTATAAGTTCATACCAATTTTGCTTTGTTCCACCAGGTAATCTTTTCATGCAAAAACCTTTCTTGCTTGTTCTCTCTCTCTCTCTCTCTCTCTCTCTATATATATATATATATATATAAGAGGGCAGAGGACATAGCATTTTTATTTTGTTTTTGTTTGTTTGTTTTTTATCTTGGGAGGCCTTTCAATTCTCTATATGACATTCTTATCCGTGTTGCTACATCTTAGTCTTTTGGAGCAATGAATATTTCTGGAGTTAACCGGTTTCAATTTTACAAGAGAAACGTGTTCGTTGACTGGAAGCGAGCACATGGCCATAAAATTGGTAGCTAGCAAGCAGTAAATAGAAAGGTTTAAAGTCATCTTCTTGGAGGTAAGGGAAAAGCGTGACTATTCTTGTATAAATATTTTGTATGCAATTTGATGTTAAAATACTTAGTTTTACTTAAAACTTAAAAACTGTAATTTCTAAATTTTGAAAATATTTTAATGTTTAGAAAATTATCCAAGATATAGCATCACAAAGAAGAATATACTAGAGAGAATTAAAAGGAAAAAATAGGCAATAACTATGGTGTACTCCAATAATATAAAACTCCATGGCAATAACTAAATGGAAGGTTAATTGTTTAAGTAAAGAATAAAATCAGTCCATAAAGTCTGAATTAAATCAAAAGGGTTTGTTTATCTTATACTAAATTAGATCTTTAAAAGTTTAAAGGTGATAGTATATAAGTCTTACAAATTCTGATTTGGGTTACAAAATCCCCTTAAAATATTAAATGATAAATACAGGAAGATTGGCTATGCATAGCCAGGCAAAAAAAAAAAATCCTGATACACCCAACCCCATTCATAAAAAAGAAAAAAACAAAAATTCCATTTCATGTGTTTAACTTTAAATGAAAGTGTTGAAAATATCAAATTTACTAGGGGAAGAAAATAATTATTTCATAAAACTTCCTTTCCTTCACCTAAATAAATATATATATATAAATATATATTATGAAATATATAAATAAGATGATAAAATCGCTAAAAGAATATTTGACAGTGATGCACTTATTTCTTCATTTTACTTATTTACTTGTCTGAATATGTTGTGGAGTTTGAAGGTTTTGAAGGTCAGAGGCTAAGGGCAAGGCTGTGTTGCCGTAGATATCTGACTCCATATTTTGGTTATATTATTTCACCCCACGTTGACTGGCCGGCGCAATGCCTTGTTCAAAGAAAGTCCAAAAGAAATGTACAAAAAGAAAAGATAGAAACAGATAAGAGACGAAAACATTTCTTACATACTTTCCTTTATTTATTTGGTGAAGGGACTAACCAACGCTACGTCCCAAGACGCAGCGTGGTGCCCAAAAACACCAGACAGCAAAATGGTATTGTTGGTTCGAAGGACACTGCCTGAAAAAAAAAAAGATAATATCGTCTCCTTTTTCAAGAGGAATGCCTTTTTTTCTTTAACGCATGCATCATCTCCTTTTCCGTTAGAGACCTCTGGGAGTTTCTTCAAATTTGATAGTTTTCTTTTTATCTATTTATTTATTTTTTTTAAATTTAATCTTTTATTTCGAAAATTTCGCTTTATTTACAGAAACTTATTCAAACTGCAGCTAACTTGAACCTGAAAGCTACACAAAAGGTAAAATACTCTCAATAGTGATTTTTGTGGACTTATAAACATCTATTTTCTTGAAATGATTTTGGTAAAAAAAAAAGACAGAAATTAATTTATTTATTATGTAACAAATTTTCTTTTTCGCCTTGTCGAATACGACGAGTGAACCTCTGCAGAATGGTAAAATCAATCACCAACCCTCACCGAAATTATTAAGGACGAAATCCTGGTAACTAAACTGTCTTTGTCCTCAAGACAATCTGCAACTCTCCACTTGGGCCCGTAACTGGGTTAGACGAGCGGTTGGAGAAACCTGATCAATTAACAAGTTAAGACTTGGCACCTATATAATTAAGTCTCAACTGTACTCTTTAAATTGCTCTTGTGGCAAACAAACACCCACACCTTTTTATCAGAAAAGTACTAGAAGGCGGTGGATGGGGGTTGATCGTGTCGAGAGAAGCAAAACTTGACCACTGTGAATGGGTACCCTCTTTGCAAATTCCAACAGAAATTGGACTCTGTGGTAGGTGGTGGAACACGAGACCAGTGAAAAAACGACTAACTCATATCTTTTGGCTAATAAAAAAAAATTCTAATTCAGAAAATGAAAAAAACTGAAACTGATTTCCCACGATACATAGTAACTGAGTCATTTAAGGAAATACCTCTATCCCAACTTCCTCCTTTCTTTATTGAAAAAAATGATCACCAGAAGAGAAAACTCTCGAAATGTGAAAAAGATTAGAAGCGCCAATTTAATTTTCGGAGTATATAATAAAAATTTAAAAAAAAAAACACGCCGAAATAAAATGAAAAGCAGAATAATTGGAGCAGTCAGATTTATTTTGTTTTTTGTTTTGTTCTTGTACAGGGTAATAATGACTGGATTGGGAAGATCTTGTTGCAGTTTGTCCTGCTACCAGTTTTAGGAACGAGGAAGATGATTTACTCTGGACAAAGTGAAAGTGAGTTACCGCAGCGGTAGCCGGAAATCCTTCTGGGGGTTTACTCTAAGACCAGAATTTCATGAAATGTACCTCTCACCCATGCATATATACTGAAACGCGCCGCTTACTATATAAGTGGCTATATTTTATTCTGGGCCAGTTTTGTTGAAGACTATGCTAAAGGTAAGTTGTCGATCCTTGAATTTGACAAAGGTGGTTACATCCAGCAACAGACGAGGATCTCGTGGAGTTTGTACGCAATGCAAAATCCATATGTTTCCATATTCCTGGTGGGATTTTATCAATTTCTCTAGCTTTGTCACTTCTCAGCTGCTTTATGACTTAGGAAGTTTCTCCAATGGTGGGCAACTTTCGTTTTTACTGGTTGTTGGAGTTAACACAGAGGATTGCTGATTCTTGGATAGTGTAGTTAGCGGTAAACAGGGTTTGAAAATGCTCTGACGAACGACTTAGGATGTACACAGTCTGTAAGGAGCATCTGACCGTCTGTACTGTGCATAGGACTCTAAACCTCATTTATAAGGCTATACACAGCCTTTAAGGCTCCATAGAGGCCTCTGGTGTTTCAGGTATCTGCGTACAGTTGTGTTCTTTTAGCGAGATTAAACCACCACTCGTTCTTGAACTCTCGAAGATTAAGCTGCAGGTCTCCCCATACAAAACGGAACGCAATTTTCTGGCCAAGCAAAGTGTGCCTGATTGGATGACTTCTTCTTCACGAGCAGTTCTTAAATTTCTACGTTGTTTTCATCAAACTAATCTTCGTTCTCCTTAGTAAAGAAACTAAGTACCTCCACAAAGGTCTGCAGAATGCCATTCTTTAATTTTTCGCAAAGTGTTTCAGAAAAGAAATCAAAGAGAACGGTCGTAACTTCAAGCCTCGACGGAAGGGCTGCCAGGAAGTTTGCTTTACTTTATCTAATTGGAAACTACACACTTTAAAATTTTTCAGAGAGCCTCTTCTTTTCTTGGTTTAAAGTGGAGCTTAAGTTTGAAGCGAACAAGAAGATGGTCGCTATAATATTCTGTACGGCATCAATTTGGTACACATATTTTTCAGGTCTCGCTGGCGCGTTAGAATATAGTTAACGAAAAGCCAATTTTTGGACTGTGGATGCCTCTAGGTTGTTTTCAAGTAGCCTTTCTGCTGGAAGATAGTGTTTGGGAAATTCCGTGCAGAACCTTTCGAGCAAGCACCCATTATCATTACATACACATGTCTTTTAAGCACTTTCTTCCTGGCCACCGAATCTTGGCCCACTCTGGCGTTAAAATCGCTAAGGCTTATGACTTCATCATCATTAAGGGTGCCTCGCAATAGACTGCACAGATCAAATTAAAATTCGTCCTTTTCTGTAGGATGTACTTGAAGAGTTGGGGAGTACATACTGAAGAGCGTGGCATGTGGTTGATCATTGAGAAGGAGGCGTACAGAGATTGTGCAGTTAGAATAAGCTGTTGGCAGGTTTTCAAGCTTAGAAGCAATGGTATTTCTGACCATGAAGCCCACATCCGAAAGGCGTCTCATTATTGATTTGCTTGACCAGTAGAGGGTGTATCCGGTGCCGTACTCTTGTAAGCTACTTTCCTTTGGAAAGTAGTCTTCATATAGCACAACGATGATCTCTTGCTATGCCAGTGAAGAAACGGACATCATCACCTTCTACAACAAGCAATTTTTTCTTGTTCGACACATTCCCCAAAACAACGTTCGAATCAACGGTGGAGTGATGAATGCTCAAATAGGTAAAGACGAAATAACAAATTCGGCTTACACAGCTTGTCAAATAGAAATAGGGAATATCTAGCAGACTTCTCACTTGGGAACTGGTTGGTATGTCTTGATGCTAAAAACTTTGGACCTCCAACTCTAAAGCTCAGTTTGATAATATATTCATCAACAAGAAGTGGATAAATAGCGCTGTAAACTGTGAGACATAACCCTCTTTTGAAATAGTATATTCTGATCAGAGAATCATCACAGCAAATATATATATATATATATATATATATATATATATATATATATGTGTGTGTGTGTGTGTGTGTGTGTGTGTGTGTGTGTGTGTGTGAACAATTCTTTTTTGTCGGCCCAAAGAGAAGAAAAAAGTAAATATTAGTGGATCCACCGCTACAAGCCAACACAAGTCGGCTCTGGCATTGAACTTGTGATGTTTTAGGCCACTAAGCTAGATCGAACGAAGATCGGGATCTCGAGCGGGCTAGAACTTGTTGCTAGGATCGACCAAATGAACGGAATAACAAGTGAACGTGAAGTTCAGCCGAAAAGGCCAGCGTGGGAAGAGTGAAAGTGAGTAGACCGGATGTGCAACGCGGCTACCAAAAGGCAAAATAACTAGGTTAAGTAACAGGTTTTATAAGGGAAAGGGGCAGCAACAGAAATGGCGGGAAATATCCGAAGTTGCCAACAATCCTCTTTTTAAAGGGAGCAACAATAACTCGAAGAAAAGGTTTTAAATACGGTGTATTTAAGTAAGATGTTAAGCACTAATTTTGAAATGACAGTTGGAATTTATCAATTTCAAAATAAACTGTATGTTGACAACATGTGGGGTTACGTTAAGTAACCGACTTCTCAATTGACTCAGCATTTCTTTGACCGCGGATGTTATGTTGTTGAGTAGCCGGGGATGGCTACAGTACGATAATCCATGTTGTGCAGGTTCGGCTAAAACTAAGTCTAAGTGTTTCCTCGGTGGAGGAGGTCATCATGATAGAAGTGTATGTGCAACAAGAAATGTTATTTGTTTCAAATATATAAAGGAAGGCCATTTTTCAAAAATGTGTCGTTCGAACCCAAATCAAAAATGTGTCGTTCAAATCTGCAGCAACATGCTCTCACAAACTAGCGACAATGTTGATGAGATCAAACACTACATCCTCTTTTTTAGAATTCCTAAAATAGGCCGCATTATGCGAGTTAGTCGGGAAAAACGGCGCCATTACAGCCCTAATGGACGCCGGGAGCTCAAGATCCTTTATTTTTTACGGTTATGTGAAGAAACACAGACTACAGATGAAACATGCAACTGGTAAGGTATTCATAGCGTCATCGTCACTTAATGCCTCTATCAAAGGACAATGAGAGTCAAAGAAAGAGATTCGTACCAGATTAGATGTTTATCCATTACCAAGAATGGATGATCTGACTCAAGAAATAGTAAAATATAAAATTTACAGCTCTTTGTGTCTGAAGAGAGCATATCACCAGATACTAATAAAAAGAAGATAAGCCCTATACGGCATTCGAAGCTAATACCGATTTAGTAGAATTCCTTTTGGAGTCACTAATAGTATCGCCTGTTTCCAAATGATTATTGATTATTAAGGAAAATATTTCAACAGGCGTGTAGTTGGGAAAAATCAGCAAGAACCTGACGAGAATTTGGAAAAATTTTTAAAGATTGCTACACGGTATAAACCTCACCTTCAACGAAGATAAATATGTTTTCTCTAAAACATACATTGATTTTCTTGGCTATAACATAGCACAGAGCTTACTTAGACCAGATGCAAAAAGTCTATGGCCATTAAGAGAACTACCTGTTCCTTAAAACAAAACCTCACTGTGCCGAATGCTTGGATTATTCTCTTTCTACTCTCAGTTCTCTGACAAAATTAGACTCTTTAAACAGCTGATTCATTCCCTCTTAATACAGAATCGATAAAAACATTAGAAAACGTTATGGAAGAAATTGAAAAGGTCTTCGGTCGATGAAAACATTCCTCAAATAGTAGAAACTGATGCATTTGATACTGCTATTGCAGCTACTCTGAATCAAGCAAACCGCCCAGTGTCATTTTTTTCACGTACACTAACGGCTACAGAACAAAAATTATTCTCTCGAAAAGGAGACTTAAAGTTGAAGGATTGTTGAAAAAGTGGTCACATTATTTATCAGCGCGACATTTTGTTATAGTCACAGATTAGCAAGCTATTACTTTCATGTTTGATGCAAGAAGACATGGAAAGATCAAAAACGGTAAGAAAGGAACTGGGGTGTTATGAGTACGAAATCATGTACCGAGCAGGAAAAAACAATATCCTAGCTGATACGTTCTCACTTGTCCAGTGTAATGCAATCACCAACACAGGAAAACTACGCGAAAACCTTTGCTATTACCAGGTTGGCTCATTTTGTTAAAGTAAGAAATCTTCTATACTCTACTGAAGATTTTAAACGTGTGTGTACAGTATGTGCAGTGTCTGCTAGATAGAAACCACGCTTCTATACACCAGAAACAGGACGCCTGGTCAAAGCAACAAAACCGATGGAACGACTCAGCATTGACTTTTTCAACTTCGAAAAACCGCTACTTACTTACGATGATAGATGAGTACTCACGTTTCCTTTTTGCCTTTGCATGTACAAACACAGATACAGACTTAGTAATACAGAGTCTAAGTCAGATATTTACAGTATAATGGAAACATATCTCATATGATCAATATTAAACAGATGTATTAGTAATACCTGAAACCATGTAACAGTTAGGGTGTCCTCGTGGTGTAATGGTTAAAGCGATGAACTGCGGAATCGTAGTACGCGAGTTCGTACTCCAGTCGCGCTATTACGTTCACTTTCGGGCAAATACCCTTGGGAAAGGTATGAACCCCCTTATTCTCCCTCCAGCTATGGGTAAATAGTAGGACGGACTAGGTTCTTCAGCCTTGGTGAGGCAACTAGTCTAGGAGAAGGAAAACTCTGAATTCAAAACCTGTTAAACTCCGCTTAAAAATTGACCTTGTGTCATATCCTGCCCGAGCGGAGGGGTTGGTAAATAGTACCATTTAACAGTAAATTGTTGCGGAACTGGTATATGTGTATGCGTCGATCTCGTGAGTAGTTGATTTATGAGTTGTTTTATTGATAAAGGACTGGACAAATGACAGAGTCCAGTGGATAAATTCAGGTTTTATTGAGCGATGTATAGGTGTAGAAATCGGGGTTGCTGTATCACGTCGGTATAATCTCTGTTGGGTATCGAAAGTCTATGTTGTAGAAAGTCTTAGACTCAGCTGTCTATTAGTTTGTGGTGACAGCACATCTACAAGGTGAGGATGGTCTCTGTGCGAGGTGCAGATATTAGGTGTTGTTGTATGGTTAGGTTGTAGATGTTCCTGGAGACAGTCAGTGATGTGGCTGCATTGGTTGCAGAAGCAGGATGATCGATGTCCCGGTTGTGCAGTACTTTGGTTAACTGAGGGTAGGTGTAGAAGTGGCCTTGAAGTGTTGGTGCTAGTCCGAGCAGTGAGTCGCTCTTGGACTAGATGCTGCTGATGTTGTTTGCAGAGGCTGTGTGGTCGATGTCTCGGTTTGTTCAATCCTTGGTTTAACCGGGGGTGTCGATGTGGCCTCAAGCGTTGATGATAGTCCGAGCAGTGAGTCGCTTGTAGAATAGGTGATGCAAGGGCTGTAGCTTGGTCGTGCAAGAAGAACTGCTAAGTTAAGCAGGAGCTGATCTGCAGTTGGTGGTGGTTGCTTGGTGGCGCAGGAACGGCTGCTGGGTTAAGCTGGAGCTGGTCAGCAGTTGGTGGTGGTTGCTGTGTCGTCGTCTCCTGGAGCTGATGTGTAGGTGCAGGTAGCTTGCAGGTGCAGGAACTGCTACTGGTGAAGCTGGAGTTGGTCTGCAGGTGCTGATAGCTTGCAGATGTAGGAAATGCGGTTGGTGAAGTTGGAGCTGGTCTACAAGTGCTGGTTGCCGGAAGGTGCAATGAGGAGACCAAGAGTGATCTAAAAAGACTTTCTGAAGTTAGTCCTTAAAAGAGCTGTGGAGGATGGCGAGACTTTCGGAGGAGCTCTGAGAAGAGCTGTTTTAATGAGAAAAATAAAAGGCTGTGATTGGTCTAGTTAGCTGTGCTAGGCTCGCAGGTGTGGTTGGTTGGATTCCATGTCTTCTGCTTCGGCTGGTGGTAAGGAGGCAGACCCCACGTTCGGCAACTTGGTTTGGTGGGCAGGACGCATACCCCATGCTGCTGGGAGAAATAACGGATTCCTCTCCTGCAGGCTAGGCCCGGCTGCTCAGTTGTTTTTTGTCACTGCCTCCCAACAGACAGGACTTGACACAAGGTCAATGACCCGAAGGTCGATTAAAATGGGGGTTGAAGGAGGGGGGGTTGACTATGCTGGTCATCATCGCCTTTCAGCCTCGAATCTGTCCCTGACTTTGAACACAGCGCCGAGCCGAAGCCGGGCGAGTGTGTTGTATTTTTCGACCGTCTCACCAACAAGACGAGTATGGCATAAGACCTTTTTATGGTGGTTCCGGGTGCAGGGCTGTAGCCCAGACGCGCCCGTCGTCTCCAAAATGCCTCGCGCCCCGTCGGCATTCCCTTAAAAAGCAACGCTTCAGGCGCCAGGCGATAAACCTAGCCTCTCTAAAGTGGGTTAGAGCCTGGAGGGACGACCTCCCCTGAGGCTCGAGTATGCCGGTCAAGGCGCACCTAGACCGACTGCCACCGCAATCAGGACACACCCGACTAGATCCGAGTACGCCCAACACAGCCAATCGAAGTGTGTCCCGATAAACAGTGTCACCACGCCCGGCGGGTGCATTGACTATTTAGTTGCAGCCAATGCGTTTATATAGCGTTAGCCGCTGCTACTCTGCTGGTCGAGGGAAGTATTTTAGTACACAGGAAGTTACTTTATTAAATATAAGTGATAATAAGATACTTCATTATACTTTGAAGAAGAACTTTTGAATATTATATATTTCATCCTGTGGTAATGACTTTGTCTCCGAAAGGTAAGAAAAATTTACTACTTTCGAAAAATACTTTGTGTGTTCATAACAGAAGTTCATTCATGACGTATGTACGATGTTTTGTTATCTGACGTCACGGGTGACTCGGCGTTTTTTTCTAAACTGTATATTTTGGGCACGATAGAACAAACAAATGAGCTCAAACTTAATAACGAATAAAGTTACCTATAAACAATTTGCTCACACACACATACGCGCGTGCACACACACACACACACACACATAGTTATATAAACAGGATTTGGTATTAAATAACCAACAAGGGTTGACATGCCATTAAACCAAATAACCAAACCTAACGTAACCAAACCAAACCAAACTAAACCCCATTTTGTCAGGTTACCTTTGTTTCCTCTTGTTTTATTAAAAGGAAGAATAAATGAGTTGACGAAAATAGTGATAGTTTTCAATTTGGAAGTTTTATTAACAACTTCAGATGAAGAGAACCCTTGTGCTGTAAGTCGCGGGAAAAAAACAGTTGTAGTGTTGAGAAGGAAGAAAGACGCCGAATTCAAAGCAGGAGTTGATATGCTGTCGTCAGGACAGGAATTAAAATGCTGAAGTTAAATGCAGGAGTTGAAAATATCCAATTTGTTTCTCCGAGGATCCGTTGGTTTAGAAGGAAAGATGAATGATGAAAGAATGATTTCCCAGACACCAACGGTCCATAAATTAGATGTGCTCACCTCATAATGCTTAGTGGACTGCTGCTGTGGTGAGAGAAGAAAAGATGGTCTGTCCTGCTGATGGCCAGTAAGGAAGCGAAGAGAGAGAATGTACTCTGGCTTGTCTTGCTGCTGGCCAGTGGGGAAGCGAGAAGAGGGGGAGAAATGGTTAGCGCGGCCTTTTATGTTGCCCCGGGGAGGTGACCCGAGCAGAATGGAATCAGTTATTCTCATTGGGCGGAATATATAAATTCGAATTCAAACGGCTAAAGTAATTCCCGCACAAAATAATAATTTGAAATTCTTTCGGCTACACCTTAATTGTCACAACTAACAAAAACGTAAATAAGGAATTTTCAAAAATTTAAAACTCTTAATGAATCAAAATTAAATTTTAATTTCAAAAATTCAGTGGATATTATTCATAACCAAAAACATCTACAATATAAGTTAAGAACTTTGCAACTAATCATCAATCATCATTATGTCGTGCAATCTGCACGGATATCCCTGACTCTCTCCTGCCACCCTTCTTTATCGTCCATCGCTTCCGGTAGGTCTTCAAGGCTACATCCTGTACCGGCACAGAGCTGTTGTATGTAGGTTCCAGCTGGTCGTCCTGCCTTTGCTCGTTCATGTGAAGGGGTCCACATGAGTATGTCACTTATGAGTTCGTTCCTACTTCTCCAGCAGTGTGCAGCATGTCTGGTTCGTCTAACTTGGATAGTTTTCGTGATGGGTGGTAGGTGGCCGTGCAGCTGCTGCTTTGAAGAGTGCTGCCTCCAGGACTTGCTCGCAGCCTTCTTGTGTAGTTGCCGTCAAGCTTTTTTTCCATCTGTTTAGTTAGCGTCCATGTACTGCATCCATGCAGCAGTATCGATACGACCTCTGCTTGAAAAAAACTGTGTTTCATTTTATCGGTCAGGTGTGGCTTCCATATAATCGATAGTCTATCGGTAGCTGTCCATGCCTTTACTAGTCGCGTGTAGATGTCAGTCTCGGTTGATGAGACACTGCTTCCTAGGTAGGTGAATTTGTCTACTAGTTTCAGAGAACTACCGTCTTGTGTGGAGATGTCGTATCTTTGATTAAACCGTCTTGTGTGCGTTGACATGGAGGCTTATGCCTACACCTGCTCGTTCCAGACTATGTAGCAGGGTTTCGGCTTGAGCGGGTGTATTTGCCAGAAGCATTATGTCATCGGTGTAGTCCACGTCCGTAATTGTTTGTGTGGGGTATCTTCTGCTTCTTTCCTTTGTCAGCTTGAAACCATTGTCTTTCATTTTATCATTGATAAAATGAAAAACAATGAAAATGAAAGACATTCTAAGCGCGTAGTCTAAACAGATGATAAAAAGGTATGGGGCTAATATGTCTCCTTGCAGCACACCTGCTACAATGTCAAAGTAGTCTGTGTCTCTATCCGGGGAGTGGACTTTTACTTTTGTGTTTCTATATAGCATCATTATGGCTGCAACAGTTTCTTTGGGTAGACCGTAGGCGAGTCGTACTTGCTCTATCTTTCCTCTGAGTATGAATTCAAAGGCTTTGGCGAAGTCGACGAATAATATTGTTGCCTCTAGGTTTTTGCACGTACACCTTCTAGAATTCGACGGATAGTCAAAATTTGTGATGTCGTGGATCTATTTCTCCGAAAGTTATTTTGGTTTTTCCTAAGTATCTTCTTAATTTTGGGTTCTATGTGGTTGCGTTGCAAACACATACCAAATAAAATACGCATTAATTTTATTGCATTTTTGTCGTGTGATATAGGATGAATTTTTATATTATTAGATTAAATATTTACGTGTCTTATAAAGAAATGCTAAGTCCCATTTAATTTTTTACTAGGAAAATTCGATAAAAAGCTGAGTAAATGACATAAAATATTTTCACAATGTTTTGTTAAAAAATGCTATCGGCAAATATAAATTCCCAATTTCTGAAATTTCTGAAAAATTGATTTTTGATAGATTTTTAAATTCAGGATGTTTTTTGCTATAATCTTTACTAGGCATTTTTAAAAACATAAACAACTTTTCAAACTCAAATATCTTCATTATGAAAATCTATGAAAATTAAAAGGAGAAAAACCTTTTCTTATTTTCTTTTTTTTCACACTGTAAGAGTAATTTTATTGAAAAACAGCCGCCGAAAACGAAATTTTGTATGCGGAATTACATCAAGAATAAATGAATAATAAAAATATATATACTTATACCAATGACAAGTTATGGGGTTCATCATAAGGTCACCACTCAGCCAGGACCATATCAACTTGGGGTCGTGACAGAGACCAGGAAACGAATGGCAGAAGTGAAAAGACATGTAGCAGAAAGAACTTCGTATTTTTGTTTGGCGCGTTAATTAAATTGACCGTTAGGGTCGACACATATTTTTACCCAATAAGGATGACTTATTTTATTCATCCCGGATCATTTTTCCGGGCAGCAACAAATTGGGGAAAAGCCGCTTCGAAAAGGACAGACGTCTTACTATTCGCTCTCCTTTTAGCAGTAACATCACGAAACTATGAGGAAGGCCATCTAATTTATGGACCTCTTGAGTCTATCCTTTTAGACCAAGGGTTCCCGGTTGAATATGAATTAGATGAATTCAATCCGCCTCACACAGGAACAACTTAAAGTCGCCTTTAACTTTGGCTATGTCGACTGCGACGCAAAATTCCGCTCAGACATCCAACCACTTCATCCCTGGGCAACATTTTCTGGAGACATTCACGCCTCTCTCCCCAAACGACCAGGACTACACATCCATGGGTGACTACATCATTCCTGTCCTTAACCAGCAAACACGACCTTTGCTACACCTATGGCGACCATATCTCACCCACACATTCAACAATGCCTTAACCTAACGACGCTCATTTAACTCAGGCAAATAGCTTGCCGCGACCGGCCGATAAACCCTTGCTGCGACCTGCTGATAAACCTAAACATATCAAGTTACACGCCCGAGTTAGGACGATTATATCCGAGTACGACCGGAACTGACTAAGCCCTTTTTCCTTCTAACGACCATGACATCTCGTTATAGCTAAAAGAAAAAGACGAATTAAAATTGATAACATTTACAAAACACTTCGGCCAAAAATTACCTGATAAGACTTGAACTAATAGTCGTCGCCAGCCTATAGCAGGTTAGGAAAATACTTTACGGCTACACTCATTTTTTATCAAAGAATTTTATATCCACGCGGCTGGAGCTGTGTGTCACAGCACCTTCGTAATATCAACAAGCCCTTTTTAACCCTCGTTGGCGCGCTCCTGGCGAAGCTCATTAAGGAGGAATCCCGCATTCTGTGCGGTCGCATTCACCTTAACTTACGGCATTGGTCCCACTTCTCGTGGTAGACCTGCCTTTCTCCCACCTACATAGGTATGCACAAAGGTCCTTTTTAGGACCATAAGAGGTCTCTGTCTGCGGGTCAGAGCATCTCTGACTGGTCAGTAATGATCAGTCGAAGTAGACGGCCAGGCGGCAAACACGAAGACGGATTCTAAGACCAACCGGTCTTAACTCTAACTCGGTTCCGATAGTCCGATAAGCTGCGCAGCGCTAATGGCACGGACCAGCCTTTAGCTACGGCTTCACTATCTGCGCAGCGCTAAGATAACGCCCATCTTAGCCTCGGCCTTCTGGCCTGTCCGCTCGTCAGCACGGCTTTGACCCGACAAAGCCTTCGTTCCCGTCAGCTCGCCCGCACGGCTTTGACCCGACAAAGCCTTCGCTCCTGTCCGCTCGTTCGCACGGCTTTAACACGACAAAGCCTTCGCTCTCGTCCGCTCGTCTGCACGGCTTTGCCCCGACAAAACCTTCGTTCTCGTTCGCTCATCCGCACGGCTTGGGACCCGACAAAGCCTTCGCACTAGTCCGCTCGTCCGCACGGCTTTGACCCGACAAAGCCTTCGCTCTCGTCCGCTCGCCCGCACGGCTTTGATACGACAAAGCCTTCACTCCTGTCCGATATGTCCGCACGGCTAGGGGGCCCAGCAAGGCCCTAGCCTTTCCTCGACCTCGACACTCTTGCAAGGTACAACGCAGTCCACGTAACGACTCGCTGTTACGGACTGTTCTACCACTGCAACAACCGGCTCACGTACGACCCGCTGTACGAGCCAGAAACCAGGCCGACACCCCCCCGGTTAATCCAACATATCGTCATAACCGAGGATGTCGATCTACCGAACTCGACGCTCTTGCAAGGTACCACGCAGTCCACGTAACGACTCGCTGTTACGGACTGTTCTACCACTGCAACACCTGACTCACGTACGACCCGCTGTACGAGCCAGAAACCAGATCAACACACCCCTGGTTAACCACAACATACCGTCACAACCAGGGATATCGATCTACCAACCTCGACCGACCATCTAGCTGTACTCAACGACCAGCACCGACCATCTAGCTGTACTCAACGACCAGCACCGACCATCTAGCTGTACTCAACGACCAGCACCGACCATCTAGCTGAACTCAACGACTCGACCGACCTCAGCTTACCACCATCCAACGTCTAGCTGAACTCTACGACTCGACCGATCTCAGCTTACCAGCAACCAACATCTAGCTGAACTCAACGACTCGACCGATCTCAGCTTACCAGCATCCAACGTCTAGCTGAACTCTACGACTCGACCGACCTCAGCTTACCACCATCCAACGTCTAGCTGAACTCAACGACTCGACCGATCTCAGCTTACCAGCATCCAACGACTAGCTGAACTCAACGACTCGACCGACCTCAGCTTACCAGCATCCAACGTCTAGCTGAACTCTACGACTCGACCGACCTCAGCTTACCAGCTAATAACATAACCCATCCTAGCTGAAGACTACATACAACCGCCACGGACATTTACATTCACGCTTGAAAATACGACGAAATAAATTGTCATTTGATAACTATCATCATCTCACCTTTGTTCCTTCATATTGCTTTGGCTGTTCTCATTCACATAAATTCATTTGCGGGGTCGACATACTTATAGGCCCCGCAACAAGCTGCTAAAATTCCTTCTCGACTCCATAACTCCTTCCTTCCTTCCTTCCTTCCTACTTGCAGCATAAACGCAAACCCTTTATTCCACGCTGCCATTAAAACCTTCATATAAAAACCTTACGGCATCTTCGTTCTTCTCTCTCCTTTATTTTCCAACTATATTTAACGAGGAAATAACAATGTAACAACACTCGTAACAATATTTCTTCGCTAAAGACTTACCGTGTTCTCGGAAAAAGAGACTTTGTCTAGCAGGTTGGAACATGGTGTAAGAAAACTCGTGACAGTTAACAGTTGGGCGTTTAAACACAACAGAGAATCTAGGTCCTTCTGAATGCGAAAAAAGCGACTTAAGCGTAATGTTGACGCGTGGCTTGAGGGAGGTGCTAGGATGTGCGAAAAGGTGCGTGAACTCTGGAGTAAATAAATAGAGAAGCTAGATGTCCAGTCAACAGACACTACACCTGCCCATTTTGGGGGGCACCGTTTAGTATTCGTGCAGGTCGGTTGTTTGCTATCTGTGACTCCTTGGCCTCTGGGGTCCATCCCTCCAGGCGCAAACCCTCGGAGGAGGAGATGAATTTAACGCCTGGTGCCTGAGGCGCGCCGTCAGAGGAATACCGAAAGGGCGCATGACATTTTTGGAATTACTGCGCGTGTCTGGACTACGACCCAAGTTTATTACTTGGAATCTGAGGCGCTCCATCAGGGAAATCCAAACGGGGTCAAGTATTTTTTTTAACCTGCCACGCCTGAGTCTCGATTTGTGCACAGCCCCAACAAAAAAAAACAGCCTTGTACGATATTATAACATAACGGAATGTTTGATAAATCGCGTCAGCCAAACTGAGAGAAACAGTGTGGCAGAGATTGAACACGAGCGAAAGAGGCAGCTGCAAGACGGCGAAGAAGAAGAACGATGATAAAACATTTCACGTGTTCATTTAATTTCAAAACACCACAGGATCTTAATTTGAAAAACGACTATTTCTGCCTTCGCCTATACTTGACTCTGATACGTCATTTTACACATCAGCTAACCACAAGCTAACCTGTGAAAAAAAATGAACCCAAAACAAAATTCCCTGGAGAGCTTTTTTATGGGGGATTTTTATAAGCCCCGAAAAGCCCGGTTTATTCCTACGTTTTGTAAAAGAATAAACCGTACTTCAACAGCAGTAGGGAATTGGTGACAGCTTTTGAAGAAAGGAGACGAACGACTTTTAATGCAACAAAATTTATATACAACAACAACAATAAACAGGGTTTTACACTGCAGAGAAGAGGAAAATTTCGTATTTTGGGTTGGGGCGCAATTTAATTCGACACTTAATTTCACCCAATCAGGATGACTTATCCTATTCACCCCGGACCTTCATTTCCGGCCACCAAATCGGATGAGCTGCCAAACACACCCTCTTTGGCTGAAGAACGCCGACCAGTGCAGACGTCACACTGACCGTTCTTCAATAGCGATGCTTTTTAGCTGGACAATGCCGCTCAGTGCGGACGCCTCACTGCGGCTCTAAAATACCAGCAGCAGCAACATGGACACACACGAGGGAACCCATCTAATTTATGGATTCCTCGCGGGGAATCCCAGTTGAATATAAATTAGATGCATTCAACATGCCTCGCACAGGCACAACTTTATGTCACCCCAAAATTGGCTATGTCGATCTGAGCGTAATCCCGCTCTCGACATGCATGGAGATAACGCCTACTCTCCCCAAATATCAGACACGAAACTCATGGTGACATCCAAAGTTCAATTCCTACAACTGCAACATGTCTTTCGTCAAAAACTCAAAAAACACAATCCCTCACACGTCCAACAACACACGCTGCCATCTCAACCTTCTCAACTTCTCATAACTCAATTTCGTCTCAATAAGCATAACTTCTCCACGAGTCTTGCAGCACCAAAAGCAAACCCAATATTCCATGCTGCAAATAAAAACCTATTCATAAAAACACCTTTCGACCTTCGCCATCTTACTTCTTCTTCATTCTACCTTTTATTTCTCACAAACTTAGCGAGGGCCTTACAACACTCAGCGAGGAAACAACACCCACTTTCCTCGCTACTAACAAACCAACTTCTCCAGCTAAAATCATCGTACAACATCAAATGGAACAAACAACGAATATGTAAGAGTTAACAAAAGAGTTCAAGATTCCGATAGATGGTAGGGTTTTGTAAGCTTTGTAAGGTTTAGCTGTAAGGTTGTTATAAGGTAAAGTTACAAGGTAAAGGTTTAAGGTACGGTAAAGTTTGGTAAGGTTAGGTTAGGTAGGTTATGTGAATGTTTGGTTAAGGTTTGCAGATAAAATGCCTGCTGGAACTTAGCTGCGTGTCCTGTTCCTTTTAACTCAGTACGTGCGTTCGTCGCTCGTGGCTCCTGGCTGGTGGAAGAAGGTACCAAATACGTTTGCCGTCAAGGGCTGCTACGAATGGACCTGTTGCTAACAGCGGTGGGAGTGGAAAATAGAGGAAGAATCTCCTGTGGAGCTCTTTTTTTATAATGGACGCCACGTGACCCCCAAGGGGCTGCTGATGTTCGGTGAAACAGGATCACCAGTTCCTTAACTAAATTTCTACATTTTCGGGAGGAAAAGAGCAAAGGATGGGACCACAGAAGCATTGCAGACAGCCAACAAAAAGAAAGCTGCATTTAAAAGAAAATATCAAGATTCCTACCAAAATTACGGGTTCATCGCAACTGGTAATATACAAGCTCTGCACCGGCTATGCATAATTTGTGGTGAACTGCTAGCTAATAAAGTTATGAAACCCTCAAAACTGCTTCACCACATTCAAACAAAAAACCCTTGAAATTTTTTAAAAGAAAAAAAATGTCAACTTGAAGGACAAAGACAATTATTGAGTGTCACCACTTCAAATGTGTTTGCCCTGAAAACGTCATTCTTGGTTGCAGACTATATTGCTAAAGCTAAGAAGCCTTTTACTTTGGGGGAAGAATTGATTCTGCCAGCTACGAAGACCTTTTACCGTGAACATTTTGGAGAGGATGAAATGAAAAAGGAAGCAACTATCATAACAAGAAGAATTAATGAAATAGCGGATGACGTTGAGACAGAGTTGTTAGAGATGATGAGTCACCGTGGTACGCAATTCATGAGACGTCTCTACTGATGTTGATAACAAGGCTATTTTGCTCGTTTTTGTGCGATATATCTTACAAGAGGATGTACATGAAGATATTGGTGCGCTATTTTTACCAACCAACACCACAGCTACAGAACCATTTAAGTCTTTGAACAATTACATAACATGAAGACTTAATTGGTCGGTGAATGCACAGATGGATTGGCTGCGATGACTAACAACACGGATCAAAAGGGATACTTTTGAATGCGAGTCTACACACTGTATCATCCATAAGGAAATCCTGGCGATCCGAAAACTATCAATTGAGCTAAACAGTGTTTTGCAAGATGTGATTAAAGTTATTAACCACATCAAAGTACATTACCTTAATTCGCATTTGTTCGATCAGCTCTGTGAAGAGATGGATGTAGAATATAAGTGCTTTCTCTGGTACACAGAGGTTTGTAGGGGGACATGTTATTTGATAGTTATGTTTAGTCCCCCAAAATTTAATGTTGAAGTTTTATAGTTTAGAAAAAGGTAGAATAGGCACATGGAGACAAATGAATGAAGATATGAAACCGCGCGGACAAAAGGAACATTCAAAACAAGGCGACAAACAAAACAAATTTATACTCATAACAAAACATGCAATGGTACATTGAAAATATTGCTAATTCTACATTGTTAGTAAAATAGTCTTGTGTGTATGTGTGTGTGTGTGTGTGTGTAACTAACACAACTAAACTACAGAAAAGATTAATAATGAAAGCGACCTATTAAGGTTGATTACATATTTAAAATGTCTATTTCTTCTTGTGGTTCGAAACAGTCGGTTTTTCCGAGGCTGGAAAAAGTCTCCAAGTCAAAGTGTTTTGAAGAAATGAATGTCTGCGAGGCTTATCCATTTTTTTTGGGGGGGGGGGGCTTTTGACTTCTGTTCGTGAATAAGGGTGTCACACTGGAGGGAGCGTGTCAGCGCTGCAATAGAAATTGTGAAAAAGAGAAAGAGTGTTTGAAGACGACGTATTTATAGAAAATACGTGTCTTGGAATCGGCTCCAAAAAACGCGGGACGAAATTTAAACGCGGACGTAGTTTTACGCAGATCACGTGGTTCTCCTGGTCAATGGTTTCCCGAGACTGATTATTTGTGTGCGTCCGCCATCTTTGTTGTGGGAACAAGTGGCATACCGCCCAAATTAAATTATAGGAGTGTAAAGTCCTATAAGTTAGATGGCTTTCTAGCCGCAAATGACTGACTATAGTTTTTGAGTTATGACACTCCTTGCAGTGACTTTTTTTTAAGAAAAGGAGTCATCACTGGCAGAGTATTTTAGCAAGACTGATTGGGTCTCAAATATTTGTTTACCTATGTGACATTTTTAACAACCTCAACGAACTCAATCACGCACTTCAAGAAAAAATGTTGTCAGATAAGGTTGCTTCATTCAAAGCAAAACTGGAAATATGGAGACGGAGAGTGAACGTGGGGACTTTTGATATGTTTCACACAGTAGCAAGGATTTTAGAGGAGACTGAGATCGAGCCTTCATTCTGCCAGTTAGAGCATGATCAACAGTTGTAGTTTTCAAAAGACTTTAAGCATTATATCCCAATCGAAAAAGACCCCAAAACAGCAAATGAATGGACCCGCAATCCATTTGTGAACAAGCCAGGTCAATCAACTCTATCCCTACTTAAAAAGGAACAACTGGTTGAGACGGCAAATATCGGTGTTCTTTGATCCATGTTTGAAACAATTTTAAATCTCTTTGCATTCTGGGTTAAAGTCAAAGCAGAATATCCTGACATTACCACAAAAGCACTAAAAGCCCGTTTCCAACCACATATCTTTATGAGGCTGGTTTTTCTGTAGTGACAGCCACTAAAATAAGACTTCGGAGTAGACTGGATATATGTAACATAACTTGAGTGTCACTGTCTCCCATCAACCCTAGATTGGACTATATAGCAGCAGGGAAACAAACTAAGGGTTTCCACCGACTCTCTATTATGATGAGTTGATATTATAGTGCAAAATTGTTGTAATTGCCTAATTCAAAGTGTAATCGTTATGTTCAGATTAGATACCGTGAACTAACAAAGGTTTTTATTTATTGGAACTCCCGTGCCTCTAACCGATCTGCAGAAACATTTTCATGCATAAAACTGGTCCCTGGTACAAAAAATGGTTTGGGGACCACTGTATTAAGTTCCATAAATGACCGACGCAACTCCAGCTTCCTCAGTGAGATGTGCAAACAGCAACAGTGCCAGACAACCAGTAATAGTGAGACGCTCTGGAACCAACATATACAGCTTCCAAAATCTTAGACTTAGTGGGTTGAGGTTTGGTAAGAAAACAGCCTAAAATTCTAAGAAATTTGGTGTAGCAAGAAAAGACGAACAAGAAATCTTATCTACCCGTCTTTATCTTGTAGACTTCACAATCAGCTTTTTCATTCAAAGAAAACACTACTACATCTACTCACTCAAATTATTGTATCCTTCTTCACCACCAACAACTCTAAGAGAAAGTGAACCTTAAAAGGAACACTTTTCAGACATTCCTCCTCACCACTTTTACAAAGAACTCATTTCTTCCACCCGCTTAAATTCTAATTAAGGACTCAACAGAAATATTTTGAGACAATCAATTTTATTTCTTAACACTTTTTTCCTTCTATTTCTAAGGAAATTTGCAACTTATCTCCCTTTTTATATGGAATTAACCATTTTGTGTATCCCTTTATATATTTTTTATAGTAAATAAACACATTTCTTATCTATTTCAATTTTTACCCCGAATTGCAGTCCTGATTTGCTTGCTCATCAAAAATACGGAATTATTTTTGCTGTTTCACAAGCTAAATGGCTTGATAAGGCTTAGATATCTTCAACGACCATATTATAGGAGGAAGACCGAAAAATTCCTTATACAAGATCAAATCGACAAAATCAGAAATTCTGTAAATCATCTCAACTAGCATGGTAGACATTAAATGAAGTTAATATGGATAAAAAGCCAATGAAGAAGAAAGTCTTCAGAAATGGAAAGTACATTTCAAGAATCTTTTTAGAAATCCTCCATAAGTAAAAATATTAAAGAAATTAATGGCCAACTAGACATCAAACTTGGACATTTTATGAAGAATGAACTTGACACAGAGTAGAAAAGCTTGCAGGCTTTAATTAAATACCTCCTGAAGTATAGAAAACAAGAAAATTTGACATACTTCATTGATTATGCAATGCCGTTTATAAACAAAACACAATAGAGAAATGGACAAAAGGCTACATTGTCCCTTTCACCAAGACAGGTGACCTTAGAATCAGTAAGAACTACAGAGGCATAACTCTTACCACTTTAGCTGCTAAGGTTTATAATGTCCTGCTTCTCAGTCATATCCAACTTGAAGTTGAGAAAGAAAAATCAAAATACTTTTCAGAAAAAAGATTCTCAATTTCTCAAATTCTGACTGTGTCATCAAATGAGTACGTACAAAAAATCACAGGGGAACACTTTTGTTTGTGGATTTCTAGACGCTGAGGAAAGAGGGAGCAAATACTCCAAGTATAAAGTTTTCCCGCAAAAAAAATGGAAATGCTGCATTAATGCTCTACAAAGACACAAAGGTCATAGTTGGCTCACCTGATGGTGACACAGATTTCTTTGACAATGTTACTATAGTCTTGCAAGGAGACTACAGTGACATTGTGGCTTCACATAGGCTTCACATTGGCACTATTTCTATTCATGATATGACAAGATTATATTGTACAAATATCAATAGATATAATGAAAGAGAATGTTTGGTTGGTGGTGATTTTCAGCATATCAACCATTGATGGTGATTTAATGCTGAATCTTATCTATACACATATATTAAATATATATGATTGTAAACAAATAGTGTGTGGGTAAAAATTTCTAAATGAACTAGACCTCATTTGTTTATACACAGTTAAATGTTTTCTATTATTGCTATCTAACACTAAAAGTTTTATTTGCATACAGTTAAATAATTTCAAGTATTGCTATTTAATACCTATAATTTCTTTTACACAGTTAAATGGTTTCAAGTATTGCTATATAACAATAACAATTCAGTTTAACATTAGTCATTTGTTTACACATTTAAATGATTAAACAGTTCTATTTCACCCCTAGATGGAACCCTAAAAGCTACTACCATTCCAGGTCAGAGTAATGGCTGTAAAGGTCTACTCCATATTCCCCAAAGCTTCACCATCAGATGGTTTAAAGTCATATCAGAGGCACTGTAGAATGCATATCCAACAGCCCCAGCCGACTAGGCTGGAAAACACTATAACAGTCAAGAAGAAGATGATATGTCACAGAAACTATTACAGGTACAGTCTGTGAAGATGATCTTATGCTTCTTGAAGACACACCAGTTCAAGTCGAATTTCTGCTGTATAGCCAGGAGCAGACAGCAAGAGTCATTAGGCTCTACATGAATTAAGATAAAATTGAGTTCATAAATTTTAATCAAAATGATTCTGTCAATTCATTTATTTACAAGCCACTAAAATTAGTTGACCAGTTCACAATATCTCAACTGAAAATGACAGCAACATTATGCATAGGTAAAATATGGAATGCAATTAAAAGACTAATGACTATATGGAAATCGAAATACAGATGGGAATTCTTCCAACTTGTAGCTGTGTTAGTACTATGATAAGGTTGCAACACTAGGACTTTAATGAAACATCTGGAGAAAAAGTTAGATGGGAACTACACAAGGATGCTGCATATTGTTTTGAACAAATCCCGGAAAGAGGAGCAGGTGTACGGCCACTTACCTCCCATCTCACAAACTATCCAAGTAAGATAAGCAAGACATGTAGAAGCAAGGATGAACTCAGGAGCAACATTCTCCAATTTACTCTTAGAAATGTACACACCAGTGTTGGCTGAACAGCAACAGTTTTGTCATTAGCTTTTTGTAGATAATTGATACAATCTAGAGGAGTTACCAATTGTTATAATTGATAGGAGTGGATGGAAAGAAAGAGTCAAGAGAATCTATGATGTCAGCAAGCCTTGGTAATGATGAAGATAAAGCTCTATATAATATCAATCACAGAAGCACACATTGGTCATCATCTTAGGAAATGGACACAGAAACACAAGTTCAAATCCTAGATGATGCTGTTTGTATTTCACATAGTGTTGATATTATTGGGAAATGTATGAATGCAACTATTCTTCCTCCAGATATGGGTAAAAAGTAGGGCAGACTTGGCTCTTTAAGCATGCTATGGCAACCAGTCTAGGAGAAGGAAAACTCTGAATTCAAATCTTTTAAAATTGAAAATTGACCTTTTGTTGCATCCTGCTTATGTGAAGGGGTTGGGTAAATACATACATCAATAACATTTTTTTAAATTTACCTATAATAATCATTTGTTTGCACAAATTTACATGATTTTAAGTATTCCAATTTAATAAAAACAATTTTAAGTAGATCAATTTTACACCTAGGTGGGCCCCTGAGAGGTACTACAGGTTAAAGTGGATATGTGGTTAATGGCAATAAAATGGTACTTTGTACTCCTTAAGGGATCCAGGATTAGAGCCTCACTACTGGATGCAGTTTATTATCATAGTAGTATTGGCAACCAGTAAAAACATCAGCCCTGTGTGGACACTGGGATCAATCAAAAGGACTTACTAAGAATAATGGTTCATAGGAACAGATGGCAAGAGGAAGTCAAGTGATTCTATACTGTCAGCACCAAAATGCTGATAGATAGATAGATAGATAGATAGATAGATAGATAGATAGAGGTAAATAAAACAGTATATCCAGATCTTTACAAGAAAATATAATAGCTGATAGTTACCATACATAAACCTACATCTTATATATATATATATATATATATATATATATATATATATATATATATATATATATATAATGAAATTAGAAGAAAACTCAAACCAGGTTGAATCATCATGATGAATGTATTTTGGTGAAGAATATCATTATACTTTTCATCTCTTCAGATGATGTTACACATTTAACTTAAGGGTAAAAACAGCAAATATAGATTACAATATATATATATTTAAATTTCCAGGTGAATGTAGAGGGTGATAAAATTAATAAATTATTAGAAAAATTAACAAACCAGGAAAAGGGTGTTCCTGTAAATGAACCCATCCTAATTTGAACATATACTAGATTTTTCATACCAGATGGAATTTCTTTGATAATATAAGTTTATAAACTAAACTATTATCTCAAATGATCACAATATTTAGAGATGATTGTTTAGTTTACAAGCTTACATTATTAAAAAATTCCACCTTCTACAAAAAATCTAGAATATGTTCAAATTAGGATGGCTTAATTTACAAGAATACCCCTTTTTCTGGTTTCTTAATTTTTCTAATACTTTAATGTTTTAACCCCTTTTACTTTTGGAAGAAAATTAAAATTTATAAGTTATTTTTTCATATATATATATATATATATATATATATATATATATATATATATATATATATATATATATATGGATTACTATGTATGTATATATATATATTGTAATCCATATTTGCTGTTATTCAACCTCAAATTAAATGTGTGTAGTCATCTGACTAGATGAAGTATGTAATGATATTCTTCGCCAAAATGAATTTATAATGACAATTTAACCAGGTTTAAATTTTCATCTAATTACATTGTATACATTCTGTATGCGAGTTTTATTATATAAACCTGGATAAGGAATATATAACAATAGCCATACATTGAGCACTCTGATAGATTTATATGAAATTCATCATATATTCAATATGCAAATAATCCACACCCATTATCTTCGGACACAGACTGGATATTACTGATATATATATATATATATATATATATATATATATATATATATATGGGGGGTGCATGTATAACAATGGTTTCACTTTTTAAAAAAAAGAACAATGATATCCCAAAGAAAATATGCCAAATGCAAACTACACAGATGATCTACCACTTCTGCTCAAATCTCAGCTGCATAGCTTGGAGCAACAGGATGCATTACCCTCTTATGTGAAAGCAACTAAAACAAGAGTTCAAGTGTTTTAAATGAGAAGGAGCCCTGTCCACTTCAAGAAGCAAGCCTCTGAAAATAGTAGACCAATCCACATACCTTAGTTGCAATATCTCATCTATGGAAAATGATATCAACATACACATCAGAAAGGCATGGACTACCATTGTTGATTATAGAAATCTAATCTCTCAAATTGAAATAAAATGGAAATTCTTTGAAGCTGTAGTTATGTCAGTACTACTGTATGGATGCACAACCTTGACTCTATTGAAATGAATACAGAAAAAGCTAGAAGGGAACAACACAAGATTTCAACATACTATTTGGAGCAGATCCTGGAAGCAGCGACCTACAAAACAGCAATTGTAATGCTACTTACCACTCATCTCAAAACATGGTTGGTACAGTTGGAGAATTAAGGATAAACTCATCACCAAAATTCTCTTGGGGTTGGTGTACCAGCAAGGACTTCTATCTTCTACTCCTGTGCAGATAGTTGATGTAGTCTAAAAAAATATGATTAATGGACTGTAGGAATAAATGGTAATAAATGGTAAGGGAACTCTGTGCTATCAATGAAAATTTATGATGATGATGATGATGATAGGCATAAATTTATATATAAATATATACATTTTATATATTTACACATATTTATAACATGATTTATATATATGATTTTATATATGTATATATATATATATATATATATATATATATATATATATATATATATATATATATATATATATATATATATACTCGTGTGTGTGTTTGTGTATACTCATGCATATGTTATTATGAAATTAATATATATTATATAAAAAGCAACATGTGTGTGTGTGTGTGTGTGTGTGTGTGTGTGTGTGTGTGTGTGTGTGTGTGTGTGTGTGTGTGTGTGTAAATGAAATTATAAATATCATACATGGAGTTGTAGTAGTTTTTTGGCAATACTTCAAAATGACCCCAAGATCATTTGTTAGCAAACAATTGAATGTTTTCAAGTATAGAAATGATGAAATATTTTTATTTGACCCATACAGAGGCATTACCACTACAGGTCAGAGTGGATCTGTAAGTAATGAAGGTGTTTTCCACTTTCCAAAACATCAAGATTGCTGCTTCTCAATCATGTAATTTAATGTCATACTCAGGATACACACACACACACACACACACACACACACACACACACACACACACACACACACACACATATATATATATATATATATATATATATATATATATATATTCCATGAATTTATTCATGTACATTATATAAATATATATTTGCATATATATTTAGATACATGTAATACATATCAATATATACATATATATATATATATATATATATATATATATATATATATATATATATATATATATATATATAATATTACATATATTTATGTTATATTATATCTTATCTATACAAGAATATATATATATGTATTCATATTATATTATAATTATATAATTTATATTTATATTTACATTATATTTATAGATATTTATATATTTACAATATATATAAATGTAAATATATCATTATAGTAAAAGTATTAGCACACGTACACCCCCCCCATATATATATATATATATAATATTAATTACGTCATAAAATTACGTCGAAATTCCTCTTGTCTATCTTTTTTTCTTTCTATCCACACACACGCACACATGTATGCGTTTGAAAGTGTGTGTGTGCGTGTGTGTGTGTGTGTGTGTGTGTGTGTGTGTGTGTGTGTGTGTGTGTGTGTGTGTGTGTGTGTGTGTGCGCGGGCGCACGCGAGTGTTCATGTGCATGTATGCGTATATGCGTGTGGGTGGCGCCTTGTGTGGGGTGGGGTCGGACATAACGTCACTGCGTCGGAAAATTTTGGGAAAAAACCCGTACTGATCCAGTTTTTTTTTTTTTTGTTTCTTTTTTTTTCTTGGTTTGGTCTTGTTTTCTCTCGTTTCCGCCGTGATAGTGTCGCATAAAACCTTCCGTAGTTTTTCTAGGGTAAAAGGCGTAGGAATATTTAAATAGAGAGGGTGAGCGCGGACTCTTGTTTCTATTAAGGAGCTGCAGCTTTACCTAGTTTTCAGTGGCAGTGGTTTAGAAGGGGAGGACAAAGGTAGTAGCTACAGTAGTAGAAGTAATGTGGTAGGAGACGTGTTGTAAGTAGTGGTGTGAATGGGTGAGTAAAAAAGATTGCCTTTCAAAGAGAGGGGTAAAAGGCGAACACAGTGATTTGAAAGGGGAGACTTAGGGGATTAGTTTCAGTTGTAGAAGTAATGAGGTAGGAGTTGTAAAGAAGGTAGTAGTATGAACGGGAGATGAAGTAAAAAGAGGGGTAGAAGACGAACATAGTTATTAAGAAGGAGGGGTAAATCTTTTTTAATCTCACAGTGTTGTCCTTCTCGTGAAGATAGGTTTTTTTCAGGTGTGTCTCGAAATACGTGTGTCGGCCGCTAATTACAGGTGTGCAAAGGTGCTTTTGCAAACTGGATATAGGTATTTAGGTACTTACCGAGCAAACGAGACAGAGACAGACAGACAGACAGACAGAGAGATAGAGAAAAAGAGAGAAAGAGAGAGACAGACAGAAAGAAAAATCGAGAGCGAAAGTGAGTAAGAGAGAGAGGAGAAATCCTTGAGATAGCTTCGCCTCACAACAACGACATTCATCTCATTCCTGCGAGAAAATAAGACGCCCCCCCAGGAAAAAAGGGAGAATCTAAACCAGGTAAGACAAATTAACATTCTATTTACCTGTCTCTCTGAGTAAAGACATAACATAGCCCCTTCCCACATTTCACGTTAAAAAAAGCGTATATAATATATGTATGTATGTATCTATCTATCTACCTTTCTATCTATCTATCGATCTATCTATCTATCTCTGTACGTGTGTAAATGTTTGTATAGTTATATACGTAGGTTTATATCTATGTCTCTACATCGTAGACATATAAGATTATATATATATATATATATATATATATATATATATATATATATATATCTGTTTTTAAATGTGTGTATATATATATGTGTGTGTGTATATATATATATATATATATGTGTGTGTGTGTGTATATATATATATATGTGTGTGTGTATATATATGTGTGTGTGTGTCTGTATATATATATGTGTGTGGGTATATATATATATATATATGTGTGTGTGTGTGTATATATATATATATGTGTGTATATATATATATATATATGTGTAGTGTGTGTATGTGTGTATATATATGTGCGTGTGTGTATGTGTGTATATATGTGCGTGTGTGTATGTGTGTATATATATGTGCGTGTGTGTGTATATATTATATATATGTGCGTGT